>LQNK01000129.1:508644-566195 GCA_001586405.1 Phoebis sennae
ATTCTAAAAATCATTGTTTTGAGTTTAGAATCATAAACGAAACACGAAACACTATTTTTTTCTTGAAAATATTAAATGTACAGACACGGCTAGTCTACGATTTTATTATATGTATAGATCGTGAACACCACACCATCATTTGATCCTCAAAACGTGGCAATGGCAATCCTTGATAAAACAATTTTGCAAATTCTCTTTCTTGTATTAAGTACTTTTAGAAGAAGGTTCTGAAATAAAATATTTAAAAAAATGTCAAATTTGTTTGCATCCGTGCACAGCCGGAACGGGCGGTAGTTAAAAATTATTAAGAATTAATTTTTATACATGGTTGTCGCTTAACAACCTTTATTAGACGACCGGTGAATAGAGAAAGTAATTTAAATGAGGTACAACGAAGGTGGATTAAAACGGTTGTTATTTGCATTATTATCTCTGTATTTTTTAATTATTATCTATACGAAAATTCTTATAAAGGTTGATTGTTTGTTTAAACAAAATTTCCAGATGGATTTGATTTGATTGACATTATTTCTGGCTATGAAAGGCAAGTCTATGAAAAGTCTATCTACAATCATGCCATTATTCTGAGTTATCCTCAAATAAATATATAAGATCTCTGCCATTATTCTTAGTTATCCTCAAATAAATATATAAGTCTTTAATATATAGGTAATTTATAATATAAAGTAAAGAGATTTGATTGTTTGGCTGTTTGTTTGTTTGTTTGTTGATATTCGAATAGAATAAAAAACTACTTAAACTTTTACATTTTTTAAATAAAATGTTTCAGAGCGGGATGCTGTATTACAAGCGTACTGTACGTATTAAAAACACGTAAACATGTATCAATAAGTATCATAGCATATATTTCAATGTGGGTGAGTCGGTTAATTAAACGGGTGAGGCCGCGAACCACAACTAGTAACTAATGGAATTATATGTAAAAGAAACAAGATAAAATACTTCTTCTATCAATTAGAATATTTAATGTAGCAATTATTCTAGATATGAACGGTTAACAATCGTAAATAATGCAGGAAACCTTTGCAAAATTAACTAGTAACAGATAGAGCTCATCGTTGTGTGGCAACGCATCGCAGGAACTCCTGATCTACGTATCAAATCGTACGTATCATTGTTTTTTCTTCTAACAAACATCATTATAAGTGTTTTTTCCGCGATAATAATGGTTTAGCAGATAATCATTGTAATTACGTAATATTTATTTTATATAATTGATTATTATGCAGTAATTTAAAATATTTAATTGATACATACAATTCATTATTGTAAATTACACGCAGATTTATAAGAATCAAGAATCATCTTACCGTCCGCGTCAGACGCTTTAATGTCAAGCGGATAACTGTCCAACGTATATTGTTTAAAAATGAAGTCGTTGTCTTTTTAACCGACTTACAAAAAAAGGAGGAGGTTATCAATTCGACCGTAGTTTTTTTTTTATGTATGTTACCGCATATCTCCGGCGTTTATGGACCGATTTGGAATTTTTTTTTGCAATCGAAAGAGTAGAGTTCATGTGTGGTCCCATAGAAATTTGGTTCGAGTCTGATCATCCATGTGGAAGATATTCCAGGGAACTCCTCGAAAATCAACGGAATAGGCTCTGCGGTTAAGGTTTAATGATGTACTCGTATATATCAACTGAATTGTGACTAGATGATGTGATTACCCTTCATAGGACACTAAAAAGGATAAAATAAAAAATTTTGCCACAAAATAGAACCGACTTCCTCGCTCTAAAAAGTAGAAAATAACTTTTAATTCATTTTTGTTGAAATCTATACAAAGTCGGTGCCTTATCTATTTTCAATTTAACAAGATTTTGCACCGACTTTGTATAGATTTCAACAAAAATGAAATAAAAGTTATTTTCTACTTTTTAGAGCGAGGAAGTCGGTTCTATTTTTTGGCAATTTTTTTTTTTGATATGAAAATATGAAAACCTACAGGGTATCTTCCACTCTAGGTATTGCTCGCCACTGCTAAAAAATAATCATTTTTCGAAAACAAAAAGAGACCACCTTTTTAAGTTGTGAAAAAATCAAATTTATTAGTCAAAAATCAAAAGAATTTACTGTTAAGCATCCATATATCGGTATCGTACGCATCGGGGGCATCGGATTTCGGTATTATTTTTTGTATAGAAAGTCACACGAGTGCATTCAAAGTTCCACATTGTACATATCAAATTTACTATTTCCAACTCGCACTTGCCGGTTTTTTTAATTTGTAATGTTCTTATAGCGAGAATAAAAAAGATATATAAAATTTAATTGACGCTCAAAATGATGATAACATAACGTATGATCTCATTTTAGTGCGTATTTTTTATGAAACCGACTGTAGCGTAAACAGTTTTGTTCCTATTTTGCATTCTAAGCTTTATATTACTGTTTTAATACTCAGGTTTCGTCTTTCAATCATCATTTCAAATGTAGCTACTTGAAAAATCGTTTGTGTTACAATTTGTTTTCGTGAATATACAGCGATCCTCGTATTAATAATCGAATACATTATCTTGTAGAGTCAGTGTAAGCGTCAGTAGAGAGTCAACAAGCCACGTGACCAGTGGTCTTAAAAATTTTAAAAGTACATGTCTTCGGCATTGTTCGTCAGCGTCAAAACTTTATCACTCTCTGATAGGGTGACATCATATCGTCAAGATAGGTTGCAGCGTGCCAACAAGGTAAGACGCCAAGTTTATTTATGTATAGATATTCGCGATTACTTCGCTGGAATTAACTGGCGCTTACCGTAAATAGATGCCGATTTGTAAAGGAGTCTGATGCGTCATCGCGCGCGTATTTTTATGTTGGCATTACTGGAGCTTTACGCAAATGTTATGATAGATTATTCTTTACTAAATGTTACCGATTTCGCTTGCGTAAAATACATTTAGTTTTCATATAACATGTAACTTTTTTATAAAGATTAGAGATTTCTTTTGACCACGTTGCAGTTGCTAACTTTCAAATAAATTTATCCCTAAGCTAAGGTCCTGAAAATTATAAAATAGTCCTAATCATTTGAATAGAACACATTTAGAGTTTCTTTTTTTCTTAAGATATATTTTTTAGAATCGTACACGATCACATTCAATAAAATTGTCATTGACTATTTATTGAATGTGTCTCATGGTAAATTAATATGTTAAAAATATATTTTTATCATTAAACATGGAACGTTAAAAACGCTATCGGCGATATATATGGCGTCAACTTAGTTGTAAATTTACTGAATTTCAGACCTGAATGTTATATACAGGAGGATTTTTAACGAAGTTTTCAGAGCGAAATTTAAACTATGAGGTACTCATAAAAAGAAGAAAGGAGTCTCAAAGCTGAATATATTAAAATAAAAAATGGATCATTGAATTTTTGTAAAATTTTATTGTCGAGTCAGAAACCCAACCAATGTCGATACCCGTTGATTTTGCAAGAAAAAATAAATATTCTGAAACATAAAATAATAATTTTACCGATCGATAATTCGATAGTATTCCTAATAGGATTAACTTTGCAATGCTAAAATTGCCTTATTGTCAAAAGTTGGGGAAATGTCTTCTATACTCAATTTTGCTTAAATTTTTTTCTTGATTCTATCTAGTTAGACGGGGCGCTGCGATGGAGATAGAAATAGATAGTTTATGAGTTGATCCCTAAAGCCCACTTAAAAATACAGCCTGTGTATTTGATTTTGCTTATCAAATGTTTGTTTACAATAGAGATTTTCCTCATAAAAAATATTACAGATTTTTTGATATAGTAGATCAAATATTAATAATTTAAGACTAAATTAAAAAAGAGAGCCAACTAGCCTATTAGATTGTGATAGTAAAACTGTATCGTGAAAAAGTTCCCATCGGAGCTATCGTACCCCTGTACTACATCATAATTTGAAACATACTTTTTGAACGCACATTAAAGTATATTATTTAATTTTATGAATTTAATATAAAATATATCAGTTATTCACCTTAAAATATTTCGTTTAACTCATCAGTGCGTAGTAATGATTTTTAGCTTTAATTTCACGATTCAGGCAGTCCGGTTTGTATTATGTAAGTAGAATAGCAATAAATAAAAGGGAAAGAGATAAAAATTCAAATATCTACGTACGAGATAATTACAGGTTTTTGCATTTAAAAGCGAGGTGTTCGTTAGTCGTGGATTGGATTACATTGCACGAGTCTAATACGAAGGTGAATAATTTCCTGCGTTTGTTGCTAGGTTCATTTACAAGTAATTTGTATATTTTTTTGTGTAACATTACATAAATATTTTTATATTTTTTTTTATTCTAGTAACTTTTAGAATTATATATATTTTTATAATTTTATAAATATTTTCTTGTGCACGGATTTATATTAAGCTGTTCAATGTTGTCTTTTATTATTTTCTACATTATCTATACAAATATATTCATTTTAACTTTCAAATAAAATTATAATTTACTTGTTGTATATTTTTTTAGTCTGATGCGCAACAGTTTTAATTACCAGTGTTTTGTTGGTTTAAATTAAGTAAGTAAGTAATACTACATTAATACTAATGCAGTAGTAATGAGATGAATGTATAAAAAACCCATTAGGATAGAATTGAAGAATTGGTTTGAAGAAGAAACATTTTTATTTTTTTATTTATGATTGTAATGTTTTCATACAAGAACTCCTGAACCGATTTCATAAATTGTTTTCAGAATTTCGTTAAATTTGTAAATTCCTTTAAGGCGCATAATGTTATAAGGGCATTATGCTGCGATATGAACTTGTTACAGATTATAATTTTTGTTTTATCATAATCAAAGTCTTATCGCACACGAGTATGTGTTAATGATTATCTGTCTTTTCAATATGCATGACGTAAATGTTTTAATTTAGGAAATGTATGCACCTAATTTCTATATTTGTTTCAGAAATGGATTTTTTATACCTTTTTCTTGGAACACTTGTAATAGGATTTTGGATTCTCAAGAAAATAAGAGAATGGAAGGATTTACCACCGGGACCTTGGGGGTTACCGATCCTCGGTTACTTACCATTCTTTGATCCTATTTACCCCCATATACATTTAACGAAACTAGCGAAGAAATATGGGCCTATCTATTCAGTTGGGATGGGGAGTGTTTACACCGTGGTGCTTTCTGATCACAAGTTAATACGCGAAGCTCTTGCCAAGGATATTTTCACTGGTCGGGCGCCTTTGTATTTGACACACGGCATAATGCATGGAAACGGTACGTATGCAATCAGTTAATCGAGATTATTAGTCTTGTCACGCTTGAATTAATGCTTTTGGATACTCTCAAAGGTATTATTTGCGCCGAAGGTGCCCTGTGGAAAGATACGAGAAAATTGATAACAACTTGGCTAAGGAGTTTCGGTATGAGTAAACACAGCATGTCTCGTGATAAATTGGAAAAGAGGATTGCTTCAGGCGTTAACGAGTTAATACAGGTAATTTAATGATCTTATCGGAATGCTTTAATTAAATTATTGTTAAATATAGTTTTAAATATTATTTTATTTATAATATATGTGAAGGTATTGAAATTATTTTAAATATCATTCAATTGAAATATTTATATTCAAGGATGTTAAAATTTGCTTTATTTGACAAACTATGCATGTTTTATTTATATAATAAATTCCGTCGCTGTTATTTGATCTCTATGAAGTATGAAGGAGGTCTCACTCTCGTTTAAGTTAACATAGTATTCTTTTCGTGAACAATAAAAAGAGATAATACTGTTAAAGTTAACAAAAAACGACATTAATATTCCCAAAAGTGACCTCTAAGTGACAAAAACAAACCTTAAACATATAAAAACGCGCGCGTGTGCGGACAGATACTTTGTTTTTATAATGGTTTTGTTCTCAACTGCCCGCGTCGGGTCCGCTGCGAATAACTTAACATAATGCTTGATATAGTTTTTCAATGAGGTTATTTTAATTTTAGAACATGACAGAAGCTTCAGGAACTCCTCTCAATTTAACTCAAATGACAAGGGATTCACTGGGTAACGTTATAAACGATATAATCTTTGGATACAAATTTCCACCGAACGATCCAACTTGGAACTGGTTTAAAAAGATACAAGGAGAAGGCTGCGACGAAATGGGTATAGCTGGGGCTGTCAATTTTCTTCCTTTCCTTCGGTAAATTAATAGAAATAAATGTTTAAGTTATGTGATTTTGAAAAATGAATTATCAGTATTATTTTTTCCTATTTTAAGGTTTATCTTCCCATACCTTCGAAGAACAATAGGAATCCTTGTACGAGGCCAAGCCCAAACGCATAGACTGTATGCTAGCATTGTTGAAAAACGTCGCAAAATACTAGGCATAGAGACACCCAAAAAGGCCGCATATGCATTACACAATGATCTATTCAGTGAACACCCTGAAGGGTTTGTCAAATGTATAAAATACGGCAGACATAACACTAATACTGAAGAACACTTTTTTGATCCAAGCGTCTTGATTGGTTCAGATGGTGAATGTATTGTGGATAATTTCCTTAAAGAGCAAAAGCGAAGGTTTGACGCTAATGAAGAATCAGCACAATATATGACTGATGAACAATTATTGTTTCTATTAGCTGACATGTTCGGAGCTGGGATTGATACGACATCAACTACAATGGGGTGGTACTTTTTATACATGTCCTTATATCCAGAGCTACAGGTAATTTTTACATGTAATAAAGATTTGCACGTACCGAAAAATCGCACTTGCTAAATAAAATCTATTTTTAACATATCTTTTTAGGAACGCGTTCGAAAAGAAATTATGGACGTGTATCCAAATGAATCTCAAAATCTAGATGTTGCAAATTTGCCTTTCTTAATGGCGACTATTTGTGAGACCCAGAGGATTCGTTCTATTGTACCAGTTGGGATACCTCATGGATGCATGGAAGTAAGTTAATGACGATTGAGATTTTTGGTCAATTCTTAACAATAGCAAAATAAACATTTATTTTTTTTAGGACACTTATATAGGAAATTATAGGATTCCAAAAGGAACGATGGTAGTGCCGCTCCTGTGGGCGTTACATACTGATCCCAAAGTTTGGGAAGACCCTGATGAGTTTAAGCCCCAGCGTTTTATTGACGCTGAGGGAAATTTATTAAAACCCCAAGAATTTATACCATTTCAAACGGGTATGTAAAAGAATTTTATTTTCAAAACACTCACTTTTTTCACATGTGAATAATAACAATAATTGCATGGAGATACAGAATGACTATATTTAGAACATAATTAAAGAGTACCTCAATGTTTTCATAAACTTCTACGGTGTAGAAATAAGGCGAAGCGTGTTACTCTTAAAGTCTCTACGTTATGTTATGTCGTTATGCCTGAATCACTCAACAAAAATGCCCAAGGAAATATATAAAATGTACAACCGATAGAATTTATCACACCAGGCTTTAATTGCAATTTTAGGTAAACGAATGTGCCCCGGAGATGAATTGTCCAGGATGATATCGGTCGGCTTGATCGTCCGTGTTTTCAAGACCATGAGAATACGACTGGCTTCGAAACCTCCGACCAAAAAGGAAATGATGGGAAAAGTGGGAATTACTTTAGCCCCACCACCAACTAACTTTATATGTGAGCCTCTTTAGCTTTTAGAACAATAATTGTGTGTTGATTTGCCCAATAAATATAGCATCAAATTGTGTGTTTTTACTTGATTATCTTAATACTGGAATTTAAATATAAAATCCCAAAATCTATTGAGAAGGTTAAATTTGCAAAGATTCTTTTAAAAATGAATCTTTGCAAATAAATATTAATATAAGTAATTTTTAAGTAATATATTATATTTAATGAGTAGAGAACTGTTTATCTAAAACTCGACAACATAGATTGCATCAGGTTTTTGATGAAGAATGAGGTTTAAAAAATGGTTGATCAAATAAAAGAAATAAATACATACGTATGTTTAAAGTTTATTTATAAAATTATCAATCTGTAAACATTTTTAAAAATAACGCAATATCTACAAAGCGCGGGTAAACAATGGTAATTTACTGCGGATGACGGGTCGCTTGTAATGTATTGACGAAGCAACTTGGTTGCAAACAGCTTGTATAGAAAACTATTCAAAATGTCATTAAGTTATTTCATAAAGTTATACTTATAGCGACAATATTACCGCTCTTAGACTAGTTGCTGGTTCTACTCTACCATGGAATGTTACTACGTATATTACTCATGATAGGTACATTTTTAACTAGAAAGTGAGTGAACACGTAAAACTCTTAATCCGAATACTAACTACCTAACACATTCATTACACAAATAACATGAGATCACACTCAACATTCAACACTCAAGTGACACTATTCGCACTAATAAATAATGATCTAGATTTATACATTAATTTGGTATAGAAAACTAGAGCTTAAAATGTCAATAAACTGTACTCTATCAATTTTACTCAATGCTTGATTGGCGGCGATCTCAAAGATCGGACATCTATAAATAATACTGTTGTTACAAAACATAACATTTATAATCTCAACGATGGGAATTTTAGTATATCTAAAATTAGTTCGGTTTACTATTTAATTGAACACTTTATGCACAGCCTGGACCATCGCCGAGGCGACGTCGTCACTTATGATTAAACTTAATAATATTTGTCATCGATGCGCTCTAAAACGAGTGATCTTGAATACTGGTGGGTGTGTGGCGGCGGCGTGCGGAGACGCTCAGTGCGATCCGACGTGACGTAGGTGCGGGTGCTCCGGCACGCTGGCGACGGGCGGGGCGGGCGCCGCCGGCGCGCGCGGCACAAAGCGCACGCGGAAAGCTTTCGGCGCGATCGTAGCGCCCACGATGCCCTCCAGCGACGGCGGAGCCACCCCGGATTCCATCTGAACGTCGAACTGGTGCATCATGCTTGCGAAGAACATGAACATCTCCATTCGCGCTAAAACGTCTCCCAAGCACATGCGTCGGCCCACACCGAAAGGCATAAAGTATTCAGGTCGTCTTATTTTGCCATTGTCATCGATGAATCTGCTAGGGTTGAACTTGTTGGGCTCGTCCCAAAGGTTCGGGTCCATGTGAACACAGTTAATGAGCGGTACTACTTGTGAACCAGCGGGAATTCTATAGCCGTTGAGGTTGACATCCCTAGAAAAAAAAATATAAATTAGACACCACATCCAATTTTTTTTTATCAATCAAAGTTAAGCAAAAAAAGTTATATACATACTTTGTTGGTGAATGAGTCGTAGCTAATGGTACAATGCTTGACATGCGCAATGTTTCCAAAATAGTTGTCTCTGTATATACGAGGCTGGGCATGTCTTCAATTGTAGGAAGGCGATCTCTGCCAACAATGGCGTCGAGTTCTTCCTGAACGCGTCTCTTGACATCGGGGTTGCGGAGCATAAACACGAGCATCCACAGTAGAGACGATTTAATCGTTTCCATTCCAGCCGAGAAAAGATCGCCAAGTATTTGCTTCAGTTGCAATTCTGCAAAAAATTTAAACATTAGTAAATTCAATTTTCTAGATTTTGTAAACCACATTATGAAAACAAATATTCTTTAATTATATATTTTATATTAATAATAGATTATTTATTTACCGTGATCTCTTCCCTCGAATAATTCTCCAGCACGGCCTTCAGTCTTAGCCTTTTCAATTTCAATAAGATAAACATCAATGAGATCTCTCGCATTGTTGATATCCAACGTACTTCGGTGTTCATCAATCAAAGTTTGATAAAAGGAAAACATTTCTTCGCGGTTTTTTGCAACTTTTTCTTGAACTTGTGCTTTCCCGGGTAAATACTAAAAGAAAAAAAATAATGAGTATTTGTTGCTTTGATTTATAACTGAATTTCAGAATTAAAATAGAAGTATATATTTACATTATAAAGTGGTATATATTCTCCATAATGAATTTCTCCAAACAATCTCATGCCTTCTTCAATGAGATGATTAAGTCTAGCGAATCTTGCGTCACCGTTACTGAAGCGTACCGACATGGTGATACCACAAATCACGTTAGACACACCTAACGCCAGCAGTTGATTCGCATCAATAGGAGCGCCATCGGCGCAATGCAAATTCACCATAAGCTCTTGAACTTCAGTCTAAAAATTGTAATAAAAGTTAGCCTTTTCATACTACATTACATTTCTACTTTATACATTTCATTTTTCAGAAGTTTTGATGTACGCACCTTAATTCTGCCTTCCATAATTTTCTTGCCATTACCCATGTAAGTCATGCCAAATTCACGGAGCTTTTCGTGTAAGAATCGACGTTGATTCTTCCAGAGGCGACCCTCACTGTTAATGATACCTGTACAGAGGGAGGAGGTTGAAGTATATGCATGTGGGCGGTGCTATGTAGCTACGGGAGGTCTCACTGAATACGCCCCGCGCGCATGTGCTTTCTTTATTAACGCGATTATGTAAATTTTCTTAAAAGTAAGAAGGTTTATAAAAAATAACAACATTTTAGTAGTTTACAAATGCAAAGGTAAATTAATATATGATTATTGAGGTTAATATTTAACACTTTATTAGGTAACTTAAAGAAGATCAGAGTCAATTATATAACTTTTAAAATATTTCAGCATCGCGAAGAAACTATTAAACTATTATTATATAATTTTCTATTTTAATCTAAATTCAAATAAATTATACATGTGCAGATTTGTAGAATACTCACCAAGACCATCCAAAGTATGCATAAGGGGTGTGCTAGGACGCCCAGTGAATTCTTCACGGCGAAAAGCTTCTCGGATCAGTTTGTAATCACTCAACACCACAGTTAGCTGGTTTCCAAGGCGAGCGGAGAACAAGGCACCGTAGCAACGAGCCAGTTCCAGGAACGTCTTGTGTCGTACTCCCAGAAACGGCAGGTAGCCCACGACGGGAGGACCCCACGGCCCCGGGGGAAGCTTGCGGATCTCACGCATGAGATTCGTCAGCCGCATCACCAGGAACGCCACGCCAGCCGCCAGCAGCAGCGGCAGAGTCGTCCGCGAAGAACAATAATTTAACACTTGCCACAAACCCCATAACAACTTTGAATTCGAAAACATCGTTATCATTTTGAATGTTTTTGTTTTTATTTATGTGAAATATTTTTTTTTATGAACAGTCAAGTGAACATAACAGATCGTGCGCGTAGTTATCGCGATAGTACGGTGCTGTAAGCGCTGATCGTATACCGCGTGCGACCGTCGTATGCGCACTGGCGCGGCGCTGGCGTGGCCTTGCGAATAAATACGCGCGGGTGGCGCGCGCGCAGGTTCGTCCCACCGGCACTCCTCTCTCCTCTGCTTTTCCATCGGTCGCCGGCTTGCTACGGCGCGTAGCACCACTACAGACGTAGATAACATGTTTCCACTTTGTGAAAAGTAAAAGTTTTTGATATATTTCAATGGTGTAGCATTACCTAAAATGATTTCCCCAAAAAGTAGTTTAGTTTGAGCGTTTAACAAAAGTTTTTGTATTTCATATTAGAAGTAAAATATCGATGTTGAGTTGTGGACAAGTGTTGTATTTAGCGAGGGGTGCAAGAGGCCAGCGAGGTCGTGCGGGTGTGCATGCAGATGATAAGATTAACAAATTGCGTAAGTTGCCGCGAAGCAAGGTAAAGGCGGGTCGACGACTCAAGCCGGAGAGCCTTGGGCAGAGCTCTACGAGTTTCGACCTCAGATCAACACTCGAATATCGTTTCCAAATTAAATTAAATTCCATACGCTTTAATAGCTGTAGTTGTATATTTACATTCGGGCATTTAAAAAATGTGTTTAACGGTAGGTAGGTAATAAAAACATAATATGCAATTTAATTAAATTTATGAGGTTAGGATTATTTTTAAATTTTATCATTTACTATTTATTTTTGATATTTTACAATTTGTGAAAAAAAAAACGGAAGTTACACAATATTTAGGATATTTAATTTAGCCTGTTGTTTACCGAACTTTTTATTTTAATTTCAGAGAGTGACCCTATGTGTTGTTGATTATAGATTAACTTTATTCTATAGGACAGTCTGCAAAAATATAGCCCAAATCGCTTCGAAATATCTTTGTAATTCTTACACACAAAAAGCAAAACAGAGCCTCGTTAAGTTTATTGTTTTGTACATCATTCTAGGAGTTAGATTTTTGATGACAAAAAGATAAATCTAAACCCTTTGTTCTACTTCCAGGAATGACTACGCAGACGTTAGAATGGAATCCAACTTATTTTTATTTGGAAAGGAATTTGAGATGTTCTTTTTAACAGTCTGCAGCTAACGACTTAGACTGGAGAAAATTATAGAGATTATATTTAGAGATTTCTTTTTATTTAATTCACTTTCATATGTTATAAACATAGATATTTGATTCACATTAAGATCGCGCCTTTAAAATATGTATTCTACGCACCAAAAAACTGGTTGGAACAAAAGCGGGACAAACAAATTTGAAGACATGACTTTGCATCTATGCATATTCTATATACGCATAAAGATTTTGTTACAGACCCAGTTCGCTAATTAATATTTGCCTATCAATTACGGCGTTTTATCTATTTGTTCTACAAGTGTGTAGAAGATAATAAGTAAAACGCAATTGCACGATAAGATGGTGTCTACGTAGTGTCCGAGATTTTAGACAACGTTAGATTAACGCAAACCAGTGCAACCAGCACTCGGCCAAAAGATCAATGACCGTCACATTGGGTCTTTTGTTGTTATGAGATTCTTAGTGCAGGCCAGCATGTGTTAACATGGCCTGAATACAAGAAGTAGTTAAAAAGGGCAGTGTTAAATAAAATAAACGATGTCTTAGCCTTACAAACGGACAATAAAAATCGCGAGTTATCTAAATAAATTATAAGAATTACTTTATTTTTTTTATTTGAATTAAATGCAAATTGTATTTATCAAAGAACTTTTTATTACATACGTACAAATCGAATAAAATTGAATGACCATTTTTCAATCACGTTATGCCTATAAAATAAAAATAAAACTTACTATCGTCGAGTAAAGATGATTTCTTTACGTCATTGGTCTGAGATTTCAAAAGGAGTTTTCTAAATTAATAAAAAAAAATATGTCTTATACGTTGAAAGGTTGATGCTTTTAATTTATTGCTCTGTATTTTATTATTTACATTGTAGACGCTATACTTATAAGGCAAAAACAGAAAACAGTATTGTCATAAGTAAATAATTTTTGTTTATTACTCATATATTTCTGAGATATATATCACCATTTATACACCACACATTACACATATCTACCTATAGCAAGACAATGGAACTTTCGTCGATTCATTGTGAAAAGATATACATATTATACTTCAAATTATGGAAGTTATTCTACTTTAAAAATATATAAATGTGTTTTTTTTTTCAAGGAGAATCATAGAAAAAATATTTTACACTAGCTGATCCGGCAAACTTTTTATCGCCTTAGAATTAAATAATATGTCAAAGGAACACAAACAAATCTTTACTCTTTCTTCATATTTTCACGATCAAAATTAGTCAAATCGGTTTTCAATAAGACAAGCGAACAGCGATTGTTTTTTTATTTATAGAAATTTAAAACACAATGGATTATTTTTTTATATAAGTTTAAAATGAAGTTTTAATAATGATAAAGTATCGTTTCTTTAGGTGTACACTGTTACGACTATTAGAAACATCTTTATTTCCTTAAACATGGTGGTGACAACGGTCTGATATTGAGAATATATTTGAAAGACTATAAATTTTAAATTAATGAAAAATAGTAATAATATTTCCAAGTTTTTTTTTTATTATGAAAGTAAAAATTTGTTTTCCTTTAGGCAGACAAATAGCTACATGTGAATTCTTTAAAACGTTATAAGATAAATTAATACGTTATAAGATTTTTTGTCACAAATTGTATTGCTTCACATTTCTAAATAAGGAATTTTGTTGATATTGACCACATTGGATACATGCAAGGAACACCCGGGTCTATTTTTTACGAGTTAAATATTGCCGTAAGGTTTATAAAGTTTTTTAAAAGTGTTTAATATAAGTATATTAATTAATATTATTGCATAAACGGGTTCCGAGATTTAAATCGCGAATTTTTGTAATATATTATAATAAGGTTACTGAAATAATTCTGCAAATACCAATAGTAATAATTAAAAATAGTAAATGTGATTAATTAAATCCTTGAAATACTACTTTCAATTTATGTAACATTGTATGAAATATGTGCTTTTGTCCATTCATTGCGGTCAACGAACTGTTTGCAAACATTACGCGAATTACGTTTATTCATTGTTTTACATATTCAAGACGCAGATGTGCAAGGGTATTCTTTACTTATCCTCATTAATGATACGCCTTGACATACATTTGTATCGCTATAAATATGTAATTTTAATTGAATTTTATCTATATATTCACCTAAAGCTCTTTTGACAAATTTTTAATTCTTGCTTTTTTAATTGAAAAACTTTCAAACAATAACGAACCTTTGGTCGGAATTATAATAAATATATTGTAGTCACCACTATTCTTTGTGAGAGCGTCCGCTGTTGTCATGTCCAATATTGCATTACTCACAATAAAAGTGAAATTAGTCAAAACCAGTGTTTGCTCTACTTCTTAAGTTAAGTACTTACGCACGTACGATCTCGATTGCGAAAAGCATCTAATCATCACTCTTTTCTTGGCGCCGAAACTATGTGTATGTGAATTTTAACATAAACATCTGTACCAAAGGAAACTGGGGAGATATGAACATACTGCATTTTAAAATAAATAAATTATCCCAGATTTAAATCCTTCTTTATAATATGTTAGAAAGAAAGTACTGAAATTTCCAAATTACGAGAGGGACTTATATATTTTTTACGATTGTTTTACACAATAATTACGTTGAGAACAAAGGGTGATAATATTATACGTTCTAACAGCCTACAATACTTTTTCTCTTCTATCGCATATACCAATACACTAAAGAGGAGAAATCTGAATCAACATTACTATTTAATTTTAATAATGTGCCTGACGCTTTCGTGCTTAGAATATAAACATAGAGAAGCATTCTTACGACACAGATATGGTAGCTTTCATTTGAAACTAATAAAACCCTTCTATTATGGAACTAAATTTATCATGTAAATAGAGCGATACTAGCCCATGCGCTCATATTTACTTTTTTATTCGAGAGCAGAGTTGATCAATAGTAATGGCATGTATAAATTCAAGAAACATTGTTTCTAACAACTTTCGAAATGAAAAGCAAAATTCAGGTCCGTTGTAAAATACAGCGAACTAATAACTTAACTGTGGTTAACACTTAAAGATGAGTATTTATGAACAATTATTTTAAAATTAGTTGCTGAACCGCGTGGCCAAAGAGAAGTACTTATGAGTTCTATTGACATATTATAGGTTTGTATATAGTGGTAAGATTCAAATGCCCAATGTAAGTAGAAATTTCTATGGGGACAAGCTGTTTTCGAGATGAAAAATTACCTTTTTCACACATTTCTTCTCACTAATTCCAATCCAATACCCAGTTCCAATATGAAAGAGGGACAAACAAACAAATAATACTTTCTCTTTAGCGTTGGTGTGGATGTGTATAAAATTACTGTTTTCTATGAACCATGAGAATCACGTACCGATTCAACGACTTTTCTAAAAAGATATCAAACAAAATTAGTCTTAACGATTAGTCAATTCTGATGTTTATCTCGATACATGAGCAAAAATTTGAAAGTCGACAGTATTAATATAAAATTGCATCGACTTTCGATAATAAAAAAAAAGTCTTAACCATGCCAATAATCCTTTGGTTCCCCAATATCTCAGTAAACTTTACTTAATTTCGAGATGTAAGCATATAAAAACAAAATGCACGCCAATCAATTCATTAGACAAGTCACGTTTTTCAAGTAATGAAATATGACTAATTGCTTTCTTGGGGAATTTTAATCTTCTGCACAACAACTATTTTATATATGCTTTTTGTATGACTAAAAATAATACATAATGTTTTCTGAATATTACATTATATATTATGCAATAACTGTTGTTTTTGTTGCCGTAACTAATCTTATCTATTACATTACGTTTACGCTTATAAATAACATGTACCTTTAATAAACATTGAAATTAGAAGGTTGAGAAATAGTAAGTATTACAATTTATTTTTCACTAGCTGATCCGCGCGGCTTCGCTCTCGTAGCATAATGTTATATATTGTATAACCTTTGTTATTCGTGGATAATGTAACTTCAAATCGTGAAAGAGTTTTTGAAATCGGTTTAGTAGTTTTTGAGCTTATTCATTACAAGCAAACAAACAAACGCTGCTATTAGCCTATTTGTGTACGAAATATCATCAGAATCCCTTCGGTAGTGTTTGCGAGTTTAACACAGAAACATCCAAATACACAAATATCAAAACTTTCCCATCATCTAACATTAGCAGAATTTTAAATTTTGTACCTTTATTAAGATTGTTACTTTACCTAAAGCTTATTTTTTAATATTTAGAGACATGTAACACTACGCTATCTAGTCCCAAACTAAGCAGAGCTTGTACTATGGTAACGAGATAGCTGATATATATACTTTAACATACTTTTTTTGTAAATAAATACATAATACAGATAAATAGCACCCAGACAGTAGAAAATTACAATGATCATCACATTTTAATTATACGAGGAAATTATCTTGACTTTAAATTATATTTATATATTAATTTAATTAATAATAATCTCTCTATAGTTTGAATTTCAAAAATTTAGTTCACATTTAATTGGTTCTATTGCTGAAATGTATTGCATACTAATACTGTTAATAATAAGCAACGTAAAAATTTTCAAGTGTCGATTTCATTTCTTTCATATTCCTGGTTTGCAAATTATTATGATTCATTCACATGTATTTTCCCCGCTTACATAATTCAATGCTTTGATAAAATTGATAAGCGCAACGGATTTGCGAATGGCAAAAAATAAAGTGTCGTTGGCTGAGAAATCTCAAAAAGACTTATATTTTGTTTATTTAATACCTGTCAATAAGCAGCAAGATATCACTGTTTTCATAGTATTTTTATTAAGTAAACTGTTATACTATACGATATAAAGCATTTATGTTATGTTTCAGTTTCACTATAGCGATAAAAATATGATCACTAACTTTTTGTTTAATTTTTTATTTATGTCGTGGCATTATCAACTTGTCCCTGACATGCGTATCAAACAGTTCATTTTGATGCTTATAATTCATTTGTAAAAGTATCGGTATCTGCGACCTTCAAAGTGCAAAAAGTAGGTGACACATTTTTCCATCACTCCAACCAGCTTGTTCAGATAACGTGGAATTGATAACCGGAGCCCTATAAATAATCTTTGCGTGCTCCCCCTATACATACATCTTCAGTGTTATTAAAATTTGGTATTTCAATATTTCTTAGGCGATTTTCGCATTTAAAGTACGTATTACTTATCTATATACAGGTTGTAGGAAAGTTAAAAGTATGGTATCTCATCTACAATGTATTACCTACTAGCTGATCCACGCGGCTTCGCTCCCGTAGCACAATGTTACATATATTTCATATATATATCATATGAAATATAGCCTATACGGATTCAGAAGAATCCCTCTAAGTAATGGTAAAAGAAATTTTGAAATCGGTCCAGTCGTTTTTGGGCCTATTCAATACAAACATACAAAAATATAAAGGTTTCCTCTTTATAATATTAATACATTTATGCACTACGAAGAGATCGTCAGGATCTCGCATACTTTGTTTTAGGTCTTAGTCTCATACATAGCCTTAATCTTCCAACACTTGTCTTGTATCAGTGATATGTGTTTATTTATTTTTGGACATTCTAATGTCTGGCTTGTAGAAACTCAGGGACTATATTAAAATAATAAATAATTCGAAACCAAGCGTGTGGCCTGTTTTGCTAAAGCTCGTCATTTTTTTTCGAATAATACTACTACTTAATATAATATTCTATTATCTTTACCATTAACGCGTTAGAATAACAACAACAACAAAAAGAAAACAATTTATTTTTGTTAGTCCCTTAAGCAACATGGTTATAATTATATTTATCACTACATAAATATATAAGAAAAATAACAGTATGTAAATGAGATAATAATCAGAAGTAAACAAGTCGTGATGTCGAAAACTAGTTTCAGTATGTTTGGTAAATATATTTTATTTATAGTACAAAATAGTAAGCATTTGGCGAAGATACATCTAAGACTATTAATTACATAATGTTATTTATGAATTGCATGTAGTAATCGAAGAATGTTCGGGGACTTATCAGAACAATCGTTATTCGGGTTCTTAGAAGCATTGTATTTGCATCTGTCTTGAGTTTTATATTACACGTAGTGAAGTGGTTGTTGAGGTTCAGTTGTCACAGCTTCGAATGGCTGTACGAAGAATTGCGAATTTCGATCAGTGTCGAAACTTTATTGTTTTCCCGGGAACACGACACAACGTAACCCGAAACACAGTTCACATTACAAAAGCCATGCAAAACATGATCATTATGTAAGAGGTTATTGACAATATATACCTTTTGTATTCATAACGTATCAACTGAATCATGAAAATAAGTTACTTATACTTTAAAATTGGGAATGAAATTACGGGAACGGTTAAACTTACTTTTCCCCCAGAATTTCTGGTATAAAAGTTCCTTTGTCTCGGGTTTCAAACAGTCACTGTACAAAACTTCATCCAAATCGGATCAATGGTCAGAAGAGACATATAGATAGATAGAATTACTTTCGCATTTGAAATATTATAGAAAGGAATATGGAGTGTAAGGATAGTAAGGAAGGAAGGATATCATATCGTGCAGGTATTTTTATGGGAATAATTTTAATGATATATTAAACTAGCGTGTCTTGAAAAACCATTCTGATATAGACACACAAAATTAGATTAACTTTAAGCAGAAAGATCTTTTATTTTGTTATTAGATAAGAGACAAATATTTTTGTTACTGAAAATTAAAGTACTAAAAAAATGAAGGACCCAGACACCATCGCACCACATCACATCATTTTTAATTTTGTTTTATCTGTATCTTCTTTAAAATTAAGGAAAAAGTTAGTAAGTAGTAACATAAAACGATTCTAAGCATATCTTTAAGATATTTTAATAAAACTAATCTGAAACTCGCCATGTGACGCCATCCACAAATCTGTCCACGTCACAGGTCAGGAGATAACCTACTTTTATTCAGAATTGCGTTATAATTTTAATAAAATTAATATTCGTTTATAATCTGATATAATTTTATGTAGTTAAAACCTACAATTAATAAGAAATATACATCTAAGCGCTCTATTTTAAATAGGCCAATTCAGAAGATATTCAATACTGATAATATTAAAAGAAAAAAAATATTCGCAAGATCTACTTTATGTAATGAAATTATGATAATATTTTATAATATTTATTTGTTTTAATGCCTTCTCGAGAAAATTAAATTACATTTACAGTATTTGATTACTGATAAATTGACTTAAATCTTATACCTGTCGTTAAAATGTAATGAATTAGATTTTAATGAGGCACTAGAAAAAATAGCTTATCTCAAAATTATTTTCTAATGTTTGTCTAGTAAAGGTTCGATTACTTATATCTACTTTAGATAAACTGTTAATTTTGTGTTAAAGTACAAAATAAAATATCCTGACTAATACAACCGTGAGAACTAACCTTTAATTATGCAACAACTAACAACTGAGAGGACAAATATTGGAGTTTTAAATGTCAAAATACAATTCGTATTAAAGTAGCGTATTTAAAATATTTCATTCAATCTGGATTGGGCATATGTATATAGTTTATGTTTAAAAGTGTTTTTAATAATTTAGGTATACTATAATGTAAAACTGATCAGTGTGAGTGGAAGGTTATCAAAAAAGAACGTACGAACACGTGTCAGATCGGTCAATAAAATGGGGGGCACCTTATAGATAATTTCGGTTATTCTACATTAGGTCACCTTGTGGATAATGCTGATAAATTGATTAAATTCATTCAAATGGTCTTTATGCAAATCAATTTAAATGCCATTCCATTATTAATTATGACATATTCGGTTTCGTTTTATTTCAATCTGTGAATGCATTTTACGCAGGCTATTATTATAAAACTCATATATACGTCGATTTCTAGAGGATATTCAGATATAAAGCAATTTAACTTCATTGATCAATAATTGAATTAGTAAATTTACCTTTATTTTGTTTTCTAATTTATTTTGCTTGTTTTAAACCAGCTTACACAAAAATTAAGATTATTGTTATTTTATCGTTTTTATTAAGGATTTTTTTAAGTTATGAATTTTTATTCAATGATATAAAATTATAAAGAACTAGCTGATCCGATTATCTTCGCTTCCGTAGCATAATGTTATGTATATAGCCCATAAAATATAGCCTATGTTACTCCATGATAATGTGAATTTTTAATATTTAACATTTTAAAAATTCTTTAGAATGGTGAAAGAATTTTTAAAACCACACAAACAAACAAAGTTTTCTTCTTTTTAGTATAAGTGTAGATAACGATATCTATTTTATATTAATACATTTTCGTAAAGGAAACGCCCATTACGATTAGATTCTTCCAAAGGACACACAACAATATTTTACGTGAAAATAATTTTAAGTGACTCATATAATGGTATGAAATAACGCAATTTATGTGACAACATTTTTTTATTTATTCTAAGAAAAATTCTAATTTATGAATGTGTTTTTGTTTTTTCCCACAATATATTAAAAATTCGAGACTTCACGGAATTTTATAGAAACCAAATATTTACCTATGTATACATTTTATGTATTTTGTATAACAACCAACTTTATCTTCTATATTATTTCGTGAGTTTCAAATAAATTTTATAAACCTCTGTTCCGTCTATTAGACAATCAATCGGTATTGAATCTGTATTTTATCTAACCCATAGACAACCAAGGTAAGTGCGCTTCGCATACAATCATAAAACCGCGCCAATATTGGCTAGAGTAAGTTCTAGACACATTTTATCGATTTCCACCCTTATTTGCCGGCACTGCGGCGCCATGTGATTGCTTTCGGGAAATACCTGGAGAGTTTCTATTGATCACACCTTAATTATTCAGACCTTGACGTTATACAATAGAAGATGTAGAAGCATTTGAACAAAGTAATATATTTCAAACTAGTATTTAACAAAGGAAATCCAACGGAAATTTTCTTAGTCAATTTATTAATTTGAGATTGTCACAATAAAGTACGATCGATTGTAATGCCAAGACGCTTAACTGAATCGCTCAACGAGATAATTGTACAATCAATGGCACCTAATTGTTGGAAGCGGAACAATTGGTATTATGAATCGTATTTTTATAGAGGATTAGAACTTAAGTTATTTTGCAAATTGAACGGCATCAGAAATATCCCAGAAAGTATTTAAAATTATTAAAGCATCATCAACATGATGAAAGAAGAACAAAAGTAAAAAATGCAGTGGAAAGAGTGTATCCTCAAGCACTACATGAGTTCTATACTTATCATAGTTGTTTGCTATACGTTTAATTAAGGTTGTATGGGTTCGATTATAATAATCTTAGAGCATTTGTGTTGATTTAATCGAGTTAATAAAGTCACATTTTGGCAACACATAATTAATAAAGATGTTATCGACCTGATATAAAAAACAAAACGACGTATATTTTATTATTTGAACAGGATGTGATTCAATAGTCTCGTTTCGTTTTACGCAACCGATGAGTTTACAAGAAACACGTCTGATTCATGGAATCGTTTGCCATAATGTAGTACAAATGAATCAATTCAAAATACGATCAAAGTTTAATGACATATAGGGTGTCTGGTTACATAAGTATAAAAGTGAATAGTAATAATCAACCATCCCAATAAACATAGTTACATGCCGATGTTAATTACGAGGTCAAAACTGCTTATTGCTCTATTAAATTTGACAACAATTAAATGGCACATATCACTTGACTAATTTTTAACAACTAGAGCTGAACGTCTTTATACGTCAGATGTAGAGTAAAAAATGCGCCCAGAAAAAAGCGTTTTACATTTTGATGGTGCAAAAAAATGAAACACTGCACGAACTAAGTCGCAGGCACTAGGTAGTAATATAATATAAATGAATCAAGACAAAATATGATCAAAGTTTAATGACATATAGGGTGTCTGGTTACATAATGTCATCGTTATTTACGTTACGATAAATTCCTGTGAATGAATAATAGTTCGACAACCTTTCTATACGTTTTACAAATGCAAACTAATTATTTCATTCATAAATAATCTTTTGCTGATAAGAATTTTGTTTCATTTTGTAGTAAATTTAGTAAAACATTTAAATTACAAATATATATATTATCTTTTAAAACAAAAAACTAATATGCCGTTCTAGAGCGCCTCAAGCATGTTAGTATATTAAATTGTAATTTGAATTATTGCTGTCTTCATGCTCGTTTTATAAATTTTCATTTGTTTCATTTTTATTATTTATTTCCGTGCAGTCATTCAAATTTCTCATATTTCTTAAAGCAGACATGCGAGCGTCGTAATATTCTGAATTTAGGGCATAGTGCGAATTACTTAAATATAACTGACATCGAAAACTTAACCCGATATGTCCTTCAGCTTCACGTGAAATGCTCTACATACTATAACAAGAAAAGAACAACAAGACATATTGATTAATAATTTATTACTATGAACTACAGTTATTGAGTTCATGGTCAACAAATCGGTGGAATATTCTCATTATATTATCCCAATATTTAAAAATAATTTATTTACACATTTCAAAGATTTTTCTCGTGTTAACATTATGGTAATTTATATTTTTTGTAGGAATACTTTTCATGGTCGCGTCACTAATGACTATTATTTATTATTTTATGTTTTTTTAATATGTTTTTTCACGTTATTATTGCGTGATAAATAAGCTTCCTTTAAATTTAGAGGAAGTTAAATTTTCAATATTCTTTTTATACAAATAAAAAGAAATTTGTTGATAAATATAAAATGCATTGTTACATAAGTATCGTAACTCTCGTATTGACAATAAAAATATAGTAATATTTTATTTCGTATAAGTACGCTGGCTAGGTTAAGGGTTACAAAGATTAAAAGTAATAATTAACAACTATACCGATATTGTATTGGCGACATCGTAAATACTATAATAACATTCGACGTGCATTATCATAATATATTTCTTTTAATTATTATGCTTGCTGTAGGTTTTTATTGTTTAAAAAAGTAAATTACGAAGTTGAGAATTCCTTTATATCTATACATTTAATAAAACAGTAACCGAACCATTTCTGTACATTGAATATTTTTCAAAAAGAATAATTGGTATGCAATATGTATGTTCTATAGATACCAAAACCATGGTTAGAATTTTTTTTTTCTGTTTGTCTGTTTGTCTGTTTGTCTGTTTGTCTGTTTATCTGTTTATCTGTTTGTATGTGCGTCAATCACGTAATAACCACTGGCCAGATTTTGATAAAATTTCGCATGCTGATAGACTAATATTAGGTGCAACTTATAGGCTACATTTTATTTGAAAAAAATATTTTTAGGAGTGGCTTGCCATACATGCAAACGGAGGGTAAAAAAATAAATTCACGAACATATCATTACATGAGGTGTCATTGGATAGGTTTTTAAAAATGAAATAGAGGTTTGTAAATGCGTTTTTTGCTAAAATCAATATTTTTTGTAATATACGCTTCTAAAGTCGTGAAAATGTTATACCACGTGGCAATGTGAGATTTTAGTTGAGTTGCGGACATTTTTATATTCTTAACGCAGAGATTAAGACGTTAAAAAACACTCATTAAATTCCCAAAAACCTTCAAAAAATAACTAACTCTCCGTCCGCGGCTTCTCTCGCATGGGCTACAAATTTCTGTATTTTGAAGAGGCGCGCGCACTGTGAGATTTTGGTCAAACCTATTCCTATAGAAAATTATAAAGACACTATAGACATGCACATATATCAGCGGTCCTGAGACCGTAATTTTTTTAAATTTTTGTTGTGCTCCTCTAAAAAATACAGAAATTAGTAGCCCACGCGTGCGAAGCCGCGGGCGGAAAGCTAGTTCATAATATTATTGAAAAATTGTAAAACCGTTCAACCATTATCGGCAAACCTCCCTCGATAACGGCACTGTTATAAGAACTCCATATGTGTCTATTCAAACTAGGTACTTCCAATAATTTAAAATCTAGAATATCATTGTACAAATTGCAAACGGGACAAACCAATAGACACATCAAAATCAAACTTATAACACCCCTCACATACCACATTCGTTTATTATCTAGCTGGCTGTGGTAATTGTTTTAAAACAAGTACATTTGCTTATTCATGAGGATTTAAAACATTTAATGCGTAGGTGGTTATAAGGTGTGCAAGCTCAAAACATTCACACGGTTATTCGATTGCGCTGTCCTCAACAACTCTTGCCTTATTAAACAAAGAAATAATTGATGACTTCTTAGAGCCTGGTATTATTAAGTTTATTTATTTCAGGTAACAGAAAAATAAAATAACTAAGTTAAAAATACTTATACTTTTTGTCTTCACATTTACTTGCGGTTTTTACTGGAAATACTTTATGGATCATATCATCATCTTTAATTCAAATACATTTAAGGCAAACTGGTATAATTATTTGATTTTTATTTCCATACAAAAATTTTGACGTTACTTGATATTTCATTGCTTGATATTTTACCTGAAATGAATAGACTTAGATTGGTTCTTTAAGTAATTCACGTGTAATGTATGTGTGTAAATAAAATTATATTACAAGGGCAAATTGTACAATGATTATCGTGTAGCATACACATGTTTTAAACGTTCATGGTCGGCGTTTGAACCCGGTATTGTAAACAAATAAAAAATGCGGAAGATACTGTTACGCAACTGTTTACATTTTGACAAATGCTTTGGTTTATATTTAATCAAGTTGTATAATGACGAGGCTGAATTAAAACTTACCGTAATTCCGTTCCATTTTCAGAAAATAATTTGTTAAAAGCAACTACATTGGCGAGCGTCAGTAAGCGTTGTTATAAAGAAGGTATGTATATCCAAATAATATATTCGGATTTTTTATTTTAATGTAGCTGTGCCTTTTAGGACGCTGTGCATAAAATATTTACTTTCATGACAATAAAAACAAAAAGCAATATTTATCATAATATAGCATTAAATAAAGCTTAGACCAGCAAAGTCGACAAGAATGCACAATATATTTTACGCTAATATAAAATGCATTGCAGAAATAAATTTATTTTGGCAAGGATTCGACTTAAATTAGTGTGAACCTTGGCAAACTGCACACCTTCTGCGTTCAGGAGCCACAGTTCTGCAACACCGGGTCAAGGGTAGGAAGGTGCTGCCCTCAATTTTGGCAATAACATTTTTTTCAACATATTCAATGCAAATTTTATTCAGCGTGATTCGAATGCATCTATGAAATTCGACGCCATGTTTCTTTGAAATATATTTGCAACTTACATATAGCTTACATATACTTCATTGTCGCAAAGCTCTTCTAAATTCGTTAATAACTAATCTATAATTGTATAGGGATTCACTATTACTTTTATAAACGGAATCTTTTTACAGGCGGCAAATTTAGAAAACGGTACGAACTTTATGCAAAAATCTGAAAATTGTATATCTCTTCAATTAAAAAAAAGTTAATTTAACTTACAACAGCAACACATGTTCGTGTCAGGTAGATTACTCACAGGATTTCAGTCAGTTTAAATACGAATATATGTATATGTGATAGATGCAATAAAAGCTGTAACCATTACGTAACCTATTAGAAGAGGCCATATTCCAAGAAAATCCATTGAATGTTTAAACTTAAAATTAGAGCCTCTGATAATATAAAATTATGCATGCAGACAATTTATTGATATCGACTGACACTGAGAATGTGCTCGGGGCGCCAAACCGCTTTTTGTTGCTCATGCGACCTTGACCCGCCTGATCACTGCCAAACTTGTGCACGTTAAAAGAAAAAAACTTTCGCCATTCATTTATATCGTTATCATAGAGTAAGTAAAACGAAATATAACTCTTTGAAGCTTTAAAGCGAAGTTACAAAAAAATGAAAAAGTAAGTTGGCCGTGATAAGCAAGAAAAAAGAAGAATTTTATTATATATATTTTTTTCTTGTTTATTAACGGCAGTCGTCAGTGTCGAGATGGCTAGGCGATAGTATGTTTAAATGTTTGTATAGAAGTATGAGAAACTTGAGTATTGTATATCCGATCTTGATTTCATAGGCAAATAGGTTAGACAAAAGAAAATGTCGAGTTCGAAGATGAGCAAAATCGGTGGGGAGTAATGAAAATTCATTAGTCATCACCCCTACAAAGGACAATCTTAAGTCATCATCAATAAAACAAATTTATAGAATACATAAAAGACGTTCCATTTGGATATATTAAAGTAAGATAATTTTTTTATTCAATGTTTTGGCGCTTTTCTGGCGTGTTGTAGCTGACCATTTCGGGGTTTGATTATACTACAAAATTGTGAAATATTAAATACTATATTTAATCTCCTGCTTACTTTTCTATTAAACAAAGGGCAATGGAAAAAACTACTATGTAATTGTAGTTTTTTAACGGAAACATTTAAATAACGATCTCTATATAATTGATATTTTAAGGTTATTGTTAAAATCAAAGAACGAAGGACCTCAAGTAGGCTCTAAGTATATTACGGTTATTTACTCAGTCAATCTCGAGTAATTGAGAGTAAGATAGTTTAGGAATCGTATGGCTCAAGCTATTGATGGTCTTATGTATTAAATTGACTTAGTTATCCGAAAAAAATTCAATAAAATTGAACCTAAACAAATGCGAATTCAATCATCATTTATTTCATCATTCATTTATACATTCATCTTGAAAAATATACTATGAAATGAGTTCAATTATTATTTAAATAAGGACATAGGTTTCTTCAAATTATTTACTTCAACTTCGTGTACTTTCTGAATTACGTCGTTTTATTCAGTGTCTTTAAAGTAGGTCGAAGCATGCCATCTTAGGATGTTTCTAGTTTAATAGTTAAAAAAGATATTCGTTGATACTTATTAGAACAGTAATGTCGAACATACAAGATGTATACATTTTCATCTCCATGACGAATACGGAATCAAAGTTTGAATAATATTTTCACTCAAATTATAAATTTAAATCAAGACATACGTCTCAATCGTGCAGTATAAGTTTTTTTAAGATACATTGTATTTAGAAATAAGATATTTTTGGCATTGAAGTCAAGTGCAATTTATAGTTGTCACTATTAATAAGAGACACGAGAGCTAGACGCTTCCTTGTTGGGATGGAAGGCCATCCTCATCACTTTTATGAGACTATATTGCGCTAAATAGAGTGCAAATAGATGCTACAAGATGAATTTATCTAGTCTTTTATTTACCTTTCAAATAATTTTGCATAGCGACTGTTGTAGTATGTCAGTAAAATATAACCTTTTCTAAAATTGTAACGGAATTTAACATGTACCTTAAGAATTCGGTAGGATTCATAATTTTCATGCTTAATAGAAGCGCAAAAAGCTTAATATTTATAATGATTTTGTCGTTGATGTTGTGATGTTGTCTAAAACTAATCAGTGTATGTATAAATGTTTAAGAACTAAACCACACGATACATGTAACATATATTATATTGAATGAACGTGATCCAAATGATAATGTTTACAAGTATATAATATGTGGATGGCTTAAGACTATATGAGTACGTATATTGTTTATATGGTTTTCTTAGATATTTTTATATAACAATAATTAATGTTTTATAGCACGTACACATTTTTCTAAGTATGAGATGCGATGGCATTCTGTGAAATGTGGAAGTATTTATTCATATAATATCGTAAAACTTAAACAGAATATCAGCTTAAATACACGGTGGTACAGAATAAAATATTAAAAGGGTTCGAGACCATATATAGTGTCGAGTCTGTAGTTAGGAAAGTTTAAAATTGTATCCTATTAATATCGTTCCTCTCTGAAGCTCTGAATAATTGCTATACAGACAATCTCCATCTATCTTTCTTATATTTTTGTTAAAGGAAGTAATGAACTAATGATACTGGAAAACATAAATGATAAAATGGTTATAATACGCTATACAAAACAATTTTATCTAATGTGGCAATGAAAATGTAATGCTACAATGTTAGCACGATATTCCTTGATGTTTAGCCTCATTTGTGTCAAGATATCAATTACTCAATCGCAAGGTTAGAAAACGTGTTGTGCAGGTAAAGCATATTGCATTTCCTGTGAGAGCATATGATTAGCGAATGTGTTACATAAGCGTGCGCGCAGACGTCGAGCGGCGCCGACAGTACCCTAAGGTCAAGGCAAGAACTATTATCCTTGTAACGTCATGCAGTTGCATAAGCCAGTGCATACACCGTTTATAGTCTGTTTAATGCCTTACAGAACTATGATGATAGATGAACTCGCCTTTATTTCTGCCGCGCCTAAGCCTTTAAATATATTCTAATTCCTCCAATTTATGGATTGTACAGGCAGTTTATCGAACACGCAATTTTTATACCCTTATTCGATCGAGAACAGTCGCAAATGTTGACTCACTCACATTTTCCCCTGGTGAATAATAGCAATTACATAAATCCAGTTTAATGCACTATTGGGCCAATTACATATGAGGTAATTGGAGTTTATTAAACTGCATTATATTTGTCCTTAGAAAAGTCACGTAGTCTTGTAACATCATTTTTAGTTATGCTGCTTCTTTCGCATGACGTTGTTATTTTGTAAATGTATGGCGGCATGTTTCTTCAGAACTGTTTTTAAAACCACGGTTAGGAAGAAAATTCTCTGAATGCAGGTCACCTTCTGACCTAAATTATAGCAAGCAAGCCGCCTCTTAAGCTAGAAGGAAATTAATAAAAACGTCATTGAACAGATAAAAGATATCAAAATATGTTTAAAATAGGTTTTTGAAAGTTCAATGCCATATTAAAATATATTTATGGGACCAATGAACTCACAGATAATATGTTTTCTGGATTCAACAAAGGTGACGAGGGTTCTTGTACTTTAATGAATCAAGAATCATTTGTTTCTGTTAATTAATTAATTAAATAAAGGAATGTCGGCACCATATATTTTATATTATAGATTTTAACCTTGTTGAAGGTGATGAAACTGCCTCGTTATAAAGTAATTAATTAAAATATTGATAATTAAAAGGAATGTTTGTGAGATAATCTTTGAAAAATTTTAATGAAATACAAATAAAATAAGTCAAACTTATAGTATAAAATATTTAAAGTGTCTGATTCAAACTTGGTTACGTAAACTTGTTTAACTAATTATAATATTCGATATGAGTAAGAATGGAGCAAAAAGATTTTTTGAGCAGAAAATATTAAAATGTGTAACAAATTGTAAATTTGAAACCTATACTTGAAATTTTTGTTAGTCATGAATGTCATATCTATCTATACAAGAAAGGAATTAGATTTTTTGCTTATTTGATTTGAATAGGTTTTGAAAGTACTGGACTTCTTTACATGGACTTTTGTACAGAGATTCTTTGAAACCCTAGGAAGGACAAATGATAATTTTTATCTATATATGAAAATTTGAGCTCAACCACTAAAGAGGAAACTTCGTGTTTTTGTATGTATGTTTTCGACATCTCGAACAATCTTGTGACATCTAGACTTTATATTCTATCATCTATTTTTAAAGACAGATAATGCAAAATTACAATTTTAAATTAATTTTGTTAATTTAATGCGTATAATGATAATTCTACGTTAAACTTCCGCCTAATTAAAATATTTCTATTTGTGATATCACGCCGGCTAATCGTGGATATGTAGGGCAAACGCATCGCTAGCATAAATACTGGGTCAAAAGTAACAAGAGGCGGTGCATTTTATACAATCACATGGACTGTCACGTGCGATAGATTAGTACATGGTTAGTGCAAAGATAGGACCTTGAAATTGGCCAGAGAGCATCTCTGACATGATAATACGCGCCATTGACCTGAATGTGAGCTGTGTACGTAAACAATGGTGCTACGAGTTTCCCACTTTTATATATAGTAAAACTAGTATTAACACGTGATTTTATAGTAAATGTTAAGTCCCGTGTCTTCTATTTATTTCTCTCTTTCACTGATCAAGTAGGAGATCAACCTTCTGTGTCAGATCAGGATTTTTTTACTCCTCCGCTACCGACAAAATTAATTTTGTATGTAGGTAACTAATGGTTGATATGATTATTAATATTAAGTAGAGTTTATTACGTGTCTCGTAGCAATCAATTAGCACAATTCGACCTGTATACGAAACAACATAAACTTTTACTCGGGTATCATAAATTTTGTCATACAATTGAAAACTTTGCAAAGGGCATTTAAATGCGATTACTTTATCTTTATTTTACCTGAAGACAGTGCATTATTAAGTTTTCGCCCAAAATCTTATCGTATGACAAAAACTATAATTAAATAAGTACAATATTTTAAACTAATTTTCAAAACAAATTTCCATAAGAATTTGTTGGATAATACTTTCGGGTGTATTATTTTAATTTGCGTTATTAAAAATTCACTATTATAACGAAATTAAAAATGTAAATAATAATATTATGTAATATTGATATTCTTATTGTTCGATGTATGTGTAAGAAATACCCGCTTATCCTTATTTACGGCTCAATGCCGAGGCTAGGTTATTAAAAGATCTGAATCACTTAGAACTCACTACTTATTTATAGTTTATGCCTTATTACATATTAAGTACTCACTGTAACGTAATGAGTATTAAAGAGCAGGTAAATTGACTTTTGAAATCACTGTTTTTGGGTGTGAATTTGTGGTTTGCGTGTTAGCTGTTTGCTACATTAGATCTTCTTGACTCCGATTCCTGTCAAAACCGAAATGTTGAAAGGCGGCTAGGTTATATATTTTGTGGATATATTTTCCTTCAAAATTGACTTTATGAAATAACTGATAATTTACGCTTCTAACGTTTTGCAATGATCACAATTTTAAACGCTGACCGTGACTTTAATACTAACAGAGGACGATCAGTTTGGCAATGTTTGAAATTACACCACGCAGGCTAGCACCGCGCATACGTTATGCGGCCCTTAGCGTTAGTCCTTAAAACGAAACAAAAAAATTCAAAGGGTTTCACATTACCACATAGGAACACCACCTGAATGCGAATGCCCGAATTAATACTGCCGAAATACAATAGACTAAGAGCGTGGTCCGTTGTGTAATACCGAGCTTGGCCCTTGCGAAACTGTCTGTGCGTAAGGTCACTAACGTCATTTAATTTCGCACGCTTTCATAACATTTGACTCAAACGACCTCTGAAGATATTAATACTCGCCGGCTAATAATATGTTAAATAGGGATAAACTTATACCGGTACATATGCACATCATTAAGCAATTCATAAATTTGCATAGATAAAAATTCTGCAACATTTTACACAGCTATCAAAACTACACTTCAGCCAATAGTCAGATCGATTTATAAAGATGTTGCCAATTATTTAAAGATATTAATCTCAGGTTTCATTATGTTTAATTATGTTTACTATTAGTATAAAATATCATGATTTTGGAGAACATCATGATCATTGCTTAAACATTTCGTGGTGTCAATATTTGGAACAAGAAAAGGCCATGTTTTTGAAACATTATACGATAATATTTTTTTACGTTTTATGAGTTTCTTAAAATTTAATGTTGTCTAGACTTAGCGCTTTTGTTTATTTTTAGAGACCAACGTTACGCGTCTGCTGGCCGGAATAATGTTTTCTAATTTATTCAACCATTATAATTTTTGAGTTTTATTTGAAATTTAATTTATTTGACGTTATCAATTACGTGTAAATAAAATTATAATGCAATATAAAAAAAGCTACGCGAAAAACTACGCTATTTGCAAATTAAAATAGTTCTAATTAAAACTCGCAGAAATAAATGCAGATTTTTTACTAACAACTACAGTGCGCTTACATTTAATAATCACATTAGTGGTGATAACACCAAGTGACTTTTTTAAATAATCCTCTCACTATCCTACTCCGTATAAAAGACTACCACCTACAAGTATCGTATTATTTATTCTTATTCCCTATAGTATTGTGCAACTCGACAACATACTCGTAGGTATAGGATTATGTAATTTGAATAACAATCTTGTCAATGACATTGTAACGATTCAAATGAAAACCTTGTTTATGGTTGAATAGATCAAATAAATCAAAAGAAAAATGTGGAGGTCACGAGCAGCTGACGTCATGCGCAAGCGCAGGGCCAGGGATCCAATTCATCCCTTACGACCTTGGCGTTAGACCGACTCAGATTTACACGTGGAAACTTAAAGGGCAGTGTGTATTAAACATTTATAGATAATAATATTTTATTGCAGTCTGTCGATAATTTATTTTATTATCTGGCGTGCCAGGAACCTTGTATGACTCATTAGCAATAGCGAGGATTCACCAAACATAGAAACTATATTATTTTAAATATAAACACGATCTCGCTAAAATATATACAAATATTAAGTTTCTTAGCATTTAAAAAAATTTTTCCACAAATTGTTAAAAACTAAAATAAGAGGGCAGATCTAATAAATTAATATTCCCTTTAATTAGAATTTATTGGGAAATTTTTATCAAAAAAATTTGCTACTTCATGTTTAGTAGTAAGTAATATCATATGCGGATAGAAATTAATGTGTTGCAGCAAAGATTAATAAAAAAATCATTCGATTAATCAAAAAATCTAATATTTTAATTTTCTAAATGCTCAGACTGCGCCTTGAATCCTTGAACTTGTCATATAAGGTCAGATCGATTAAATAACGTTGAATGCCTCCCTTCTGCCCTTTGAATTCCAAATCTCAAGGTCAACGACATTAATTCACTCTGGCTCTTATATAACAATGTGAATGCTTGCTTTTATACTATTATTTATTAATAAAAAACCGGCTGATACACAGTTCAATACACCCCTTATTTTTCATAACAAAATTAACATCGCGGAAATAATAATTTTAGTTCCAATTTTGAAAGGGTAGGGTATAATCAAAATAAAAAAGTCATAACTGATATAAAAGATTATATTTCGTATAATGTCACGAATTACAATTTTCCAATTAGAAAAATACAATTAGCATTACATTCTAATGATTAAAATAATGGAAATAATTGAAACTACAATACCATAAGAATATTTATTTAATGTCATGTTTTCTTATATAACTACTAATTATAATAAAGATTATTATTAAATGTCATGAAATAAAAGAAAATCTTAAATCTAGGAGTGCAATATGAAGTGGGGATGGACGGCATTGCGATATTAGGGTAAATTTCTCAATGTTTTGAATATGCAGCATTTTTGCTAAATGCAATTACATCCGATAAAACATTCTAATTATTGTTGTATAGAATTCACACGACCCCACGAATTACATGACCGCACTCACTATCTATATTGATAGTCACAATTAGTATTAATAAAATGGAAGTAAAAAATCATAATAAATTGTGTGGCAATATTGCTCACTTTATTCTAATATAAAGAATATAAAAAATAAAATGTCAAATAGGCATGATTATTCTAATTAAATCAAATAAATGAAAATTATAAAAAATGGTAAAAATAGGTGGCTAAATTAACTTGTCCATAAAAGTTACTATAATTAATCATAAATGGCACATACATTTTAACATGATTAAATACCTTTTTTTTATAGAAAACAAAAGCAGCATACGGATCAGCTAATAGAAATTGTGATACCAAATAAGTAATGCTCTTTTAAATAAAAATTTCAAGCCCTTTTATAGACTGAGAAATATATGCCCGGACATCTTGACGTCATAATGACCGATCACATTTTTCTTAAAATTTCTCTTTATAAAGTAGTACTAATGATGAAATTTACGTCCTACAGGTATTTAATAAAGACATTGTTCACTTGTTTTATCTCTACTAGTTTGGACAGTCATATTTTAATTTGCACACCAAAACCTAATCCTAAAAAATGAAAATGAAAAAAAAAATTAAAAATTGAACGAACACTTAATGCATTTGTCAGGTCTAATAAAAGTATATCATTGGGATATTCGTAAGTAATTCAATTGTTTATTTATGTCAGTTTTACGTAACCTATTCACCAAATACTAATTACTTCTTGTAAACTGCATGATGTATTTTGTGCACAAAAATACATTTCAGGTATACAAGGCACTGGATAATATTAAGACCTTAGCATCGAAGAATATGTTACGTGCAAGATTAGATGGATTCCAGTCATTCAGATGTTAAGTACAGCTATTTCTCAAACACATGCATTAAGTGACACTTTCAGTTTAAGTAACCAACTTCTTGAATACGACCTTGTACGGCATCGGGGCGTGGGTGGTCCCGAAGGATCCCTCAAGCTCCGGAATAGGCTCACCTTCCGGCATCGCGATATCGTAATGGTTCATCAAATTTGCGAAAAAGAGAAAGAGTTCCATTCTAGCAAGTTGCTCTCCCAAGCAAACCCGACGACCGACACCAAATGGCATGAAATGATCAGGAAGAAAAACCTTTCCATTGTTGAGGAATCTCTCCGGCATAAATTTTTCTGGTTCAGGAAACAGTTCGGGGTCCATGTTCATTTTGTTTATCAAGGGGACGATTATGGTGCCAGCTGGAATCGTGTAACCGTTTATTTCCCAATTTCTGAAAATAAGAATGGTTTTATTTCTTATCTTTAAGAAGCTATCATGCCAAAACTTATTACGGCAAGAATTTTTTTAAATCTTAGTTTGGACTAACCTCCTCTCTCGGTTTCACTACCGTAATTAGATCGATAAAATACATTCTTTGGCCTTAACTTGCTATAATCTAGCTAAAAACCTATATTTATACGATATTTCATCAAAATTCGTTCGGTAATCGTGGCGTGATTGAACACAAACATTCGAACTTTCATATTACGTAGTAAGATTAATACGTAAAATACCTGAAATTCAAGTGGGACGTGCCAAGAGGTACAACCGACACTCGACGAAGAGTTTCGAAAATGACAGCTTCCAGGTACAGTAGGGCCAGACGATCTTCCAGGGTAACCAGATTTCCAACTCCCACCACATCAGCCAGCAAAGATCGCACTTTCGCCGCAATCTCGGGTTCTCTCATCATCATAATCAGGATCCACACTATGGCAGTTCTAGATGTTTCCATACCCGCAGAAAAAAGGTCGTTCATAACTTGCAGCACTTGTTTTTCTGGATAAGAAATAATAACTTTACTATTTAGACTTAGATAAATGGGTGACAAATAAAAGTATAAACGAAAAGATATAAACATAGCATGAAGTGAATTATTTGTTGTAGAAAGTTAGACGAGGTAGGTGAATTGTGACATTCCTGAAATAGGTTCTGATTCAACTGTATACCGTAGCCAAAAACAAAAGAAAGTGGCATTGATTTTCCATGAGAACTTATTGGGGATAGGAACTACGCACATTGAAAAAATATTTAAAAGACATATATTTACTTTTGTCACCACCCTTGAAGACGGTGGGAAGTAATTCATTGTCCCTCTCCTTTTGAATCTGAACGATATAATAATCTAAAAGGTCCTCTGGTTCATAATGCCCAATGTTTGAACTGTAGTATTTCTCTTCTCTTCTTTCGAAGTGTTGAGCGTGAAATTCGGAAATATTCTCTAAGTTTTCTTGAATTTCTTTCATGACTGCCATCTTTCCAGGTAATTTCTACAAAATTAAGTGTGATTAGACAAGGGCTATATTATACAGGTCGAGTTATTCAAATGAGCTAAATCAGCGTAGAACCAGAACCATAAATGATAAATTACTATGAAAACTTAGAGCAACATAATTTGGTGAATTCCATAAGTTTTTCTGTTTATGAATATAATAGTTAGAACCCCCTCTTTTCTGCAAGGTTTCATCCCTTTTTGAGTGGTAAAACGGGTGAAGTAACGACTATTATATATAGGTATAATAGCAAATTTTCCAAAAGCACAATTACAGGGGCTAGTTACGGCACTGGTGGAAAACTGTCAAGTGCAAAAAGTTTCCACATGATTATAATGTTATATGATTTTTTCCACGTTTACAATTGCTATTTCAAATGTCTTCAATTGATAAAGAGTATAATATTATGTTGAAATTGTAAGGTTTCAATGCGATCAGAACTAACCATATAATAAGACAGATGTTCTCCTATATGGACGGATCCGTACAACTTCATGCCTCTCGAAATGCGCTCATTAAACAGCTCGAAGTCAGGGTCGTTCTCCTCGAAGCGGAAGCTCATCATCAGCTGACAAATGATGTTATGCATGTGACGCCCAAAAACTAGCACAGGATCTATCGCTTTGTTCTTACAGTGTTGCAGACGATCTAAAAACTCCTCTATTTCAGCCTGCAATTATTAAATTAAATAGGAAATAAAATACAGGTAAGAGTTTCCCTGTGTATACTAAAGCTTAATTGCATTGTACTCTTGATTGGTGATCATGTATAATGACTGACTCCTTCTTAAGTCCGAGCATAAAATATTTAAACAGTCGGCAAAAAAATTGGCACACGCAATACCGAACTTGTTTATACATAATTATACAGTTTTTAAACTGTGTTAATTGTTGTGGATAAATCTGTGACAATAAATGTTATTTTATTAATATGTCACGTCTGATCTATTTTCTCTGTAAACAGTCATTTACAAAAGCCAATATAAGTACTAACATATCAAAAGTGTTTTGTATTTTTATCAAAATATACTTACAATAATATACTTTTCGAATCGTTGATTTGTCCACAATTTAACGCCGAGGGCTCGGAATTTCTCATGAAGAAACTGTCGCTGACGTTTCCAGAGATCGCCTTCGCTTAGAATGATTCCTGAAATTAATACAAATACTGTCTTAGACTAATTGAAATGCAATTATTATTATATTACATTTAATTTTTATTGTAGTAACTACGATATACGGTTTTATTGGTACAAATATTAGCACAGCAATTGTAAATATTTAGTAGTATAATACATAATATACAAAATAATAAACAAATAAACAAAATAAATTGATTGAACTTCACTTTCAGTTTCAACTTTTTTGTTATTCAATTCAATTAGATTGATAATTTTTATTAGTATAAATATGCATAAAAATGAAAAAAAAATAAAAATAAAAAATGAAAAATAGAATGTTGATATAACGTTCTTTTCTGTGGTAATAGTTATTAAATATTACATACTTAACAAATATTTATAGTAGTTTTTTATCACGTTAAAAAATTGACTATTATTATTATTTAACGTACCACGACCACCGAGAAGATTGTTGAGCGGAGTATGGGGACGGCCAGTTGAATCAAGTCTATTAAAAACATCCCGTAGAATTTTCGCGGATCCGATGCAAACCACGAGGTTGGAGCCGAGCTGCAGGGAGAACAGGTCGCCGTAACGAGCCGCCAGCGAGAGGTACCAGGAGTGGGGGGCGCCTTGGCTCATCCAGGGGAGACATCCTAATATAGGCACGCCCCACGGTCCTGAAATATTAAAACAGATTTATTAGTTACGGTAATCTTTTGAGTTTGCGTTTATTATCTCTCACGTTTTTTTTAATTTGATAAAAAAAATATGAAAATTCCATTTTATATTTCTTAGACTGTATTAAGCAGGCTATTTACATTATTTCACATAACAAATTGCAAACACTGTTTTATAAACTTATAAGCAAGGTTTAAAAAAAGTAAGTTAATACCAAAATAGGTATAAAGTAAAGGTATAAGGGAAAGAATTGTATATTAATTAAAAATGAAAAAAATAAGTATCAGCTTAGTGGTTCTTTTATCTTAGGAATGAAGTCATCCCTTACGAATTACATGTGTCATATAAATCTTACGTGTTTCTGTAGAAAGTATCTGAATAGCCTTCAATAGTTAATTAAACAAAAAATATATATATAATAAATTAAACTCACCAGGAGGAAGCTTTCTCAAATACGTGAAATTGTATACCAGAAGCCAGGAGATCGAAATCGTAACAAGCGACACTAACGTATAACGAATATAAAATTGCAAACTAAGGCCACAAATATACGCCCACACATATTCTAATATAAGAAGATTCATTTTGTAAACAAAAATCGTCAAAAATTAAAGGATTCAAATAGATTTACATTAAAATAATTATTTTAGCGACCGTTATGGCCGCAGTCAAGTTTGTAAAAAGGAACCAGAACACCCGCAAATACTACACCTAATTATGTTAAACAAATTTAAGATACCCTCTTTTTAATTATTGCCGGTCGGTAATTGTAACTAAAGATGTTTATGCGTAATAGATGCATGTAGCAATAAAGGTTTGTGTGCGATTCATGTTCCGCGATGACAATGAAACGTGCCTAACAATGAATTTATATAAAACCACGGAAGGCGTGTCATCTTATCGATCTCTGCATATTATGTTGATCGTTGATAAACTTCCTTGAACCAATAGCAAATTGTCTATTCTCGTTAATTACAATGTTTTCTATGTACATAAGGCTAAGAGCATGGAGTTCCACGTAAATACCTACTGCAGCACATAATGATGCTGAGTAATAGATCATTCACATCTGTTGCATGACTATGATGATAATTTACTCCTTTAGGTATCATGCAACTTGAATAGTTTGGACTGTAATTTTGTTGCATAGTCTTTATTTTAGAAGTTAAGAAATTCTAAATCTGTTGAGTATTTCTTTCAGTTTTTATGAAAACATTGAGTTTTGAGTAAAAAACTAGAGTAAAAAAAAAGGTTTGAGTACTCCTTTGTCCTAAAATGTACACGATAAATTCATCTACTAATTTAAAAGGGATATTTTAGAAACGTATTTAAATAGGAAATTTTTCATTTATGAATCATTCCCAGATGTGATTCGTTTTGTGTATGAAAAAAAATGGATTACAAATTGCGACACTAATTTTTTAAAGTAGTAATTGAGATTAAAAACTAAATACAGACTTTTTCGTCTATTTGTACATCTCTCATTTGCTTAAATAAGTTAGTGGCGGCATCATTAAGTTAGCTTAGCACTACGTGACACAACTGAAATTTTGTGGTACATATGCCACTACCGTAATATCATTTCTTAATGCAGAGTTAGCTTGTTTGTTTCTCATTACCGCTTAATAAATAAAAAGTAATTTTAGGTTTTTGTTTATATTAGTCACACCCGCGTAACTTCTGTTCTTCAAATCTCATCATAATCGATTCAGTAGTTTTATTTATACATGCGAATGGATGTCATAAACATTCGCATTTGTAATATAAGAAGGATCAATATAAGAAATTGATTTGATTTTTTCGATATGATATTCGATTGAGATATTTTTCGGAAATATTTTGAATTGCCATTTTTATATCTGGCAACGATTATTGTTTTTTTAATATAACAATCTGTGCAGCGTAGAACATCGTCATTATTTTATACTCTTTAATGCAGAGTGCCAGTTGCCACTACACATTGGATCTCAATAATTGTTGGCCAGTAATGCATACTCAACGCACCTACACTCTTATTATATTCACAGAAGATCGATATGGTCCATAGATTTATAGAATCATTAAGTGATCGAAACAATAATCTTTTATTTATTATAGTTCTTCCAATAAAAATCCATCGGTCATATTTAAGTTTCGCCTAGCGAGAGGTCTTGTATTTTTATATAATATGCTGATCATACCCTAGTTTCAGCGGCAAATAAACAAATACACAGTAAGTACGGGTTATTGTTTATGAGTAATTTTTATGTAGCTGATTTATATTTTTAGGCTTGTTTTTTTATAAATTAAATATATTTTATTAATTTACAGTTTACACTTAGAACCGTTAAACAGTAAACTAAAACCAGCGTGAAAACTTAGCTTGAAACCTTTTCTTTTTTTGATATCAGTAATTGTGTGCACTCAATAAAAACATAGGTTAGACGAAATTTTTTAATTTAAAAAATATCATAAAAGAACATTGATATTCAAGTTATATAATCCTGCCCTAAGTCTGATCACACCTTTTAATAGGCCTGAGAGTAGCTACGTACTTGTCTAATAAAATTAAAACGAATATAGGTTCATTGCATTTCAACAATGTCCATATCTATTGATGTCAATAGATGCAATACGTCATTAACTTCATTTTAATAGGGCATTGACCGCGAAGGTCACAATATCGGTAGGTATCAGAGGCTTACATAAGCGCCAATCGTGGTTGGATAATATCTCGCACTATTATCGCCAAGATAGTTATGTATTCCGGGGTTATTGCTCTCGCAAGGACGTGTAGGGTAAGAGATTGTGATGTTTTGATTTATTTATTTTTATCACAATGAATAACCATGTGGACAGTCGATAGTAATTTGGAAAGTGTAACAAAATTTACGTATGTCAGGGAAACAATACTTTTATGAAATCTATTTTATAAGTACCTATATAATCTCTGAAATATTATCAATAGATCTTCAAAAATATCTCTCTGTTTAATATTAATTACCCTAAACATTCACAGAGCGTATTAAATATAATTTTAAGAACACGTCACTGTCACTGACTCCTTAACCTTACACTTTTTTATTTTTCAGTTTCGAACTATCCAAAAGTCACGACCATATTCACTCATGGCTGAAAATGAGCATGTATAATAAATGTATTTTTATAAGATCTTTAAATCAGTTTTTATATTCAACTTGCCGTGCTCAGAGGTTTCACCACCGTTTTGGCATAAAATTATACTTTGACCATTTTTGGGCTTCAAAAAATGTCTGTACAAAATTTCATCCAAATCGGTGCAGTGGTTAAGTCGCTTAGGCGTCACGAAGACAAAACCAGACAGACAGACAAATAGAGCTACTTTCGCATTTATTATTTGATTAAAGTAAGGATGTTTTCAATGTAACTACCTGACTCTACTTAGTTTGTTATTAAGAAATTCAATAATACCCTCACTAGCTTGTGTTCGCTTAAATCAATCCGCAGCTCTTAATATTCGACAGCTTCATTATGTTTTACAAATAGTCTTATCACTTACTTATCAGTATGTTTTTTTATTTAAAATTGTTATAAAATATTTTAAACCTAAGTATAAATAATAGTATATCTATACAAATATTATAAAGCTGATGAATCTGTTTGTTTCTTTTACCCAATAATTGAAAGAAAACTAAATTTGAAAACATAGTTTTTGTAAAAAATATCCTTTTTCGAGGCAGGTTGTAGGATATATAACTTTACGCTTGGAGCCAAAGCCACGTTGTAGCTAGTATCATAATAAAGCAATGATGCACCGTAAAAAGAGACAAAAAAATATTTGTAAAATTTCTCAAAACTCCTAATTTTGAAATAATTTTAAATATGGTATTCACACCGGCTCTCAGACTTAGTGCAACTCATTTACTGGAAATAGTATTTTGCTTATGCTTCAATCAGCAAAATAAGCACGTGACTTATAATTTTAAAATTTTGCTCTACTCTGAGCCCCACGTCCTTGACATATGAAGTAGATTTCCATATACAGGTTTATAAGGTAAATAACATAAGTAGTAAATAGTAATTATATGAGAGTTCATCGGCCCCGCACCTGTGATAAATTATCTATTAATTGAATAATCATAAACACTTGACGAACATTTATGATTAAAATTGAAATGTAATAAAAGTGCATTATGCATTTTTGATATACGATTATTTATAGATGAAGCGGTTAATCACCTTTTAAATTAAGTCAATTTTATTTGAACAAGGATAGCTTCGCAACATTTTGTCACAAACAGTAGGTAAGCGTGATTTAAGTCAATAGCCTTGTCTTAAAGAATGGTGAACTGATAATAACTTGACCTACTGTTAATTTTGCAAGCTCTTTCTCGTATTTTCGTTCATCTTAACTCGTAGTTAATCATAAAAAAATGTAAATTAATGCATACACAATCTTTGTTACATATTTCCATTTGAAAGATTGAGAAAAATATCACGTTTTTTCGATCTGTGTGATCGTCTATGATCGCATACATACTCGTATTATCTTGTGTTTTCTAATACATGAAAGTAAAATAATTAATCTTTATTTTTATACATATACATAGTAAATGTATGAATGTAGGGCTAAATCCTAAGCTATGAGGAAAATCAAAAAATGCTGCCAGGAATCGAACCAGTTGAATTAGGATAACTTTTTAAATTTAATAGATATGGCAAGCAAGAGGTTTCTTGTGGCAATACCGTTTTACTACTTGCTTTAATATAAACGTTAGTAAAGGATTTTCACATAGTACATCACAAATCTAAAATTATATACTAGGTGCCCGGTACAGTGAATAGAGACTATCCTTTAAAGTTTGGTACACCCACGGGACGGACAATAGCAGGAAGAAAAGCGGTCACTTTAATTTAAAAATTTGTTACACGAATCTAATCATGTTATTTGGGTTACGAACTATTTGATGCCAATATGATATGCAATCTGTACAATATTGAGCGGTCGATGACCCGCAAACAAATCGGTTGAATGACACTGTATTCGTACATAAAATATTTTAAAAACTTATTGTGGTAGGACAGGCACGTAAATGTGGTATTTACCTCCATTATCTCTTCCTTATCGGAATAAATTAAAATGAATGACCGTTCTGTATTAAAATACTGAGATATGTGAGCAAGCATGACTGTGATTCAGTTGGCTTACTTCGATAAGTTGATATTATTTTAATAACTTAACATGGTTTAAAACAGAGTCCGACTTTCGAAAGATTAGGCCTGCTCTAATTAAAATAGCAATGTTGGCATATTGTAAAGATAAATTTTGAATCAGGAAATCGAGCAGGCTACGAACACGCAACTGCAGAACCACACCTACAAATGAATTCAATAAGCAACGAGGACTGTGTCGGCCATATACATTTCGAATTTCACTTTCGTTGGTGTAAGACCAGAGCCCAGTAAACGGTCCTGGTGTCGTCGACCCCGCGTCCTCGCGGCCGCGTGCCGATTAGATAATTTCCGCGCTGCGTTGTCAAAATACTCATGACCCAATGGTACAGTGAATGCGGTGGGTCAATGAACCGCCTCGAACGGCCAACATACACACACATATATCACAACCGCGATATGATTTATCAACCAAAAAACGTATCGAAGGCTCACGATCCAAACCTGATAAACGGATTCTTACAAGGACGTATCATTTCAGCGCGGCGATTGTAACGCTTATCGATTCGATAATGTTCTTGCATTTTCAGATTACTCGGGGTCGTTTACCTTTTCAAGGAAAAGTCACTTTATGTAAATCCTGTATGTACTTACTAGGACTTTAAATTACACTCAATATTTATGTACCTGTTTGCACTTTAAGTGGGTTTATTAAGAGTTAATAATTGTAGATAAATTAACACAATCATGTTGAATGCGCTTAAATTATAATACTTGAGTTGAAGTACCTCTTATAAGACGTACTTAACTATGAATTAAGAATTAAATACGTTATATAAATGCGTGAATAAACTTTAGATTTGCTTTTTTCTGGTGAAAATATATTTTGGGATAATCGCCACTTAACGCAGTTTCATGTAACATTGTGAACAAGACAGGTGTAAAAGACAGGTGTTTGGTATTTTATCCGCATACATTTCCGACTTTACGAGGAGAGGTGAAAGGCAACATTGTAGGATTATTTCGAAAAAAATATTGTGAGTTTGACGATGTACAATATATTGCAATAATGTAATGATGTTAATTGTATTACAAATATAATTTATCCTCACCTTGATGTGTTCAATTGTGGTTACAGATATAAAATGCTTCCAAAAATGTAAAAAAAACTTATAAAACCATTTTTATTTGAACGATACATTTATTTTTTTTAGTACTAAATTATTAAGATAGTCCTGTCTTATATTAGTTATTTATATTTCATATCAAGTTGTGTTAAAATTATGTAAGCAGCCAGCAGCCGCAAACTATCCACAGTCTATATCACTTGGAAAATACACCTCTGGGCAGTCAGCGGCCAGTGGAGCTCTGTTGTAACTTGTAAGATATGCAAAATAACTAAATGGATTCCCAAAATCCCATAATCGTATCTTCATACATTACGATGAGGATCCATCGAGAGTCGACACTATAACCTCCCGAAACTAAAATATTAGACTTCTAGCTTTTAGTTCATCCCAGTTCCTCGTGAAGCACGTAAAACCTTCGATACTGAGCTAGGGCCCGTCATTACTCACGTGAGGTTTTTTACTTTTTTTACCCCTTTCACCCTTGTTGATACGAGATAAGGTTTAAGATTAACCTCCCACCCTTGTCTTGTCACGTGTATTTATTAGTACCTACAATATTTTGTAACTATGTATTTTAGAGTATGTATAAAATACAGGTTCAGATTAACTAATTTTATTCTTGCTATAAAAACTATTAAACGAACAAGAAAGGTGTATTATACGCGTAACGACGCTTTTCGGAATGCACCTTCTTAGCCGTTAAAATACGTTTTTTTTTTAATTTCATGAACTAGATTGAAAGTTACGTACACTACAATTTACAATGGTCTGTCTGTTTACACGAGTTCGGAACTGGTAACGAATAACTTTAGTACTATTATTTTCATTCATGATTTTGTTGGTGATTATGTCGTGCAATAATTTTAGTGATTTATGAATAATTTTATAAAATAAACTGCTTCACGGAAATAAATGAATAGAATCAATATATTATACAATACTTGCCTGTATTTTCGTAAAATAAATGTACTAGTTATTTTTCTATGCAAAAACTGGTATAAGAAAATGTTAAAGTGAATCGATTTTGCATTATTTTCAAATTGCTTTTTCTAATATGAAAAGACATGAAAACGCGTGATTTTGGAATGCACCCTCTTAGTGCCTAGAAAAAATAAATACACGTGATGTATGACATATAACGTATAATAACAACCTCCCCTATGATATTTCATGTGATTTTATTAGACCCCTCTCGAACCTCGAGGGATTAATGGTTAGGGAGACTTATAATTAGTATCCTTTTATTTTTTAAGACGCAATCCAAAAAGGAACATTTTCTTAAGTTTAAATTAAATATTTCATTCCAAATCATTTTAATTAAAAAAAACGGATTTTGTAGAAAATAGATTGCTTTTCTCCAATTTAATTTTTATAGTACATATATTATATGTAATTTAAACTTTTCTCCCTCTCTACAAAAAAGTACAATGCTTATGTCATTTATATTTTATTATTGTTTCTGTATCCGTAATATAATTGAGGTAAAATTTTATCAACAAATACAAATATGGCAGGGTTATTTATTTAAACCAAATACTAACGCTAACCATTCTGCACGTAGCACTATGACGTCACTCGTACCTAGCTAAGGTATTAGATCATAGAACAGGGTTCAACAACACTATGCAATTCAAATGCACTTTATCTGCATATATATCGCTTTATTATCGCCACTCAATGGTTTGGCTACCTCTAAGAACTATAATAATTTATCGATAAGTACTTGTGTACTTATAAGTGCGTCATCAATACAAATTTTCCTACATTAACCTAAATATTTTATAATCAATAACATTTCGTGCTGATAACAAAATATCGCCAGCGATGACAGTAATCTTAAGAAGTTAATTATGTCTCAAGGAATTATACTTGATAATGTAATAGAATAATAAACGTGCGCGCTAGTTTATGAATTCTTAATCTTCAGCATCTTCTTTTTTATTTGTTTCAATCAAACCTCGACAAGTAATGCATAACTACTGAGTTAATTATTAACCCCACTGTAACGAGTTCACTAGTGTTACCATGAGTGGACGTGGTACATAGCTTATGGAATTCACCTTTGTTTTTGGAGTCAAATAATAAGGACATTTTAATTGTGTATAATTATCAAAATTGCAACTGAATTCCCTCAATATTAAGTAGTCTTTTTATATTACCTACGCATTTTATTTTAAGCACCTCTCACGATCTGCATATCCTGATAGAAATCTATAAGGTAGCCCTCGGTAAATTGTGTTTTGTATCATTTCTGTATATCGAATTTAGAGTGTACAATAGAGTATTTTTATATATTGATAGTGAAAAATGTTTACTTTCCTTAATGTCAAAGAAACGTTAAGATATTCATACATGTTTCTAAATATTTGTTTGTATACAAATCAGTATGCGGATTTATTTCACCTACATTGCAACCGTACCTTAAGGCGTGGCGATACGAAACGCATATATGCGAATTTGAATATGCATATTCTAATAGGCGGTGAATGCACGCGGCGACCGGCGCGAGGCCGGCCGCTCACCTTCCTTATGTAACGTGTACGAAGGACCTACCAAACAATACTACGATAACTAAAATAACTGATAATCGATAAGATAAAGGGATTTTAAAAATCGGTAAACGTAAATTATGCCACTTGAAATAAACATGCCGCAGTACTAGGAATTTAAACAAACCTTATCATATATTTTAGGTTTCTTAAATATAGAACAAGAATGTCCACATTTTTTATTTAATTTAGTTGCAAAAATTTAAAACTAGAGAAGGTGTGGGGTGCGTCAATATGTCTTTAACAAAAGGCAGAAAAACACAAATGTGTAAAAATAATTATCTATATCTTCCGATATGGGATCTCATGATTGAATGATTGAATAAACAGAAATAAAACACACAAATATTTTATACAAAACATTCTTTTAATGTTTAATTATATGGCACTGTGTTTGCTTCAAAAATATATTCTACATACAAAAATACAATTTATGAACAACGAATATTTCGTTGTTGTTGTTGTTGCATAAACATTACCTTTAAGTTCTGTACTAGTGACTAATTCTCTTCTTTCTTACTTTTCTTTAATTTGTATAAAATGGTTTTTTTTTCCTTATCCTAAAGTTTTCAATTCTTAAGGAAAAATTATAAATAACAAATTTAATTTTGTCATGGTATTAATTCAGTAGCCGATTGGTTTGTAAAATACTGGTCGTATTTTATATAAAGTATTTGAAATATACCATTTGTAATACATTAAATACATAATTTAACGACAAATGCATTTGTTAATTACTTACATAATAGTGAGCACCGAACTTTATGAATTACCTTAGCTTATGTGACAAAATATTTTTTTAGAATCTACAAACCAAAATATTTTATTGCATCGAATAATTATTTAGTCTCGTAATTTTTTATCTATTAATTTACAATTTAATGGTATTAGTGTGAAAATTTATATGAGCATCACATTTTACAAGACGCCTGTTGTTTAGGAATAGCAATGCATGTTATGTTAATTGTAAAGACCAAAGGCGTACAAGATTTGGATGTGTTTTAAAAATTATACAGATATGTATACCATATAGTAATACATACCTGAGAGATACAAAATGTGCGTATTTTTATTTAGTCATAACATTATGAATACTGTGCTCTCATTCTTAATTAATTTTAACTTATGGAATAAAATAATTTCTTAATAGTAAATAATGTTATTTTTGACGCCAATTCAAATGGTTTATTCAAGCTTTATATAATTACGCGTTTATATTAAAAATAAGATTTAAAATAAACAAAAATAAGAGGCGGAAGACGAAGCTTAATGTCACATTGAAAATAAACATTTTCGAAGATCTCGTGTCATTCTATCTAATCTCATATTTTGATGGATATGGCGCGTTGTTTACGATATTATTTCCGTGCAAATGATAAAATTTAAATAGTTATCATCACATATCATTTGTGAATATACAATTATGTATGTATAATCAATTAATATTACAATGTAAACACAAGGCACGTAAAACCAATTATTGGTTTAGTTCTCATAGCATATTTTATAGCCTATAATATAGCCTATGTCACTCGGAGAAAATACTTTTTAATGATAGAAGAATTTTTAAAATCAATTGTGGGATAACGTTACAATTTACAAACACATAAAATAAGACAAATATTTTGTCTTCACTACATAGTATAAAACAAAGTCGCTTTTTCTGTCATGTGTCATGTTGTATGTCCCTATGAACGCTCAAATCTTTAAAACTACGCAACGGATTTTGATGCGGTTTTTTTTAATAGATAGAGTAACTCATGAGGAAGGTTTTTATGTATAATATCATCCATTAAACCCGTGCGAAGCCGGGGCGGGTCGCTAGTCATACTATAAGTTAAGACAAACATCGTAATAGTAATTTAAATTTTTAATTTTCTAGCACCGTAATGATAGAATCTTATATTTTAAAGATATCACATGTTTATTAATTGACATAAAAAGGCATACTGCTAAGCTCCTTACTGGCCAATCTCGCGGCCCTATTCAAGGTCACATTACAATGCGTGTGTAACGCTTCTAACATATCGCTGTCTCTCTTACTCCACTCATTTTCCATGGCTGCTGAGAATGCAGTGCACGAATACGTACATAGTAAACTTATTAATATGCACACTCTCATTCTTAACGCGTCACTGGGTTGTTCTAGAAGTTTCAGGAAGTTAAAGCTTTTTTCTTCGAATAGGATGCGTTCGATGACGTCCGCATGTTCGGGTAAGTCTTGGAGCACGGTGATTAGAAGACCGACGACGTTCAATACTATGCGCGGTGTTTTTGCGTCTGTAATGAAAATTACCATTAATGTATAAAATCCCTTTCCACATCAAGCGAACTGCATGCTCTGCTTGTCTGCAAAAGCGTAAAAAATAAAATAAATAATACTAATTGTTAGCCGACCGTTGTTTGACGACCGAATTGACGCAGCGGATATGGCAATATCTATTGCGCCGGAGGATGTGTGAAAATTATTATGTGACGAACATTGTAATTTTCTACTGTCTGGGTGAATGAGTACCCAGATCATTTATTTATTTACGAGGTGCGCCCCAGGGCTTCGCGTCGGAATATCGGGATGATATTATATAACCTATAGCTTTTCTCGATAAATGGGCTATCTAAAACGAAAACAATTTTTCAAATCGGACCAGTAGTTCCTAAGATTAGCGCGTTGAAACAAACTCCACAGCTTTATAATATTATAGATCTCTTCAGCTTTATAAAATACTAGCTGCGCACCAGGGCTTCGCTCCCGTGGGAATATCGGGATGATATAATATAGCCCATTTATCGAGGAAGGCTATAGCCTTAAATGGGCTATCTAACACTAAATTTTTTCAAATCGGACCAGTAGTTCCTGAGATTAGCGCGTTCAAACAAACAAACCCCTCAGCTTTATAATATATAACTTTATAATAATATTATTGTTACCGCACTCACACATAGCCAGCAGTCTCGTGAAGACCGTGTGCGCGTGGTGCGCGGCCAGCGACGTGGCGAGCTGGCGCACCGCGCGGCACGAGCGCGCGCACAGCCACGCGCACACCTCGAGCATGCGGCTTACACCACGTAACCTACAAAAAAAAATATATAAATATTTTTATTTGCCAGATAAAAACTTAAATTTTTAACAAAATTATCAATGGACCCCGCCCTAGGCTTAGCCTGTCTCGCGGGGCCTTATAATGATTACCAAAACCAAAAATTAAAAGGGTCTTACACTAAAATAAAGTAATAATTAACAATAAAAGGAACACAAAACAATATTTTACTTTTATAAATGTATACAGAAAACAAGGTTAATAAAAATATATATGTTTAACATTGAGTATAAGTCATTTAAGCTAGAGGTACCAAGTTATTTTAGAAATTGTTCCATTTCCATGTAATTTGAAGACATTAAAATATTAAAAGTTTTCTTTTTTGCACTACTAATTATACTCTCCCGGAAGTCGATACTATTGCTGAATTTATTAAATAAAGAAGGAAATCTGAATTTTTTAAATCTCTTTATAAATGATGTTTTTATAGTTGGGACTGGCGCTCTTAATAAACGTTTGTTATGTGAGGTGATAGAACTTGTGAGGGAAAGTAGTTTGTGGGTCTCGGTCACTGCTTTTAAATTGTACAGTCCTCTCACACTTAGGACTTTTGACTCCCTATAAAGTAAGTCTGTTGAATATCGATAAGGTTTGTTCAAAAATATATCAACTAATTAAATAATTCTTATTGTGGTGTTCATGATATATAATAAATGTTAGCACACAGACCAGTGGGGCGCTAGTGTCACTTCTGACACTTCAAATGTCTGACTGTCATCTGTGGCATGCGGACGTACTCGTTGAGCTGTGTGCCTACTTACTGATATTTGAATCTTTTATTTAATGCTCACCTACAACCATACGACATAACACTTATATTCATTAAAATTATTAAATAATTATGTATTCACCGTTTATTGAACTTTTTAAGACATTTTTAAAATCTGTATTCAAATATGATGACACTTCCCGAAAACTGAACTGAACTGACTTTCCCTTTGTGCGTTATAATGAAGATTTATTCGTGTTCTATTTTTATATGCTATAGCAGGCAAGCGGAGCATGCGGTTCACCTGATGTTAAGTGACTGCCCGCAATCCATGAACAACACAAACGAGAGGAGTAGTATAGGATGGGAGAGGAATGGGATGGGAATACAGGCCACCGGGCCCCCGCTGACAGTATGAAACACAGTGCAAAACTGCTTTACGCCGATCTTCTGCTGGGGGTGGTAATTACACCTATGCGAGCTTGGCATAATCGTGCAATTCTCGCCTCCCACTCTATTATTGCTGAAGATGTTATGTACCAGAATTACTACAATGGGGTGGCGACACACGTATTCTATCCCGTCGCCACAAGGGGAATATGTTTCGTTTAGGTAATAAAGCATGCACTGATTGTTTACCTTTCCTCAGCACCGTCGTCCGTATCTTTAGTATCCTTCATGAGTGTATTTATAGCCGCCACAAAGTTGTAAACAACTTTAGCTTCTAGGTACACCTGGCAACAACAATTACATAAGCAATAAATTAGTACTAATAAATAAATTTTGGGAAGGCAATAATTAAATATAAAAATATATAAAAAATAACTTTAAAGAATTGATATGAAGGAAGGAATATTTTTATTTAATTTATTTTAAGTATTTGCTTGTGTTATTTTAAAGTGGTTTTTCTATATTGAATAAAAATGCTCTTTAACGGATTTTAAGCGCAGTTTATTATACATTTTTATATAAGCCGACGTTCCGAACACTTTGCAGCAAGCGTGTTGATGTGCAATTTATAACCGCGTTTAAAGTTATATTTACTTTATTATTCAATCCGCTGTGAGCTATCTAAAAAAAAAAAAAATAAAACCCGTTAAAAACCATTTTCATTCAATATGAACACAGTTGAAAAATAAAATATAATATTTTGGGACGAACCATAACATTTTCAATTATGACTCATGCTTGCACCTTGGCTCGTGTTTTCATAAAAAGGATAAAGAATGAGTATACTACAAGGAATATTCCCGTTGAAATTTATTGACAGGTACTTTATCTTCATAAATATTGACGGTGATATATGGTCATATATTTTGAAAACCAATAGCAATAATTGACAAATCGCTTTGGACTTGCGTAGGTGGCGATATTTCTACGATTTATAGTTGTAAAACATCATTCATCATCAATATTAGTTTTGCCAAGGTTTTCAAAGAAGTAAGATGAGTGGTCCCAATATTATTTACCAATTACATTAAAACTACAAGCTTTCTTTTTCTGCAGAAACAAGTGTGGATCATACAAAGGGATATACTACACATCTGAATAGATTATTTATTTCAGTGTGCGTACACTTTAATAACATCACTTTTAATTTTACCAGAAGGGTCTAAGGACATATTTTAATACGTCAAATGGAAATAGGTTGTGAATAAAAATAGGAAATTTTTTAATTAATCTTTTTACAGTATGGCAGTAAATCGATCAATAAAAGGTATTCTTTCACCTTATCCAGTAAATAAATGTAATATTGATTAACTGGTTAAGCTCCACGGTTTCACCCGCGTATATCTCTCGTTCCCGTAAGATTTTCGGGATGAAAGCTATCCTGTGTAGCTATCGAGTACTTTCAAAGCGGTTCAAACCAATTGACAAAAAATCAAATCTTTCCTCTTTATAATATTAGTATAGAAACATAGATATACATAGTGCAATTGAAAATGAAAAAAAAAAATATCGTTTTCTTTTCGTCAAATAAAAATAATGTGCAATTCCATCAAGAATGAACAATACAAAGTTTAAGCTCACGTCTTGTATATTAAGTAGAGTATGCCTCGGCAGTGAATGTGACAAGGAGGGCAAAGCAAGCAAGGCTGCGACCGCGCCGCAAACCCTCGCGCCCTTCGCACCTCGCGCCGCACTCCCCACCACTCCTACCACCATACTAACCTATAAAACAATTATAAATATAAATATTTTATAACACAGGAAAATGTACATTTTTCAAAAAAGAAATATACCATAAATCACAGTGATTTGTCCGGCATGAAGACAGAGTTCACCACGACACACCAATTTATAACATATTTACATTAATTGTTCTCGAAATGACATACTTATCACTAAATTGAGTACACATGAATACGTCTTTAGAATTGCTTTCATACCAAGGCAATCCGAAAAACATAATGATAACTAAATCGGGCGATACAGTTATAGCTCCTAAATGGTTAGCTAAAGGATCAAAGATTTTATTAGGATACGTGGGAACATTGACGCTCCGCGCACGGTGGAGAGAAACGCCGCTAATTGAAGTTTTGTTTTCGCTACGAATTCATGTACCTACAACATACGGCCATGACATTTTTTTATTTGATTTAAAAAATACATTATTCATACGTCCGTTAACGAAGGCATGGGTTGCCATCACTAATTTATGGGTAATTTTGGAAAATGAATTTTGGGTTATTTTTAAATTTCATAACAATGTCAGGTCATCAAACAAAATACAATCATCTATACATATAATAAATTTTAAATGTATATATAGAATTTAAAAATTTTGCAATTAACGTTACTACTAGAAAGTAACATAAGAATTAGCTAATGGGTGAAACTAAAATTAGCAAAACATTTTAAATAAGCAGTTGTATTGCTTACTTTGTATAGGCATATAAATAACAAGTATGCCAAGGACATTTTTTCCTGTTTCAAATTTAACGCCTGAATACACAACATAATATATTTAAACAAACTTTGGTCATTGTCAAATATAATTTGTTTAAATATTTCCCAATCGCTTTCAAGCCTATGTAGACAGTTTTGTGTTGTAACTAAGTTGAAATATCATGTAATTGTATACTCATAAAATTCTTGATCTTTGCTTTATTTCTTCGAGTTTATTTTTATAATAAACTATAATAATTAATAATTTACATATAAAATTTTAGAAAATATTTTAATTCAAACAAATGTTTTTTGTTTTATTTTCGCCCAAATACAGAGAAGAAACATCAAAATCGTAATCAAACATGAACTAAGCCTTTGAATTTTTTTCATTAATTTTGATGTAAAATATGAGGCGACATTATTGTAATGCGATTAAGCCCAGAAATAAAGAAAAAAAAAATTCTAATAAAATATAGAATAATATTACCATGTTCAATTGAGTGAGAGATTCAACATCACCCTCCATGACTTCTGTTATATTGGAGTTTAAAAATGCTTCCCATTCTTCTAATTCTATTGATGATGGTTCCTTCACTGAAATGAATTTTGTTTATATGTTATAGCCATATAATATAAACAGATATCATAAGAATTAAAAGTATCATCAAAGATAATTGAATTCTCAATATTAAATAAATTTATTAAAAAAAATGATAAATTCACATTATTTACTAAATTTAATTTATAAATAATTACGGAATATAAATCATTTGTTTTTTGATACATACAGCTAACTTAAATAAATTTTCAGCTGTAAAGAAGAAAAATATTGTTTTACTTTACCTTCTTCCTTTTCTTCAATCAAACAAATATCATTATTTGCAAGTTCCTTATCATCAGTAGTTTCTTCAATAACCTCAATCTTCTCAATATCTTCATCTTTGTCCTCTTTAGAATATTTAACATTTTCAATTTCTTCCTTACTAATTGTTTCAATAGCTGGTTCACTGGTACGTCTTTGTGCCTCTGTTTTACCTTTATCAATGCTCCTACTAAAATGGAACGATCTTTTAATACTTCTGGTCAATCTATTTCCCCCACTTCCAAATCTCAGTTTATCTTTAGAAAATTGTAAAAGTTTCTGTTTGTATGATGGTGGTACACTTTTACTGAGTCCTGCACTAACATCGTCATTGCATTTGATCGCACATTTGGGATTCTCCATACTTTGTGAAGCTGTACTACCAGCTTTCTTCTGTTTGACGTCATCTGCATCTTTCTTATCAACTACTAAGTCTTTTCTCTCCGCCTCTTTTACAACATCCTTGTCATGTTTTTCTTCTTCAATCTTTTGCATTTTTAGCTCCTGTTTGTTTGTAGCCATCAATTGCGCCATATTTTTTTCTAGATTGCATACTACTAAATTGGAATTATTCATTACATTGAATTCATGTCTAAGTAATTTGGCGTTGGCTGCTGTGATAGGTTGGGATTGGTCTTCATCATCGGTTTTGAGGCTGTCTCTGACACTAAAGGCACTGGTAGCTCGAACACTGTCGTCATCAGACATTGGAATACATTCCATGGCTTGCATAACACCATGGACATTTCTTAAATCATGCTCTCTTCCCTGTGGTTTTACATTTGTCTCCATTTTTGTCCTAATTAAAAGAAAAGTAACACATTCAATGATACTACTTTCTATAACAGCTTGTATCAGAGATATATTTGAAGATAAATAATATAATTTCTAATACTTATCTTAAAGCTCTTTACATTATTACTATAAGACACTAACACATCTCTTGTAAGAATGGAAAAAAAAATTATAAAAACACTTACTTTGAATGTTTACTAATTTTCTCGGTTTGCAGAAACTTAGCTTCTTGCTGACTATAGGACAATGGTTTGGTGAATGGAGAATCACTCTGGATGTCTTCAGGCAGAATCAGAACGTGACCGCAGACAAAGGGATGTTCTAAAATTTCTGGCCAACTCATCCTTTTTACTGGATCTTTATGTAATAAACCCTGAAAGAAATAATCATATATGTCTGATCTGATCTTAGTATATTAAAACTTTTTTCAATTAGTAAATTTAAATGAACCTGACAAAGTCATAAGTCATAACCATACATAATTAGGCAAATTGTTAAAATAGTATAACATATGAGTATTGTTTCTTCCAGTAAATAAATGGCAAATTTTGATTTTGTACTTATAGAAAAAAACATTTAAAACTGCATACCTGCAAGAACGATCGGGCATCTGCACTTATAAAACTAGGCCACTGTACCGGTTTATGTCTGATCATTCTAACCAATTGCCATATAGACATTGTACAAAATGGGGGCTGTCCTGCCATCAGCTCATATACAATACATCCCAGTGACCATAGATCTGCCTGAAATTTACAATAAAAAGAAATTTAAACCTTCAAATAAAAAAGAACCAAGAATGAAATAAAAATGCACCAGTGAAATTACCACTTTGAAGCAGAAGATTGGCATGAAGCAGTATTGTACAGTGTTTTGTATAGTGAGTGGGGGCCCAGAGGCGTGCAATCCCATCCCATCTGCGTCACTTTGATGTTGTTAATGGGCTGTATATATAAGTCACTTCACATCAGGTGAGCAACATGCTCTGCTTGTCTGCTGTTACATACAAAAAAATAATAATTTACTGTATGGTAAAATGATTACCTGGTGGTCATATGGTTTCTCATCTATCAATTCAGGAGCCATGTATAGTGGAGTGCCTTTGATAGAAGTCAAAATGTGTGTTGCATTTGTCATAATTCGAGCAAGGCCAAAGTCACACAGCTTTGCACGGCCTGTACTATCTAGTAGAACATTTTGAGGCTTAAGATCCCTGAAAATATATAGAACATTATGAGAAATTTTGATGCTAATTACTTGTTTATCTTTTGGTCAGAGTATGGGGAATGGGTTGCAACGGCTTCAGGATCTTACAAATATTCTTATATTTGTAAGACAATGCTTTAACAATATGAGCATAAACTTTTTAAAATCATAATCCTAGAATAAACATATTCCATTAATACATAGTTGTAAAAACAAATGATAATAAGTTTTAATTTATTTTCAAGCTGACAGGCGTCCAATATGTGACAAAGTATAAAATTTACCAGTATTTAAAACATTTGCACCATAAAAGAAATACCACAAGACATCTTTAACAAAACAACATCTACCTGTGAAGAACTCTATGAGAGTGTAAATAATATAATGCTGAAACTAAGTCCCATGTTATCTTCTTGACTTGCTCTTCATTTAAACATCCTTCTTTAGCAAGTATGCTATGTAATTCTTTCTCAGCATATTCTGTTACCACAACCAGCTCCGACTCTGTATCAAAACTGTCTATCATGCGTATAATATTAGGGTGATTAAGTTGTCTCTGAATATCACATTCTTGCCGCAAGTTCTTAAGATCTTTAGATGATCTTCCTTTCTATAAAACAAGCAATTAACTTATTAACGAGTGTTTTTAGTTATAACAATTTCGTAATAACATAACTATGCTATCGATAACAAACCTTTCTTATAACTTTTAAAGCTAGAATAACATCAGTTTCCTTGTGCTTCGCTTTAAAAACTCTCCCAAATGAACCTTCGCCAATGAACGAAATAACAATGTAGTTTTCCATTTGAACTTATTATTACTGCTTTAGTTACTATTCTCATTGAACTACAAAGTATAGAGAGTTTATATAATTTAACTTTAATAAAGTTTGAAAAACTTAGAAACAATTAGAAATTCGAAATCTCACAACCAAAATAAAAACATTAAAGTACACAGATAGTAAACAACTAGAACTAGGGATGCCGATAACCGATAACTACATTTTTATCAAAAAGTCGATTGCAGTATGATTTCAAAAAACTGAAATTTTAAGATATTATCGTTGTTATCATGAAAACAATAGAACATTTCTTAAAATATATATTTTTAATTTTTAATTTTAAAGCATAGTTTTATGAAGAATGAAAAGATTGTACAATACAAAGAGACATAGACAAAAAAGCGGGATCTTTAAATGCTTCTAGAATGGACCCATTTTAATTGTGTGAATAACTGTTAAGTGTTATTGGAAACTGCGATAAATAAACCAGATTAAACTAAATAACACTATATAATGGATGCTATTTATGGGAGAATAATCGGACTCGTACAATTTGCACAATTTGTCGTGGGTAAAGTATTGCATTCATGCTCTTGTAATATCTATTAAATATTTCATAATACTTCCATATATTAATACCCC
>LQNK01000129.1:566220-603131 GCA_001586405.1 Phoebis sennae
CCCCCGACCGATAGCGGTCATGGTTGCCAATCATAACAGAGATTAGCCAGGTTGCAGTAGACATTATAATGCACAAATAAGTGCGCAAATACAGGTGAACTCTCTATTCCTTCACTCTTATATTCCAATGGGACGACAGACTGAGACGACCGGAGAGAGAACAGGCGCGGGACAGATGGTTTTACGTAATATAATAAACATATTTTAAAAATATTCAAAGTCGATGCCTTTACCTATACATATTCAAATTAATAAGATAAACATACATAAAAAAATAGGATCGAATTGAAAACCTCCTCTTTTTTTAATGTGTGGTATTGATGACGGTCTACAAGACATCTATATAAGAAATTGTACTAATAGTTTCATTTAGAAAAACAAATCACAGTTTTGGGTGATTGAATTTAGCATTGCATTGTTTTGTTTTGTAGTATTGCATTATATTCGTATGCGGGATGAATTATATACATGTTTAAAATTTATTTGGAGGATAAAAATAAAAACAAAAATAATTAATAAGTCGCTTTTAAAAAAACTAAAAAAATAGAGCTAACCGCTTCTGTATATTTTATTAAATCGTCTTACGTCTGAAACGTTTATATACTTGTACTAAACGTCTTCCGCGCTCTATATAAATTGGTGATGTAGTGAGATACGATCTAATTACCCGCCCACAGACCACCCAAGCTCATTTTATACAACTTTTGCCAACTAAAAATGTGTTTTGTTTGATTTTTCGAAACTAATTATTTTTATACTAAGCATTGATCGATGTTATACCTACTTGTATGATTTGAACGTATAACAAAACTAGCTTTTTGTAAATCATCCGTAGAAATCTAAAGCCAACAGGTAAAAATGGAGAAAAAGTACGTTTAGTCATTCGATGCCACAAAACATGTTTTCATATAACGCGTAGGTTCCCTTTATTCTCCACCTTTTTATGAAAAATAATCTAACGCCCTTTTTTAGAAAAGAAATAACTTGGGGTCATTTCTACTTCTTGAAAATAGAGGTATTTTCTACCTCCCCCAATTTGGGACCCACTTCCGCCCTGCACCCATTATGGGCGATACCGCCCGCGTTGGGAAACCATGATATCGGATCTTAACGCAATATGTGATCAAGAAGGTATTTTTTAGGTAACTATTATATTAAATGCGCAATACGGTATACTGACACACCTACATATAACTATTAATCAAGACGAAGAAACAAAAGCAGATTAAATTATAACCTCTTTTTGGTAGAACTTATAGTTTATTCAAAATTATTACTCTTTCAAAATATCTTATTTCAGAAATAACAGCCAACAGCTGATGATACATTATTTATAACACCGCTGTCATATTCATAAAATTTTAAAATATTTAACTCCGTGAATCGTTTTAGCTCATTAATGTCAACGTTACAACACATTCTTCCTTCCTATAAAAATAAATATCTGCCAATAGACATTCACAAATTGATGATATTTACTGGAAGATTCACGGGTCTCTGTATAGGCTCTTGTATGATACCGCACCGAACTCACCTAACAATAATTCATGATGCTATAAATATAGAAACACCGTGCTGTTAGACATAACATTATGATTTGTGAATCATCAGATATGTAATTTGGCACATAGAACATTTTTTCTTTCGAATATCTTTCAATAGATTACTTTTATGTTCTATTTATTCAACACCTCGAAGGTAATATAACCATGCACATCTAGACAGGAAATCACATTTTCTATACGAGTATTTAATATGATAGATTAAATTACTTTCAGCTGTTAGAAGTGCTCTCAATGATGCTTTAGTACACAACCAGATGTTTTAATTTAGAAGATAATATTATTGACTCATGTTTCAAATACGTAAAGAAGTCGAGATTGTCGCAATATCGACACATAAAAATGTTGTGTATAACCCAAGCGAGATTTGTTAATGCTTTGTTGTGTATCGTCTATTTTTACTTTTATTCTGCAACCAGCTGTAAGATATAAAGCTTCGAATCGCGTACACAATAAATACCAACTGGGCCGTAGCATGGGCCGAAAGCATTTATTTCACGTTAAACATATTTCGCACCCGTGCACATTCTGTAAACAAACGAATTAACGTGGGCGGAGTGTGAGGACAATATAATTGTAAATAATTCTAAAACGCATTTTTGTTTAATTAAAAAATATACGGATATAAATTGAACTGATCAGAGATTTCGTGTAAAAGTAATTAAATAAATGGATCAAGAGGATTCTATAACATAGTATACATGGGCGTACCCAGGGGGGGCAGGGGAGGGTAGCTGCCCCCCCCTGGATATCGTATATCTCTCTACTCTCTATTGTTATTGATTAAAATTTTTATTATATTTTCTGTTTATTTATTGACTTGGTTTCTAAAAAGCATTTGCAGCTTCACTTGTGGGTGTTTTCCTTATATACATATATTGTAGGTGTCTTCGTGTGGTGTGTAAGGCAAAACAGACGCGCGGGACCTGGCTTAAAAGAAATGATTTGCCCTCCCCTAGTCCAGAACCTGGGTACGCCCATGATAGTATATTATTAGATACCGAAGAAAGACTTTGACATTAGCAAACTAAATGATCTATACTTATAATAAATCTGTAGAGAGGTCAATTCTGTACATAAAATTATTAGGGATCGAGAGTGATGCCAAAAATGTAATCAGTAAATTTTTTGTTTGTCTGTCTGTGTGTCTGTCTGCCTGTATAACCGTTATAGAAAAAAGACTACTGAACGGATATAAACTAATCTTAGTACAATTATTTTTCATATTCCTGAGCTTCAATAGAAGCAGAGCAGTGATGAAAAATGTTGGGAAAACTGGAGAAGTTACTCGATTTTTTAACCTTCCGTCGCCAGTGCAACCTTAATGGTTAAAGCTACACAGAAATCATAAAAAGGGTTGACCAAAATATCTCACTATGAAGACGGGGCGGAAAGCTAGTATTACATATAATCATTGTACTCATTACTTAAATAAAACACAAGCAACTTCATATGTACGCATTCAAAAGTAAAGCTTAATACGCATATAAAAGAAAAGCTTTTAAATAACCATCTTTATTGAGGTTGGAAATCTCTCACATACTGACTGAGTTGTTATTAAAAAAAGATACTCTTGCTAATAGGTTTCTGAAGAACCAAATATCCACATAAAGAAGACTCTATGCACGTTTAAAGTATAATTAGTATAATTGTGTGAAATGTGAATTAATTTCTTGGAAACGACCGTATTTTTATTGGCAACGGTTCGGTTTGACATGATAATGTTATCCAACGTGATATGCCCAACTATTAGATCGCTTAAAATTCATTAAAACGACATCAAAATAGTTGCTGGTTCAGATATTTGTAGAATTACTAACATTACAATCGTCGACACATATACAGTTCTTACACTTCAGTATTTGTACCGACCATTTATAAAATTCCTACGTAGAATGAAGTTAATTATGTAAAAAATGGTTTGAACATACATTTTAAAATTTTATATATGTTTTGATGTCTATAATGATATTTTTCATGCAAATGCCGCTGCTACGTTTAACTTAAAAATACTTACATAATTGCCCATACGTAGCTTCAATTTCCCTAAGAGCTAAATACTAGTTGAATAAACATAGTTCAAGCTTTCTCGGATACAAATTAAGGATTCTTTAGATGAAAATGTAACACTAAATTTTCAATAATTATCTTACACCTATTACAAATTTGAGCCTTATTTTACAAATCTAATTTTAACCAACAATATACCTAGTAATGAACATTATCGTAGCAACATCTCAGCTTATTAAATGGCATTGCTTACCACTAAGCGAACGCAATTAAGGTAAATAAACATGTTCAATGTAAATAATAAACGACTATACTGCAAACAGCTCGACGATATACATAGCTATAACATTCAATGAGCGTGAGGAGGGTAAGGCAAGCGCTTGCTTACACGTCGACTTCACGACCGCCGTGTTTACGTTTTTCCTGACCACGTTTCGACTAAAAATATGTTAGCATCCTGCCGTTTGAGGCACACGCCATTGGCCGACGCAAGCGCAGGAAACCGTGGAGCCGTTGAGGGGCCACCGACTCCCCCCCGCTCCCGCGCCGCCTCCCGTTTTATGTGAAAGTATCTGAAAGGCCGTACTCGTAAACCAGCAGAAAATAACCCTGAACGCTGGAAGCAGCATATTTCAGGCCAGTCGTGTTGTGCGTCTCACAGTGCTAACTAGTGACATCAAACATGGTTCTGGACACAGAAGATTGGGTAGGTGGAGTTATTTTAAATTTTCCTAAAATTTGGAAACTCGAATAACTGCAAATACTGGAAGCGCATCTTACGCCTCGATGCTTAGTGCGATTCATTTACGTACTTAGAACTCCCTTTCAACCTACTATAGAATTCTTTTTTTTATAACCAAGCATAAATTTACGTTTTATTTAAATTTTAATGCCAGTAATTAACAATAATAACATATGTATTTCTTAACAGTTAAAGCTGTAGACTCTTCACATAACCTAACTGAAACAACTTTTAATATTTTTAAAAGCATAAGTTCCTGATCCTCGCAACATTCAACGAATTTTTTTTTTAATTTAACGATACGGTTCAAATTAATTTTAACTTTTATATTTATAATATACAGTTGATTTACCATTATGGAGGCACGTTTTTTTTAATATAATTGGATTACTAATGAATAAAGATAATTATGAAAATATGATTATTTAAAGCACTATAATTAATACAATATTGTACTTAAATCAATACTTCAACAACTCTTTAAAATTATTATAGTTAGGATATGAATCAAGAATGAATTAAGATCTATAAAGAATTTTAAATAATTATAACATGATACACGTACACGTTCATTATAATTATAAATCATAACTTAATAAAAATAGAAATATTCTATTACATTTATCATTATTAATTTGAATTTTCAAATATTGCATTCCTGCAACATAAATCACCTTAAGTTTATATTCCAATTCATAATACCTGAAATCGAGAGCAGGCAAGACCGATGATTCTATTTTTGGTTTCAATTGCACGTAAAATAAATTTATTACGTTCAACCGACATGTACGTCCATGGTTAATCCATTGCTATCGGATTTCGTCTAACAGGCCTATTTCAAAACTTTATTTCATTATTTTTACGGTAACAGATATAATTGTTTATTTGCTACAAAGCCGCTACAAAGAAAACCGTAGCAAAATATATGAGAGTTAATTAGCCCGTCGATTGTAACGTTGAAAATAATGACAAATTGACGTCGCGACGTATTTATCATGTATAAAACTATTAATATGATTTAGTACACGACAAGTGGTCATATAACATGCATTCATCTATTCACGCCGAAAGTGAATTTGTACTGGAATACTAGTTCCAACCTTCTATCTAAGATTCTTGGCGCGGTTTACAATATCTGGACATGTTTTGCTCTATAATTGATGATATAAATACTTTTCTCGAATTAAAGGTATAATGCTAAAGTATTTTACTTAAGTATTTTACTTCAGCTTTTTGAATTCCCGATTGCAAAATAGAATAACGTACAAACAAAAAGTACCTGTAATCAAGTTGAAACTGAGTTGAGAACTAAGAAATTTTAATTTTGTTGTATTATGCAAATAATGAATTTAATTTTAATGCACCTTTCAAATAAATTGATGTATGGTGCTATCTAAAACATTTATTATAATAATTAATAGGGAATATGATATAGATAGAAAAAATCAAAATGTTTATATTTTAATAAAGTTAAAAAAAAAGTTTTCATTAGTTCATAAGAATAAACCGAATATGTTTATGCACATACACATTTTTTTACAATGGGAAAACGGTAAATGTAACTTTCGTTGCGAACAATTTATATTAACAATTTTCGCATTTGAATCTTTTTACAATCAAAATATTTCCATATAATAATTCTACGCAATTATCTTTTCAGGCTGATGAGCTCCCCCCAGAACAAATCGCCGGTAAGTTTTCCACATATTTCTAGAATAATCTACGCAAATTACATTTGTTTACACGCTCAATTAAAAGCTTATCACTTATTTTTGGAGAAAGGCCAGGAATACAATAGACTTAATAAATTTCACGCACAAAGCTCGCGTATAGAATTTATTTTTTCAATAGGAGTTGGTCAGTTTAATTAAGCGTCTTAAAATAGCTGAAAGCAGCTAGAACGGGTGTGGCGTATAAACATTCATTACTTACTCTTATTAAATCATCGGACACACCCTCCACAATATTTTACATATAAACATGGATTCATTTTTATAATACACCCATAAATTAATAATTTATGTTAATTTTGTCAGCTTTATAGCCTTAATGTGCAATTTATTAATTACATATATAATTTCATTTTTTTGTATAAACTTTGCATCATTTTCCATGGATTTCTTAAAAAAATTACAATGTTATAATATGAAATCATAAGGTTAGATAGAAGATATTTCTCAGCAAGTGCGTGTTTCTCCCGTTTAAGTTAATTACAGCTTAAGAAATTTATGAAGACCGCTTTACTACTTATTTCGATGACTTCTGATTAAGTAGGCCAGAACTAAGCTTAGAATATCTTAATAGACGAAATCTAGTTCAGTCTGGTGTTAGTTATAAACTGCTTGTAATATTTAGAAGACAAGTTTATCAGTAAAAGTTCCTATCTTTTCTATGATTAATATAGGATTCGACCGATTTCAAAAATGTTTTCACCATTAAGAAGCTGCCTTTTCTCTGAGCGACATAGGCTATTTTAGAGGCTTATGACATTTTGGTACGGTAACGAAGCCTCGGGGAACTAGCTATAAGTTTACCTATAAAAACCAATGGCTTTTATGCTAGGCTCTAGTAAAAATTCTTAAATGGAAATTTTTATTTTGTTCTGTCATACAAAATACGACTATCATGTCAAGGATTTAGTGTCATTTTGATATTGAAACGTTCACTATATATTTGCCCCAGCTCTGAGAAAAAAAAACAAAAAATATTTCTTGCAGCCAAAAATGTTTAAAATGCTTTCCACAGCTGTTTCGTCTTAGTGAGTGACGATCGTGACAGATGGATGTTACCTTTTTAGAATGAAGTATTTTATTAATATCGCTTACAAAAAATATGCTCTTAAAGCAAAAGGGAAAGCTTTAAGAGTGTAAAATACACGTAGATCCGATCACATAGTACAGTTTTCTATATATAATGCCTAAGCACTCTTTAAAGATTATAAACTAGCAAAATTGATAATTAATATTGATAAAAAACATTATAACCATGTTCCCTATATGATAATATTTTATTTAGTCAGTTACAACTCAGATGAGCATTTAATATTGTTTTCAAATAAAACTAAATTTAAAATATTACAATTGTTGTGATTGGGTCATCTCTATATATTATAGCGTACTGTAGAACATGGTCCACTCATATCAAAGAAAAATAATTAACAACTTAGCATTACGACATCGATTTTTGTCATTCACACGAAAGACAAGTGTAACGTGAAAATGTAAAGTTGGACTTATATATAACTTTTTTCTTCGAGGGTTCTAGCTCGAGACTAGCTGCTACCTCTGACTTCACTCTCGCTAAATTCAGGGTATATTGCTTTCTTATACAATATTTCGTGACAAATCCGTTCCGTAGTTTCAATGTGATTGACACACAAAAATCCAAACATCCTTAATTTCACACTTCTAATATTAGTAGGATAGTAGAAAGGATGATTTTAGGAAGTATGATAAGCGCGATTATACGATCATGGATTGGGATATCATTGAAAGTAGACGTTTAACGATATAATCGTTCACGTCAATACGAATTATATATAGATACGTTGATTGATTTTGCTTAACTCCTTTTGATAGAGTCCATCGAAAGGAAAGTAAAATTAATTGTCCTGGAACCACTGCGAGCTGGATATAAAAGGAATAGTAAAACATAGTCTAAACAAATTCGTGTATGTACTTTAATACAAAAATGCACAGAAACGATAGGAGGAAAACAATTTATGAAAGTATGAGCTTTTAAGTTTGTTATTTGTAATAACATTAGGTGTGGTGTGAGGTCGGTCGTGGCGTGGCAACACGGCTGGATGGTTGCCAATGTAGCGCGAAAACTGGCAACATCGTAATATTATCGTTATTGTTTTACAAAAATCGGATAAACGATTTCTTTTATAGTAAGTGAAAACAATATGCGTAGTAAATACAGATAGAATTGGACACAAAATCTTTTCTTTGTAGTCTAATGTAGTTTTAATATAATTCCACAATTCATTTGTCTCAATTCTGCGACACTTCCTTTTATTAACCTGAATATTAAATTAAGTAGATCTATAGACAATCTCTAACATTTAGCCAATTGTATTGGTATGTGAATTTATATTTACGTATAGGTATGTGAATAAAAGTCGTTACAATTCAAGTCTATCGAATTAAATTAAAAAAATATATATATAATTTGGAAGAGCATGTCGTAGGAATTTTCCTAGGCTCGGCAGTAGGTAGAGACAGACACTGGCGATATTTTTGTGCCTATTAACTTTCCAAATACAAATGAATATAACATTTAATTACCAAGATGTGTAATTCTAAAAATAATTGTAGCTACCCTTAGTTTATGTACTGCATGTATCAAACGTGTCTGATTTTGAATTTAATTCGACTGCAGCAAATTTTAAATTATATTTACAATCCCAATTTTAATAAATATTATCAAAAATATCCTTATAACATAACTAATACATATGAATACACGGACTGACTGACATGACAAAATTATAAATGTTCGATTTTGCAATTTGGCCACAAAACCGTGAGACCGCGATTACACGTAAGTTAAATAAAATAAATAATTATGTCCTGTCGCTTCTCCATGTCACGTACATAAATCTTATACGCTATGCCCATGTGCTTTACGTATTGAATTTAGCACATTATTTGCCAAGTGCAATTAACTACGTGTCTTCGCGTCGTTACGAACAATGTTATCAAGCCAAATGCATTTACAGTGAGTGCTTGACACTTGACGTGGCTACACTAATTTAATATTTTCTTTTAATTAAGATTACGGAAATTGTAGTATATTTTAAAAATTTAAAATGTACTGGAATAAACTAGATTTCAGGATCATGACTTGATCGTTGTGAAAAAAGTTGTTTGTGTGAGTATGCCGAAAGTTTTTTTTTATGTTTCAACTTGTACAGAAATAATAAAGCACCAAGCAACTCCTTTACATAAATAGGTAAACAATGAAAGTCACAATTCTAATGCTAACCTTACGTTTTCGTTTTGGATTTATAAAACTAGGTAGTCATTGCACATTTAAACTAATTCAAAGAGCACCATTTTCGAACAATATGCCAACCGGCATATTATAACAACGACACTTACGTTTGATGTACAACAAAACAATAAAACGAATCTCATACATCACCACACTGTTTGGTAGCGTATTTATTTGGATCAGAAATTTTAATCCTACCAAAATATAAAATTGTCACATTGTTATGCTGATTTATGTATGTTTGGGATTTTACCTTATAAATAACAAAATGATCTATTTCGATGAACGAATCTGTAAAGAAAATGCGTGATGTAGAAAAAAATATGCTCGGTAAAAATAAGTCGGTAAAAAAAAAAACATGAACAGTTACAACTTTTTCTCGGTGGAAGATTATATTTTCTCAAAATAACTTGCCTGGATAAATTTGGAAAAACAACTGGCACAGACGGCCTGATTTCGAAAGACCATGAAATATCGTGGGATGATAATTAATAAACGGCTAAAACCATAGAAAAAACGCAATAAACCGCATGGGTGTATGAGACAACTGCCAAGATATGTTGATGATAAAATTGAACACGACGCGTGTGAAATAAAAAAAAAAACATTTTAGAGAATATCGCTCTGCCAAAATATATGGTACAACAGCTGCGGCTTCTGACGCTTCAGAATTCCCATTGATTGCAAAAATATTTTAATTGAGAAAGTTTTTCCATTTCTAATAATAACATTGAGTGTCAATAACTATTTACATTTTGAGAGGATTCATTATATCGCAATAGAATTGATTAGGATATCTCATTACGCTTGCTATTTCTTATGCGAAAGATTCGATCATGTTAAATATATGTTTTTATAATCTATCAATCTAATACTAATTTGCGGTATATTCAAACCACATTGTAATTACAGTGAAAACTACAATGTTTTTAAAGAAATATATTTTCAAAGATCAACTCCTAAAAATCTGGGTTGTTACTTAATTCCGCTGTATGCTTGGCTTTTCTACAAGTTTTAATTTTTATGATAATTTAATAAATATCATAGCTTCTAAAAGCAGGAAATCTATCATTAACTGGATGACTAACCTCACAAAATATTAAAAATGTTCCTAACGATTTATCTTTCGTCTAAATCATCAAAACTACGAAAGAGTTTATTTCTGTAAGCTTTAGTTGATATAAGCTTATTTATATTTATATAAATAATGACGCACGTTTTGAAATATAACATTCGCAGGCAAATATACGATGAAATTTTATTACAACAAGCAGTTGCCAGCGCACATAATAAGTTGTCTTGTAACCTTCATGGCTTTAGGATAACTCATGTTTCATATTATTATTTCTTTTCATCTTTTATTGTTCATATAATTAGATTAATGAATTATAATCAATGACGCAAACCAAAGCTTTGATGTTATTTTCTTGAATCTTGCTGTTCACATGTGTTAGTTTTATGTCTTTCTTACTTAATAATTATAAAATTGCAACATTTAGACACGATCAAGTATGAATTTTTTTCAATATAGAGTATTCAATGAAGGTTAAGTTCAATCTGCAAACGTCTATTAATATATTTATGATGAAGTCGGCACAAAATCGAATGCGTGTTAATGCAGTCGTTTGTTATTTATTGTCGCCCTATATACGCGCGCGGGGAGCTGCAACCCAAACACCACGCCGGTGCACCCAAAATAACTGTTGCACAACTAAACTTATTCGCACTGCATCCAGGAGCATTGAACTGCTGTCCTAATCTAACTGCAACTCGCCTAACGAACAGTGCAGTGGCATTGCAACTACCGGAACAATCTTTACTCCTCAATCCAAAAATCACTAAAATAAATTAGCCAGTGAAATAATTCAATAATGAGTGGGTTAAACGTAGAGGGTATGCGCTTAACATAAAATTAAGAATCCTGTGTTACGCAAACGAGTGTCATAGTTATGATTTGTGTCTGTTACAGTCCTTCGCAAGGCGTTTGACGGTTTCGACCACAACCGCTCAGGAAGTATCCCATGTGACTTCGTTGCCGACATCCTGCGTATGATGGGTCAACCGTTCAACAAGAAGATTCTGGAAGAACTGATCGAAGAAGTTGACGCTGACAGTGAGTATTAAAAAATAATGACCTATCTAAATCATGTTCCAGCCAAATATAATTATGTGCCGCAATATGTGAGATTTTATTATAAGCTGTTATAATTTTATTATCTTTCAGAATCTGGCCGTCTCGAATTCGGAGAATTCGTAACGCTCGCTGCCAAGTTTATCGTGGAAGAGGACGCAGAAGCTATGCAGAAAGAGCTTAGAGAAGCATTTAGGTTATACGACAAGGAAGGCAAGTTGTATCTAAACATATATTTAACTTGATACTGTAACATTATATTTCTGAATGTTAACCATATTATTTGTGCAGGCAACGGTTACATTCCCACCTCGAGCTTGCGTGAAATCCTTCGTGAACTGGATGAGCAGCTCACCGACGAGGAACTCGACGGCCTCATCCAAGAAATCGACACGGACGGCAGCGGAACAGTGGACTTCGATGGTAATTTATTTTCATATCTAAATTAAAAAGTTGCCTTTTTCATTAAATTTTATGATAAGATCCCTAAGATACTGCGATGCTATATTTGCGATTTTTTAAATCTTTTAAATATATCAGTTTAAATTTAAAGCTAACTGAAAATCTCTTCATCGAATGTTTAAATTCTCGTATTTAAGATATGACATTAATATGAGACCATGAGAACCACAGTGGCCCAACGGATTTTTTCTCAATATAGAGTCTTTTATTTTATCCAGTTAATATTAACAGAACCACATTAGTATAAAAGTGATTATGCTAAAGGCTATCTAGTGAATATTCGTTGTATCAATTTTAGACTTCCTTGGTTTCTCAACATGTTCAAATTTAATAAATTAATAGATAAATTAATAGACTTAATATTGTAAAAAAATAGTTATCCCACTATTTTTCTCATGGTCTCATATTTTTAGAACGTAAGAATTTTGACCCTTGCAATTAATTGTTATGTAATGTACTTATCGTTTTATTGCAGAATTCATGGAGATGATGACCGGAGAATAAACATAAATAACTCAAAGCTTTTCTACTATTATTTAAAATATTTTAAGTGTACTATATTATAATTTAATTTTTGGTACTTCAACATTTCGAACTTAGGAAATATTGGACAGCAAATAAATTTCAATTCATCCATTATAAGAACTTCATATAAGTAATATTATGTATGTAATGTACAAATCCATAGTAATTTACTCTCGTTTAATTGAGGTGTGTGGCTGCGTAATGTTTATATCTACATTTTAATAAATCTTTTATTACTAAGTTGAATTGTTTCTTTCGCCATTTTCCTGTCCCCGCTTATGATGTAAAATGAACCTAGTGTTCCAAAAATAATCATCAAAAGCTTTAGCTTTTAAGATAAATCTCACAGATATTTCACGGAGATAAAAATAATGAATTCGCTGTTTTAAAACCGGACGCCAAATTGTCCTAGATTATTTGATGTCATAAAATATAGCAAGTTTGGCTTGCGGCCAGTTCAAAGTAATGGGTCTATTTAAACGCCACTCCGATGTACACGGCATAAACTTCTATTTTCTTAGCATCATACGTATACGTATTATTAAGCAATCCAATTTTGAGGTATTTATTAAGTACGCAACGTTTTATTTAGTAAATGGATACAAATTTTCTTTCACCTTCAGACGTATTCTAAGTCTCTACTAAGAAAAACAATTTTTGAATTTAATCTTATGCTGGATTACTTTTTTAACTCTATGGATCAATATCGTCTTTCGATAATTTAACAAGGGACAACTTCTTGGTCGTACCTTATTATTTTTCACAAAGAAGAGTCTAATATTTGGCTTCAACTTGTAATTAAAAAACAAAATATTTATACATTTTATTTAATTACACAAAAAGACTGTATTGTACCTCCGCATAAATGTGTCTGTTTTAAGCTTAATAGTATAATAGCTATTATACTATTGTACACCACAAATAATATTTAAGTATTTATTTCATTGACATACAATGGTTTTAAAATAGATAATACGAATTATAAAGCATTTTTACGAAAAACAAATAAGATTGGTCGAATGCACAGTTCAGCTATATACAAACAACAATTGCAAATAATAATACGTAAATCGATATTCATAAATATCATCATGCCAGTACTTGATGTTAAGTATTATTTAGAGTAAATAAATAGATTTTTTCGTATGTGCATCTTTTATTTTGTGTTACAATTCTATGAAATAAATTGATATTTAGTCATATGATAACATTAATAACTTAAAAGCCTACTTAAAACGTAAGCTGTACTAAATAAAATCCATGATATAATGCTGCATATAGAAGATATTTTCCAGTTAGTCAAATGTAACAAAATTACATCTTTCATAAAATAATGTCGAAAGTTTACGTTTCAAAACCATATCTGCTACAAGCAACATCATAAAATATCCATGAAAGGTGCATCAGGGCAATATCGAATACGAAATACGTAGTCAGTTCAAATAATTATTCCGATCAAGACGTACGGTGATAAATGCTTTATTTGAACTAAAGAAATGTTACTTTAACATTATCGTGTTCCATCGTGAAGATGGATGTGAATATATCGATACCGAAAAAAATATAATTCTCATCGAATATCACACTGATGCACTAAATACTTAACAATTAAGTAGATATATTACAGGAATGAAAAATAACTAAAACCAAAAAGCGTCATCCATGAACGCCGATCTACAAAATAAATTCAACTAGTTCGTTTCAGTTTTCATGCAGTATATTATGTGAATCAAATTTAAATAATTTATTTATAGTAGGTAATTATTTGATTTCACATGGATATTTATATTACTTTTGATAATTTTAAGAGATAACATTGATTTTATTTATGAAAATTAATCACTATAATAATACTAAAGAACCAGACTCAACATACACGTGATATTTTAGTGTAGTTTAACAAATATCACGGTAAATACTATTTTTATTAACGCATGTCTTATTTGGTTCAATATTGTAAGATACATAAATAAGCTTGAAATTTTATTTTTAAAAACACTTTTTGATGGCACGTTACGTATTCATAATTATAAATACGTTTTTAATATACTTTATTAAAATATAATTCTAAAAATATAACATTTGTCATAGAAGAATTATTCAAAATCAATATAAAATTCATTGGTAACGCATCTATAACTAATTTTTTAGTCTTCAAAATGTAACATACATATTTTTGGTATATATACAATTTACACGTCTAATGGAAAAGATACTTTAATTTGTTTTATATAATTACTTCTCGTTTCTTTTAATATACACGTAAATATATGTTATGAAACAGTATGTCACCTAAGCCTTAATTATTGTATTTTACTTGTCATTTGTTCACTTTATTACGAATTAAATAGCTTCTTTACTTCGGCTACTAATATTCTATGAATCTATATTTCGAAAACTACCTAGGAATGAGATCTCAATTTGAACTATGTATTAAAAATCATCTATCTGAAGTCATAATCAAAACTTAATATCACATAATTTGATAATATTCAAAATAAACACATTTTTACCTTAATTATGTAAATGTTCTGTTTCAGTTTATGTAAGAAAAATCACCTAAATATAACAACCAGCAAGAAATAATAAATACTTTCGATACAAATAATTTATATCCAACATTTATAACAATTTATGATTAATATTAGTTTTTAAGAATTATGCTTAAGTTATATATGTCTATAAAAAGCTTTTATATTATGATTTATATAGGAATGCTTATATTTAGAAGCTGGTCGTTAGCGAGGTAATATTGAGCTATAGGTGATGTTATTATTACTATGCGTTTGATTATTACCTATCTATAAGTAGTTCTACAAATACTGTTTAAGTAAAAAGATCTTCATTCCATAATCAAACCCGTTGCAACTTTCAGCCGCAACTGGAAGGCAGCGCGTCTTCATTTCCCTTCGAGAATTCTGTAACAAGCTATAAATATATAATTAATGGCCAATCTCTCCGTTTTATTTGTTAATTATTCATAGATTTTTATAGGTTATTTCCAAAGACGGAAAACATAACTGCTATTAAGGTATAAGAATCTTTACCACGCGGCTCTAAAGATCGATTTAACTAATTGGGCTTAATTCCCTATAAATTATTATTACTTTATGGATTAATACTTATTAACCTACTTTCTTTTACAGGAAATTTTTGAGGGCTCTCTTTTCAAATAAAATAATGATTGCACATGGCAAGTTAGGCAAAGTATCAGAACTAAATAATGGATCAACACGAATAGAACTTACCTAACATTACCACACTGGCAGTTTTGACTAGTAACATTGTCGCCATTGGTCAGCTAATGCAGTATCGGCGGTGGTGGTCGAACATGAGTATTATTACGTATCGGTATTGTGCTCAATTCTAGAAAGCTTTGCTCTTTCGACTTCGGACCACGATTACGCCCCTTCCTTCCGCGCAGGAGCCATGCTGGGGCTGGGCCTTCACACCACACGGCTCTAGTCCAATTGAGGGGTTCTGCGCCCACGCGAGTACACTCCCTCGCATACGCCCGGTAAGCAGCACAATGGCAACGCACGCCTGAACAACTGCACGCATCCAATAAACATGCTTCCTTGTAATTAAATGGATTCACTTTTGCACCACATTCAGAAAAAGCCTCGTGATTTTCAAATGCCTTACATAATCGACGTGCTTTAGTCAATTTGGATGCTCTACAACGTGTATTCATTCCAGGGCGTTCTTGACGTCGAGTGCAAGCACGATGTCCTCCCACACGCCAAGATGTGCCAAATCTCCATGTGTCATTAATTAGTCTACCATCCCTTGTCCTCATATCGTCTCTCGCCATTGTATTAAAATTACCACACAAACCACATAATTTTCCTTTGTATGAACTCGATACTGTTACTTCTAGGAAGCCATCTCCGTCCCATAACATTTGCAGGCCTATATTAGCTTTTAAAACAACAGATCCGTTGCTCCGGCTTATATCCGCTATTCCGTCTATGCTATGAGGCAATGTAATTCTATGTCCATTGACTTTAATGCGCATTTTTCGTCCCATATTTATTTTAGTAGATCCAATGCGAAGAGTTGCAGTCCGAGTCCAAGACGAATGTGAAGTATTTCGAGCGTCGTTTGAAATTCTTATCGAGAAAGTGTGATTCTTGCAATCAGAGACTAATTGATATTTGCACGATCCTTGAAAACTATAAAACTTTCCGTCGAAAGTCTTGTAGTGTGGGTCGCCGAATACAGTACATATGCCATCGATATCGACACATTTCTGGCAGCATTGACCAGGTAATTGTCTGAGTGTTTGATCGGGAGGACACGTTAACGATGGGCATCGTTCCATCGCACACCTTGGTTCTCCTGCGTGACATTCACAGGATTTACAAGCATCTAATTGCCACGTTTCTCCATCCTGGAAAAAAGAGGATTATTGTTTTAATATCGATAAACATGGTCATATCGATAACTAAATTTATTGTAATAGTACGTACCTGATAAGTTTTGCCGCCGACTATGCAAGCGGCCTTAGCTTCTTGGATGTTGGGGCATTCAGGGCAGCATTTACCAGGTGGAGCGGGCAGCGCGCGTGTCCCGCATGTTAACACCGGACAGGTGTGTCGTGAGCACACCGCAGTGCCGTTCATGCACGTGCAGTCAGTACAGGGGTCTACTCGGAATTGGCTGAGATGTGCGTGATACTCCTTACCAATTATACAAGGCTTTGGAAGGAAACTCGCTGAAATTAAATAGTGAAAAAGTCAATATACGCATTTACTTTAAAAAATAATAATTGCAGTCAGAACAGAAAGAAAAAACATTAATCTTTTAAAAGGTCATTAAAAGTAGTTCTTTAAATAAATATATAGAGATATATCGAAAGCCATAAAATGGATACTATAAATTTTCAAAACTTGAATTTAAAAATTCACGATACCTGAATAAAAGTCAGCCGTGGCAAGCCTTTTTAATGCACTTGTTCTACCCACACTTTCAAAGTTTATAAACCTACTTTAAGTTCAGCGCATTTTGCATAAATAGCGTACTTACTTGGTAATATTTTATCAGACGTAGGATGGGAACAGCGAGGACAGCATTCTCCAGCTGGTGTGAACTGCTGTGCTCGAATACAGGGTAGTACAGGGCATGCTCGTTTCGTGCAGGATAGGGCCCCACGTACGCATCGACATGACAGACACGGCTCCTCCGGGATTCTGACGTCACGGCCTTCCCACACACGTTGGCCATTTATCACGCATTCTGAAATTGAAAAGAGGAAAATTTTAGTGAAGTTGAAAAAAATTTTGTATGAGCCAACGATGGTATAAGTAGATATATTATGCATTTTTTTTATTTTGCATATCTTGCAGTCACATTTATTTTGGCTTATAGGAATACAGCATTATGTCGCACACCCATCTCAGGATGTAAAAGTTAAAACTGATCACAATTGATGAGATGATATTAATCAAACTTTTCTTAAAAACGTGACACTACTTGTCAGGACTAGCTGAAAAGATAAGTTCTAGGGTTAATAGTAAAAAAAAAACTATATAATGCTACATTCAAATTATAAGATAAATTCCAATTCAGCATTGGTACAACTCTTTTGTCATTATTATTTCATTAACAACTAAAAAAAACTACCCACAAGCAATCAAAAACTACATAAACATATCTTAAAAAAGCCGTTGCGTCAATAAAATGGTGCGAGAACGATGAATCAATCAAGGAGCTAATGAATAAGGAATACGGCCGCACACGGCGCTCGCCGACCGCCGACCGCCTGTAGGCAACCTTTATCTTCACAGGTATACTAATTATATGGGTTTAACAAAACTAAAACAATAAAAATATGAACCATTTTATTGAAATGTCTTACAAGAGATTAGTCTTAAAAAAAGATGAGGAATGTTTGACCGTTTAAAATACAAGTCCACTTGCAGAACACACTACAATAACCGATTATTTAATTAATTCGTGTCTGAGATGTTTAATATTATAGTTATGCATCGCTGAGGCACTAGTTTGAATATAATAGGACACTTAATAGCTAAGTTCATGAACGTGTGTTGATACAATGAACACAAGAACGTTGAAGATGTTCGGTATGTCAAACCACAGCGCATAATTAAATCGTGACAAAGGAGACAGGCAAGAGTCTATCATAAAATGAAGACGACAAAGCGAAGTACTCTGTCCTTTAAAAGATAAACAATTAGGCATTCATCGTTAATCAGAAGTCTGAAAACATGTCAGGCTCTTAAGTGGAACTTCACAGTTATATAAATAGGTAGTACTTCAATATTATGTTCCACATTTACCAGATACGATACCGCCATACGCTTCTTATAATCAGACAAAAATGGCGGACATTCAATAAATGCATCAAATTGTTTTGTACAACATTATATGAGACAACAATTTAAAAGACGCTGTTATTAATTAGGGACAGCGGCCAATCATACATTAAACAACAATTGGTTACGCAACGCATATTTTTATTGCAATGTCAATTGTATGTGAAAAATCACAATAACCGCAACGACGGCCTCTTCCTCATTAAGTACCATAGTTATGTAATTCTGTTTAAGTATTCCTGGCACGTAGATAGCGTACAATATCACAAGATAATTATTTTAATTTCTCAGGTCGTTGTCGCGGGCTTGTTCAATAATAACGAGCGCATATTGAACGATTTGAGAATTTTAATCGACTAGCTTTTATTTATATTGATATATAAGAGATTATATTTATTTATATGAATACCGACAAACCTGTAGTTTTAGAACAAGGAAATTATGGATACGTATAGTAATAAGGTCTTACTAACCGAATTTCGGCCAAGGAGCCTGTATTCAAACCTGACATATCTATTTACGAGTAGGCATTCATATGAATAAATAAATACTTTATATTGCATTAAATAGGCATAAAATAATTGACTCATGAAATAAATATTTCGATAAGATTAGGAGACATTTTAACGATAATTTACGCAATAAAGATATAGAAACTAACTATCAATAAGTGTATTGTGACAAATGAGGAATGACGTATAGACGAAATCAAACCACTTCAATTGTTATCGTCATTTCTTTGTATTGCTCGAGGTATGTATCAGACTACACACATTTATTTAAATGAAACAAGAACTGTAAAAGCAAATATTGATGCAGTTCATGCAGGATTATATTTATGTACTTTAAATTAAAAATAAAAAACATTCCCCGACCGAGCCATTTCTGCTGATCGTGAGTTTTGTTTGGGCAACAAAATAAAAAGGCATTCCCATGCTGATAAGGCTGTAATAAGATGTAAGAGAAACAAAAATCTTAATGCACCGTGGGGATCGTAAAACAAACAGAGGGCAAACCTCAGCGCTCTCGCAGCCAAAGAGACGTCGGTCGCTTTGAGACTCGAACAAAAACCCACCCGACTCAACCTTTTAAGTAGGTTGTTAACTTTTTGATTTATGGTCAATAATAGAGACACAACGCCGTGGGAGACTTTCAGATCGCCACTAATGTATATAATTTTAATGGACCCCTGTGAATATAACAAGGTCTTATTTAGTTTTAGGATGGGTAGGAGAAGTCCTTGGAATGAGTCAGTTTCTTATAAGTCCACTGGTAAGGTGGTAGTTTGGGTGGTCTCTATCAATACATTTTAAAATATTATGCCCTTGCCTTATTTGAAAATTGAAATATCTTTGTCTTATTTTATTATGACAATTACTTTGTTATATCATGAAATCCTTATACTCAACTAAAAATGCTAAAAATATTAATGTGTCATGAGATATTATAGATACATGTACAAGTAATAATATGTACGATAGTTAACAAAGCAAGCAGACGTATGTGCATTTGAAATAAGAGCCCTTCACATTTTATTAATGATAAATTATAGTCGGATCAATAAATAACTACTGTCCGATAGCAGTATGGAGGTGCAGGACAAATTATGATAGTTAAGTGGTCCATTGTCTGAAGGTCTACTGCGCAACGTCTTGTGCGTTATATTATATGCTATTGTCAACCGCTCCACGTGGGCGAGCTGCGGCTAAGTTTAAACAAAGATCGCAACCTACTTTAAATGTTTATGATAATTATGATAAATAAACTACTGCCATTTTGTATGTTTTCGACATTTGAGAAACAAAAGCTTTGCTACATCCATGAAGCCGATTACAAACGAAATGTCAAATGATAACTATTATTATACTCTATAAGCTATATTTTACGGACTTACAGGAAAATAGGAAAATTTCCCTACCTCTTAATATAAAACTATGTCTAATGGAGAAAAGCACTTATAATTATGCCACTAAAGCTCTGATAAGTTCACGTGTTTGATATAAATTTCCAAGTATGGTGAATACGGCGGTAAATGCATAAACTGACTTCTTTCTTGTTTCAACTGCCTACGTGTAATGAATAAAGTATACAAGCAATAAAACGATAGGCTGGAATGTGTCGGCCATTTTCAAAAGCAATTCCGTGCCGTCATCTCGAAAATTACTATTATTTGATTTTGAATTAGTAATCTTGTTAAAGTTTGGGAGCCGACGTAAATTACTTAGGCTTTTGGTTTTATTGAGTTCGCATGTCGGCATGTTTGTTTTTGAATGGGATTATAGGGCTTTTTTAGCCGCGCGTTCGTCTGGGTGGGCGCCCCGTGAGACAGGCCTGCGCCAGTCGTTCAACAGTTTCATTATAACTGTTTGAGTGTGTGTGTACATTCTTGGGTAGGAAAACGCAGCATGTAATAGGGCCCGCGCGCTTTGCAGTTATTACGTTATTTGTTTTCTTATTCTTCGAATAAAGTTTCTCCGTACGCGAGCAAGAAATCAATTACGTTTTAATAACTTATACGATCATTTGGTAACAATTTATGTTATTGCTTTTTCTCATATTTCTTTGAAAAGTATCTTTAGAAGCAAATTAAATATTTTCATTTTGTTTTGTCATTATTTTTAGCCTTAATTTGAATAAACAATGGTATAAACTATGCATGTAGATCCATATTTATAGATTTGTCGCCCGATACCAAAGTGAAAATATGTTCTTATAAAAATACCCAATATGATTCATATGGCCTATTAACTAGGAAACCAAAAGCATCGAGTAAACATTTAAATAATGAAAAATGTAATTACCGTCACAAACAGGACAATTAGAGTGCGTATGCCTCGGGTGTTTCGGGTTGTCACAAGGCGCATAGCACTGCGGTCTCGAAATGGTGACGACTCCGGCTTCGCACCGATAGATCTTCCCATCCTGTCCCCACTCCGTGTGGGATGCATAATCTGTGCCGTTGTACCAGCAGCCCTTGCAGCGAGCACAGCACCCTTCACGAGGCATCACGACGGCGCAGTCCTCCATTGGTCCACACTCTTCCATGCCCTTGCGACACTCCACGAAACCGTTCTGTAATGCAAATAGTTGGGAATATTACATCGATTTATCTTTTGTTTTGTAACAGATAATCTCCAAATGGTCTTGCTTTAGTAGAACCTATATTGGATAATCGTAAATTACGTTTGCAAATATAGATTTTAATTGTAACTCTACATTAGTATTAAGAGTGTAGCATACTTTTTATGATATAGCTAATAATTTTTTAAATTATTTTATAAAAGTTTAAAGATTTTTAATAAAACCCAAACAAAACCAATAAAGTTTTTGTACCGATACCTAATTACATTAATGACAGGATGGATACATAGTTGTTCGTGATGCATCGGATTGAGTTTATTGACTATAATTATCATAGAACGCGACTGTACTTGAAAGTTGAAGCGAATACATTAATACTTATGTGAGAACTAAATAGAAGTAGGCGTTTAACCAATTGGCTGCGTTAATGACTAATATAAGGCAGCATTGCTTCTTAATTGCTTAATTGGTATCCAGACAACATGACATTTGATAACTTGTAAACTTTTACATGATCCTGTTATAAGTTCAGCTTATGTCATTGTAATATTGTAAGGACTAGAGACAACGTATCGGTCGTAATTCATTGTATTTTGGGTATCTTAACTTTTGTAGACAAGCTGCATTCATAAATATTGTTCCGTTTTCAAATTTATTTGCCGTTGATATAAAAGATGGCGAATGTAAAAGTAAATTCAAATAAACAGCATATATTTTATTTCCGCGAAAATATTTTTTCAATGATCTCTTTTTATAAACGTTACTATAACTATTACATAAAATTTAGCGTCAAGGTGAATGGTTAAAATATGCCAAATAAGATAAAAAAGTTACTTTAGAAAAGAAGTTTAGTACAAAAAGTTTATACATGATATGCTTAAAGTAGAGTATAGAACATAGATATTTTAACATAATAGTTTTGGCAAATTTTAAATATGTATATTTTATCGTAGCCTTCACATTTATTGTAAAATGTATATTGGCATAATAATTATGGTTAGCATAAACCGCAGTGTGGTTATAGAGATACGGAAATAGAATTTATTCTAGTACTTTTTCAGTTTTAACTCTAAAATATCTTAAATATTTTATATTAATAGTTTTGAAACCAAATCATTTCACTGAATAACAGTGGAGACAGAAAGAAAAAATATATGACTTGTGTAATTTGCGTTAAATCTGATTCATTAAAAATTGAATAGGTATTGATTTCTTTATGTGTAGATACCATTGTATTCAAAATAAGGAATTTGAATCGTACAGATTTTATGTGGGTATTTTGATACCTATATATATTGCAAAAGAAGCATTCCATTAATTTACTTACGAGTACTTAATAATTAATTAATAATAATTAATTACTTAATAAGTTACTTAAAAAATAGACATACTCACTAATAACAAATTAATCCTTCTCCGGGATACAAATCAATTTCCTTTTTGATATTCCGAATCGGTGGTAAATAATAAAAAAATATTATTATGTAAATGTATATGACGTTCTAAAAGCGCCTCGAAAGAAGCCAATTTGGAAAATAAACGGTTTGACTTTGATTTTGATATTCGCACTTATGTCTTACTGAGGCTTACCCTCAAAACTTATCCCTCTCCCAATATTTACAAATTTTAGTCAAAAGTATAGTTTTCAAAAAATATATTATATCACCTTCTTTGATTTTAAAGACAAATCATTATTCAAATCATGATAGCTCAAAAGCTATCTTAGAAAATTTTATGGAACGACTATTTTACACATTGATTTTAGACTCTATACTATAAGGAAGTTTCTCTTAATTCACCATGATTCGCTATTTGGCTGTTGTACAAACACTCCAGCTGTCACGAATATATTATTTAATATTTAAACAAGTAAGGAATTCAAGTTATCAATAGTATCGCAGACAATCAATATTAGCGTTTAATATTTGCTCAAATCTGTACACTATCAAACGTTTTAACACCAAATAGTGTGGCGTCCCAATTTGAGTATGGCCGTGACCACAAGAGGGGACTAGGCCTTCACACGCGGTCATAAAGACAAGGTATGCGCGTGACTTTTAAACAATGTGTAATGATGGTGTACGTAGCAAGTAATAAATATAGGACCACACGGAAGGTTACAACATTCTATAGAAATAGCAATTGTTAGTAATATTTCTTTACAGTAATTTTAATATTCTAAATATTAAATGCATTCGATATTTTACCGTTTAGGTTGTCATCTTTCCTTTGTCAAAGTTCAATATAAAATGCAGCATCTGCACTAATATGATTCAAAAGTAAACTTTTGGAAGAGTACTCTCAAAAATTAGTCCTTTGTTTGAGTGAGAACAAATTTTAATTTACAGCGCAAGTGAAAAACTGTCGAAGCAAGGAAAATAAAGAAACTCTATTACGAATTTTAATCCTTAAAAAACATTGGCAGGCAGTCATCTATGATGTTGCGACGCACGACTTCAGCTATGCATAGCACTTTCCACACGAATACTCACTTAAACTAGAACCAAACAAAGGACTACTGGGCTAGACTGGATTATTTTCTCTTTCAAGAAACAAAAGGAACTGATAATCTGCAATGTCTACCGATGCAGTTAATACAACATTCATATGTAGATATCTTATGTCCAATATCTAGAAATATCTGATTATTACTCGATCACTATATTTATTTTCTTTGTTTAGATTATCTTGTAATCATGTTTGATCTATTACTTGACGTCACAATAGTAATGAAATGTGTTATATTGATTGCTAATTATATAAATAAGATAAGATAAAAATATTAAAAGGCTCGAGCCATTGAGTCCTTACTTATCAAACTTCTATAAAGACATTGTCTTTTAGGGATAAAAATTTGATAAATTCATATTGCAGAATCGTAAATGCTATACAATTTTAATACTACCACTAAGTTTTTTAGTTTTGCGTTATAAGTTATAGGAATATAATTTTGCTATAAGTTATAAAGGTATAAGATAAGAAGTGGAAAGGGATAATAAATATAAAGAAAATAAAATAATTGGGTGCAGTGTGTCGGAATCAAACTCTCGGTTATGCGTGAGTTTAATATAGATTCGAAATAATTGAAAGGTAACTTTTTAAAATTCTATGTATAAAATTCGGAATAATTCGAAAGTTTACAAACAGCATAAAATTTCCAGGAATAAAAAATGATGATGTTCCTATCAATAAAGCGTGAGTAAAGAAACAGAAATACTCTAGCCCAATTCTAATGTAATATGTTATACACGTTACGTACTCGAGGTCACTTACTCACTCTTTTGTTTATTGTTTTTCAATATTTCAGCCGAAATTCAGGAGCGCTTTGATGTAGCCCTCGAACGAAATATTTACATTACATTTTACGAATAAAATGCGCCTAAATCAGTCTACTGCTCATTAATTTACGATAATGTGCCGCAGGAAAAATAGACTATAACGTAAACTAGTTTAAAAAGTCGATCAATTAGTATAATACGATTTTTTTATATTCTGGTAATACTTGAAAAGATTTAGCAGTCAGGGACAATATTCGTCATTTTGTTATATAATATGATTTGTTCATTAAGTCATAAAAACTTGAACTTTTTATTATTTATTTTATAAAATTTACATTATTATAATTTAATAGATAATGACAAAGTGATATTGTACCACAAACAAAAGTGCGTATACATTCAAACATTGATAACTTTCATTTATAAATTAAGTTGTAACACATGAGGGATGTTAATGGGTCGCAATAAATAATAATACGTAAATGCATTGAAAACAAATAAACATTAATAAGGTAATCTCTTTGTCGTGTTGTCTACGGAATTTGAGTTATCAATAGTTTAATAGCTTCAACGTGAGATCACGTTCTTCGGTTTGTCATCGATGAGTGAACAGTAGATAAATTAAGTAACTGCTGAACATAACTAAATAAATCAGCTTTAAAATCCACGATTTAAAATTAATTTAATTCAATTATGAACGCAACAATAAATCATTTTTATTTATATCAATTTGTGCACTTATCAACCAAAGGGTTAATAAACTTTTAAGTTGTCTTTTCTCCTCTTTGTACGATCTTTTGCACTAAAAATATATCGCAATATTTGCAATTAAAATTTCCATTGTTTACGTTGTATACGGTTATTTATCTTCTACTATAAATTAATTAAATTATATTAGTACTTCAATGACAAGTTACTTCGATAATGTAATTAATACGTAGTAGGTAAATTGATAGCATTTATTACAGTTACTCCGTTTTAATTATAAAAATATTTTATCTCCCTTCATGCTCTAGTAGTTGATTGAAAAGACGTTAGATTAAGACGTAATTGTAAAATATACGAAGGAAAAATTCTTGTACAAGAAAAATGTCTTCATACTTGTACAGATTTCTGATTCTGTCTACACTTTATTGATCACATTTTTTCTCTATGTATTTCAGTAATAGTGATTAGGATAACTAGTTGAAATATTTAATATAAAATATTGCGTAATGGTTTAAGCAAACTTTACCCAGTTTCCCGTTAAAATGATAACGGAGGACAAATATTATTTCCGGGACCTTTGCGCAATTTACGACTTCCTAATACGCATATAATTATGTATTTATTTTTAATTGATAGTTACATAATTGGTTTTGATATTCAAATTTAAGATTTTTATACCTATCGATGAATACAATAATGATAAAAGACAGTTTCCGACCACCAAATTGGATAAGACAGTACGGCCTCTATGTAGAAAATTCAGAATAGACAGTCGCAAACAGCTTTGTAAGAATCACTGCATTATTTTTTCCATTAAATGTACCTTAACATTATGGATATTATATTAGCATTCTTTGACGTTTCTGAAATTCTGTGTCAATGTGATGAAGATAACCAATAACAATGTCCATTTGGCACTTCATTATTAGCACCTTATCGTTATAAGATTATTTTTATAAATATTAGATTTAAAATTATTACATTTATAGGTGGCAATGATGCTTGTACTAAAAGTATGTACAGTAAATCCTTTAGTCGAAAAATATTATTACATAATATGATTCATTTACACTCCTGAAATCTAATAAGTTCTAGACCATTTTCAGAGTGAACAATTATTTGTGCAAATTGGTTTTATCCATCCAAATCTCAAATAATCCAAAAAGCATTTTACGACAACTAAAATAAATGTCTAAAAATAAATGTTTAGTCAACGCTATATTCTGTACATGCCATCATATATTTCGTTAAAAATGAAATACCAGTATAATCATCTATAATTTACGTGCCACCGACGAGCATGCTTCGAAATGCCGTATTAATAGTAAACGTTAACATAATATTCATTTTAAAATGTACTTTATCTCTCAATTTACATAATGAATCGCGCGTATCACAGACTGCTCGGGGACGCGGCGGACAACCAGTTCTGCAAAATCTATGAACTGCTAATAATAACTGCGTCGACAACCTCCATTTCCACTAAAATATTTCCATCACAAAACCATACTAACATATAACTCCACTTATGCTATACACGATCGTAACGAATCGTAGTTTTTTGAACTCCAAACGGAAAGATATCCTTTTAATACGTTTTTTTAATATGCATTAGGCCAACTACAGCAGGCGAACCCGCCTCCCGATACAAAAACTAGATTCTGACGATACCTATCTATAATTACTGGTGTATTTATAACACATAATTTATTTTGTTTCATCTCCAAATACTTAAAAAATAAATTATAAAATAGAGACTCTATAATATATGTTAATGCATCATTAATTACCTTAATGATACTGTTGCATCCAATTCGGCGTTGATACGAGTTTGACAATAAAATCAATAATCAATGTAGAATGGCTTTTATACCTTCTTTATATCCTACATTTTATATGAGCGCATTTTTCATTGCTTAAAGTGGAACTTGGAAAAATAATGCCACATTAATATATTTCTATTTAAGTAGCCTTGGGGGAGCGCTGCATCCGGCTAATGATAATTATGAATTTATTATAATATAACAGTGAGTACAAAACAACGATAATAATTCAATTAAATAATATAATAAGCGTTATGAATACGGCAAACGTTTTCCCAGTGTTATTAAAAAGTCCTAATATCAAAGTGTTCATTCTATGTATTTTATATCATCAACCGTTACTGAACGTCAACAACAAATGATATTCACATATAATATATTTATATAAATAATATTCAGTTATATTAAAGGTGAAGGATATAGTTGAATTTCTTAAGCATGACTGACATGACGTGTTTTTTAAATTACTTATTTTATAAGTACATTTTTTTATTATTTTAATAGGCGACCAATTAGTTACAGGAAAAAATATTGCTCAACGAGTCAAGCCGTCATGAAATCTATGTAAGGTTTTCTTAAATCACATAAATGTTACATTCAATGTAAAAAATGTGTCAATTATGTATTGATTTGAAATAGAACGGTGTGCTAATTATATACGATTAAATGAAATTGTGCGAGCTGTAATTGTATCTAGGCAAGTAAACGATCCCGGTGCGACGGCAAGGCCGGCCGTGGGCCGAGCGCACGCAGGTTGCACGCGTGGCGCCTGTGTAAAAGCTAAATCTAATACCTACCATCAAAACACTTACTATTTTTAACCAAATACGCTATTCATCGTCGAATTAGTTAATACACAAAAATTATCAAGAAATGTAACGCTTCAGTGTATATCACTTTAATTTTCACCGAAGCCTATTCATAATCTATATGACGGAGGCATTACAATTTTTTGCGCGCGACACGCGCTTATTTTCTCGGTAATCCTCTGTATCTATTGTAATGACGCGTATTAACACCAATAATTTATAGCGTTACTTAAGAATGTCCGCATTTAGCACATTGATATAAAAAATAAACTCTATCAACGCGCTTTTCTTTATTGAATGATAAAGAGAAGAGAAAATGTATTCGTAACGAGTAGGATTTTTGGTAAGCTATTTTCCTACCAGCAACCGGTATGCCAGCATTTCAAAATGCCCTCCGACGCCACTTAAGACAAGCTAGAATATTTTACGATGGCAACATCGACCAGATGTTTTGCATAATAGTAAAACATATGAACAGTGTTTGATGTGTGGCGTGTAAAAAAATCAACTTTGCTAGAAGAACCGGTGCGACCACATACCACGCGCGCGCTCGCGGCAAGGCCTTGCCGGCACCTGTGCTGTTCGCTCTCCACTTACCCACTTTCACGTTTGGAGCCAGCCACGGCATCACTCACAATCTACCCATTATATGTTTTCAACTTCATCCTATGTCATACCTTATATGCTCGCCGCCTTCACCGACTTAACAACGCTCTTACAATTTGTACATGAGGAAAATTCACATTTAGTTGTGGTCTGTTCTTATAAATTAAAGCTTAACTTGCATAGCGAAAAACAACATCAAACGTTGTATCTAGAATTGGCACATACTTTGACCAATACGTAAGCATTAAGTATAGCTATTCTATCTTGCCCTGATATTATGGGTCTCTTTTTTCGACAAGAAAAAAGTCATTTGCAATTAATCTAACGATAGAAGAGCTTTTTATTGTAATATAAATTCATTATAGTAAAAAAATATAAGTTATATAATTTTATAAACGTAAACAGATTTAAGTTTGCCATGCTGCGAGCGATACCTTATATCTTACGACTATTACAGGTACTTGACCTAGCAATTTTCTCGTGACTATAAAGTACAATTTATGAGATATTAATAGACTGTACGGCCAACAAAAATAGCAAGTTGTGTAAAATATTTAATTATAAGCCATCAGCGCTTTATCTTTAACACTAGGAATTGCTTGCCGCGATTCAATTAAACTGTCATAAAGGATCCCTAGATACGTTATTACTGTTCAACTGCTACACAGTACTTTGCTTGTTTTTATTTAATTACATGTTTCTTGGAACAACACTTCAATGCAATCGCGTATTTTATCTCTTCGTAACGCAGACATATTCCGGGTGTATACCTCGTGCCACTAAATAATACTTATTGCTTTAATATTTAATTAGATAGATAGATTACATATAAGATGTTGTTGTATTAAAATGGTTTAGATTTCATGAATTAATATTGCGTTCTTAACTATTGGCAAAATAAATCACTACAATGTATTTCATTAAAAAATAACGCAACAACTAATGAGTAACACAGGAAAGTTTCTATTGAATCATAAAACTCATTTGTAAGGCGAGCAGCAATTTAGTTTCGAGACAGAGTTGTAATCGTTTCATCGATAAATGGCATGGCTCATTAAAATAAGCGGTGACCGGTAGCCGCGAGATACTATCAGACGGTTACTTCACTGCATAAAAAGGCTAATGATACCTCGGGGTCAGCCCGACGCCACCACACTCCGCACGTGTTTCCGATCTTCAGTGACACTTAGGCCTTCGACTATTTTAAAATAGATTACACGTTCTTCATAAAAAATAGCTACGTTTACTTACGTTTAATAGCCCTCAAATTCTGTTTTAAAGAAGAAAAACTCAACATCCGAAATGCACATAAGTTGTGCAATCAAAAACTAATACTAATGTGTGTCATAAAAAATCTCATTAACTGCATAGTTATTTGAACATCGTTATGTGGCACGAGACAAAAAAGTCCATTAGGTAAGAAAATATACATTTTAATACAGAATGAACGATAAATCTCGCGATGGGCTTTCGAATTCCGCGCAAGTCATCCGACGAGGTGAGATCGACTGGGAAATACCACACAAATACATAAGTATCCGTGCATGCATGTATAAGTCCTGTCTATGCCAACTACCAACTGCCAACCATACGTGCATACTTCTCCTAACTTATAATTTTCGTAAACAAACAAATTCATAAGCCATAATTTAATTTAAAGGGCTTTATTCCTATTTAACTGAGCAAAAACTTCATCCAACCTATAAGAATAATATTAAATAAAGGATCACAAGGACGTTTATACTCTGCTTAAATAAATAAGCGTATAGATTTTATACATCCGATTCTATAAGCATCATCAACACATAATAATTAAACAATTATAGCCGATATTTTATTTCGCAAGTTCATATTTTCGATCCATACTTTCACATCCGCACTTGTGTCCCGTTAAATCCGTTCGGAGGATTGATTTCAATCTTAATTCGATTATGTAACTCTTATTATACGCGATGTAATTTAATATCTTAGGGCATACATATGTATATTATTTATTGATGGTTATTTTTCATCAGCGACGAGTATTTCTAACGTCACACGGTTACATTACAAATTAACACTCTACCTACTCTGTAGTTAGGTATAATGAATCTTTAAAAGTAAAAAGATTGTATGAATTATAATTTTCACATAATAATTTGGTAGTTATTTATTTAACGCGTACAGTGTAAAAATGTTATGTCAACATAGTTAATATACGTTTTTGGGGTTTTCCAGAGATTTCGAAGGTCACTAATCAAATTATTGTTCATTGTCAAGGTGCGAGTAGTCGCACGTGTGAGTTAGAATTGTAATTCCCTCCTTGGTGCGTGATAAATTTATATACTGACAGTGGCTACTTCGGATGCATACAAACGTTCTTTAAGTATATCTTCAGAGACAATTATAGGCGTGAAGAGCCTACCGTATTATCGATCAACTTGTAGAGAAAACTTCATTGCATATAAATATTTATATATTGCCTGTGACCTAAGCTAACTTGCAGAAACATAGCCATGCACGCTACACACAGATAAGTTGATATTTGTCGGAATAATTATCTATATTTTTTGGACTTAGTTGTACTAGACGTCATATACTATTGGATATTGTTGTCAACACATTGGTTATATTATTGCGCACGTGTTTTTGCTGTCCAATTGTCAAACAATTATGTGTATTTATTTTTATTAAACTAGAAGGAATTTAACTAGTGAACGTATGGTCCGAGGACTTCTTGGATTGGAATCGTGTAGATTTGAATGAGATTAACACGTACAGTATTAATTGCAGGATGAGAAGTTTAAGTACAGCATACCTTACAGATGCAACGGAAACAGCTGCTCCAGTCGTGCTCGAGACGCGCGTCCTGGAGGCGAACAGGGTCGCCCTCGTTATTGCACGCCGCCCGCTGGCCTTCTGCAAATAATATTAACAAATTATAATACAAATATGTTTGACGAATTTTACAAATGAGAGTTTGACCCAGAGTCCGGTAATACAACCGGACGTGGAAGCCTTGTGTATTATAAAACAGTTTGGTAATTAAAACAACTATTAAAATATTTTGAGACATTATATTATATGTTAGAATCAACAATTTGAAAATGTTTAGGTCATATTATCCTATTAATAAGTTCAGTTGGTCTTTCAATCAAAAACATGGAAGTAAGTGTACATACTTTAAAAATGAGGAACTAGTTGGAATATTTGAAAAAACCGTTTAGTTTGCCATTTCCCTATGAAAAGCAACCAATACCGGCCGCTCAATTTCGATAACACGCGTATCATTAAGCCGCAAAAACAACGATTACGTTTGCTAAGTGAATTTCTTTTCATAGAGATGATACAACTTTATTTCCCTGCTCGTCGCGGCCGGTCGATCATTTACCTTGATTTAGAGCCACGGATCCGCATTCTTATTACGTGCCGGACCGATATGGGCGCCACCGGTTACTAACTCCTGCGTAAATATTTTGGTAATTAATGTGTGCTTCTCTCAAACACTATGAAAACATTCCGCAGATGTCAAATATCAGATATACGCGGACGTTTATTAATGTGCTCTCGTGTTTATGATCTCTCCGTGTGACAAAGCTTTAAGGTTTTTAAACATAAAATATACTATAAATCTAAATTGTCATTTACTTTATTTATATTTTAATGCGATGGTTTCTATCTCGCGTAGCAACAAGTGGATGGTCAAGGTTATTCCGTAGAATAGACCACTGAACTAGACGCTAACGGCGAACCAATAATATATGTTATTTATTTATATTGTTGCACAAGCTTATCATTTTCTACTAGTATGAAACAAAACATCCGGAAGAATCATGTTTATTATATATTCGATTTTAATAATAACAAGCAAGGAAGTTATTTTATATCTAATAGGAATATTATTTAATAAATATCATATTTTAATTGTGTTTTCATATGAATTTAATAGTTATTTATTGATTTTATCATAGGTGTAAAATAATATTACCTATAGGTATTACTAATTTAGTTAACTTTCCCCACATTTTATTTAACTAGGCGTTATATTAGGTCACAAAGAAGCTATTGTATCAATTTTTATATGACGTGGAAATATGTATATATGCACGAGGGCAGGTTCCTAAAACAGCATAACGTTCATATATTTGTTCGATATTTTAATTTATTTTATCTTCTGCATCATTAATTTTACTTTTATATCGATATAGATAAAAGATTTCCTCAATAAATAAAATTAATTATGGTTATATAAAAATATGATGCTTAAAGTTTTGTGACTATTTTCATTGCGTGATAGTTGTGCATAGATACAAATAAATTTACAATATTTTAAGATTTAACTTATATACCTTATAGGGAAATTAAAAATTGTTTACTTTTATGTAACATTTAAGTTTATATAAACCATACAGAATGAAGTCCTGACATTTTCTATTCAATTCAATGAACTCTTCTGCTACTAGAAATTTTTCTACTACCGTACTTAAAATGCGTAAAAAGTCAATAATACATTTTAAGCAACAACAGGTGCGATCGAGCGATGTGATCTATGCATATGGGATTCCGTTCAATAGTTGCGCAAGCGCAGAATTGTCACGGTACACCTCGCTTGTGCAATGGTCGCCCGTCGAGACCCGTATCTACACATTTTATGTAACCGGCTCCACCGACCGGCTGTTGGACCGAAAAAGGCCTTTAAATATATTGTATACACCTTTAATATTCAAATTCAAATATTACTCAAGCTTATTCCTGAGTTAACTTAAGGTAGTATTTACATAATTCTGTCACCTTTCGACAAGGTGATATAGTGGCCAATGAGTGGTCATAAAACGGTAGATGTCAATCAGTTTTCATGATATTCTTGGAAAGTTGGACTGCCCCATATTTAGTATTAGCTTAGGTTTCTCCAGTTAACAACAATACACGAATCTTATAGATATGATGCAAAACCCAATTATAAATTAATCGGTTAATCACTAATAAAATATGAACCTAAATGCAATTGCTTTAAATGGAAAGAATGGAAGATTCCTATCAAAATAAAACGAACTCTATGATCCTTATTTATATTACAGCCAACAGGTTAAAAAAATGGCTAAATATGTATTGGGCTTAATATGAGAATTATAAACAACTTATCTTTATACATGTTTATATTCCGCATAATGTAGAAAACGTGAAATGATCTGCAAACCCTCATAGTATAAAATATAGCAAATTACCAACATGTTAACACGTTTGAGATTGATCGTTTTGTGGATGCACCCACCAACCACCAACAGCTCATACCGACGTTAACAGTCCCACTTTTAAGTTATAGCAGCGTATAGAACATACAGTTTACCGCGTGTTAATTGACTACCGCAGCCTCTGGACATCAGCAACAATTGATAATTGCTGGCTGGCTTTAAGGAAAATATTAAAGAAAGCAAAGTAGATGAGTATAATGGTCTGAAAGGTAGCACCAATTTTTGGGAAGATGTTTAAGAAACGCTGAAGTTTTGAGAGGTAGAAATTCCCACCAAAAAGAACCGTCTTTTTGAGTTACTTTATATACATTTTTTATATATTTATTTATGTAGTTGTAAAATACTTTTGAACGTACCTGGGGTTAAACGTTTAAGCCCCGGCTAAATCATCTTACTTATTTTTTCAATTCTCTTACCATTAAAGTACAAAGTTTTAAAAAATGTATGTTACTTCAAATAGGTGCGTTAAAAAAATCCGGATTGATTTATGTTTAGCCGCGTTACTCACCAACCAGGTCTGCAGTTCCATGTCTGGGTATAATAGGAGAAGCATCAGACAAGTTCTCTGCTTGCTTCAAATACCTACCCAAAAATTGGTGCAAGCTATCGGAATATAAGGAGAAAAGACCCTCCGCTCGCTGTACGTAACGCACTATAATGGTTTCATTAACTACATGAGATTTTATATTGGGTCTAAGATCATAAGAACATACAACTTACCAGAGGTGTTTTACTAATATATTAAGTAGGTACTAGCTTTCCGTCCGCGGCTTCGCTCGCGTGGACCCGGTAATTATTCGATTTTTTCTCGCCGTAAAAACCATGCTTGAACTTCAACGAACATTTAAAAAAAAGAATTGTCCAAATTGGTCCAGTACTTGTTGAGCTATGCGCTAACCAACACATTTTGCGATTAATTTTTATATATAAAGATGTAAAAGTATGCGTGTACTATTTATTATCAAGTTTCGACATTCAATAATCATGAGCCCATGCGTTGTTATTTGCATTTGTCTACTTGAGATCAAAAACCTAAGCTTTTATTGAATAAACAAGTTAACATCGTATTCAATTAAGAGTAATGAATATTTTAACATGATAATAGAAATAATTCAATCTGCATATTAAGTAGATATGTATATATTAATTGAGATTTAACTTGCAATATAAGGAAAATACTAAATTTTTAACAATACTTAAAAGTGTTGGGAGTAATTTGTTGCTTTGTTATCTTGTGGAAAAGTTTCAAGTACATAATATATATTTATAATTGTAGGATTTCAATATGATGATACCCTATAGGATCCAATACATCAATTAAGTGTTTTTTTGTGTGGTGCTACAAATATACAAAAAATATACGTCATACAAATTACAAACATAATCCTTATGGATTATGGGTATTTCTACATCTTAAACTTACGTACGAAAATGTATCTGATGTTCGTAATTTATACATACTCTTTCGACTTAATACAAAGTGCATAGAATCCACTTACTGATAACACTGGAAGAGGCAGTCGTATGGCTGGTGAGCGTGACAGCGAGAGCTAGCAAGCAAGCGACTGCGTGAGCGGTGCGCGGGCGCATGGTCGCGGCTACCGGCGCCGGCGCGGGCCCCTCCGCGCCCCTCGCATCACACCCTCGCACCACGCACCTCGAGCGCAACACCTGAAAAAGAAGCCTGAAGTTAGTACAATTATTCAAAATTTTCGGTTAAGGGAGCAAAGAAGACATTTAATAAGCAAGCTCGCCGAATTTCTGTGGAATAGGCAATATCAAATATAGAGCCGAAGCAAAATTGGTAAATAATAACACAATTAAGTAATTTGTAATTTAAAATTGGGCATTGTGTATGCATTATCAAAGTGGCAGTCGAAAACAGTAACACTCGAGTTTCTTGGTATTATCGCCAAAGAAACGACTTTCCGAACCGGTGGGAAATTAAGAAATGACTATTTATAAGTTCTTTAAAGTTTTCATTAATAACAATATTTTCTATTCTATTATATTCTATTAATAACCCGAAATTCTACTTTAATTCTTATAAGTCACATTCCTGGCACTAGACAATTTAAATGAGTTAATATTGACATTGCAAGTATTTGCCTAAAGTCTAGGCTTTACAATTATTCAATCATCAGATATTTATTCGTTCAAAAAATATATTTAAGTGTGTTTACCTATCATATGCTTAAGTAAGTTGACCGTCACACCGGTTAGATATACGCAAATAGAAATAAATATTAGTTAATTTTAGTGCTCTTAGGTTTGAAAGGCACATATTATAAAATACTAGCGACCCGCCCCGGCTTCGCACGGGTGCAATGCTGATATACTAAATACGCTGCCGCCGCGCCGCGTCGCCGTAAACGCTACGTTCCGCAATTTTTAAATCTGTACATCTTCAAAAATATTGATTTAAATCAGATGCTGTAAAAAGCCAAATAGATCTATATTAAATCAACAATGTATTTAAGGTATTTAATTGGATAAGGATTAATGTTGTATTGGTTAAAATCGCTTCGAATATTAGTCATTATTTGTCGTAAAAAGTAAATGACAAAAAAATGTTATTGTGGGATATCCATAAGAGATAGACATATA
>LQNK01000129.1:603169-647000 GCA_001586405.1 Phoebis sennae
TTAAGTAAGTTGACCGTCACACCGGTTAGATATACGCAAATAGAAATAAATATTAGTTAATTTTAGTGCTCTTAGGTTTGAAAGGCACATATTATAAAATATTTAAATGATAACAATAAGGTGCAACTTGTTTTGCAGACACAGTTAAACTCAAAATTCTTCCTGGTCATAATTTCAAACCAGGAAGCGGATCAAGGTGAATAAATTCAGAATAAGATTGCACGTTCATACTAAACGACTTTAATGATATAATTAAGCACGTTATGTGAATACCTGAGCTTCTCCAGCTAGAGACTAAAATATTCCTGCGCATCGTTTAAATGGTTCACTTATTAATATTATAATATCGTTATCATATTTTCTTACTTTAACGGAGAAATTATATACAGATAAAACTAGTGTGATAACCGCTCGGTTAGTTAGTTTATAATAAGCTAATTATTAACACGTAATGTTTGATATACAGTATTCCATGTGATATTGACCGTCTATATTTTTTTGTATCTTCAATGTTTCGAGTGATAATATGATAAAACCATATCAATAATATACAAACTTGTGTTCAGTTATTCGTAGTGTGAATTTTAATATATTAGAGTTATCACCGGACTTAATTTGATTTATGTGATGGGCTTCCCCTCGCGTGTTTGTGCTAATAACCTAATGGAAAAAAATCAAAAATGTCTACATTATTTTACATGGTGACAATCGTATCAAAAAATATAATTACGTATTTCGCTAATTCTAATATCAGTGGAATTTGATAATTGTCGGAATTTAAATCATTATTATTGCAGACGCGCTTCATTACGTGCGAGTCAATGGACTCGGAATTTAACGAGTGATAAGTAATTTGGTGTGAGTTTTTGCGACCCAGATCTGAGCATCGTCAGTGATTGATAGAACAGGATGCGCGGCCACTTGAGTTAGTGCATACAACACGATTTAAAACCGTTAAATTGCACAATTAATTTATTAATAAATTAAGTTTGACTTTAAAAGAAACAATACTTCTTAATTGTTATTGGAGATTGTGAAAAATCTTATTAGATTCCCAGATATGAGTATGACCAGACTTCGATGATAGAAAAGATAGCGGGGTACATGAATTGCATACAATTTTATACCATTAACATGCAGAACTAATTCATTTTAATTAATTCAATTCCACTATAAATTAACAATACTACATACTCATTGAAAATTGCGGTAAATCTTATTAAAAAGTACAATATATTTTCAAAGTCATTATTTATCTTCTCGCTGCGGCTTTACGAGGAAAATTATGTCGTTTACTTAAAACTAATGGTCTTCTATGAGACAGTGCATTCATAACAATAACCCATTGCACTACCCAAACTACTTATGGGTCATACGATCAAGTAAAAAATTAAATTATTGCTTGATCAAAACGAAAACAAATATTATATTATGTTGTATTGTGGGAGTATTAAGAATTGGCCTAATTAAAAGGGTAAAGATCAAAAATTTAAAAATAAATCAATAACCAGACTTCATTATGAAACACAGTAACTACTTTCTTATTAATTAGATCGGTCTTAGTCAAATAAAGTAACTTAATAAATTATATTTTTTATTTAAAAAATGTTTTTGATAAACAAAATATAACATCGTTACCAATATTATGCAGTTTGATTAAATATATCCCCCCTAAAGTTCCATACTCACAGACATTACTACATTCAAATTTTAAGGTTTTAAACAAAAAATGTTACTGGCTATTTTACTTTTGTTTAATCGCTAGGTATAACGATAATATACGACCATTTTCTGTGACGCAAATACTACGAGGTGAAATGAATAAAATGACGTCTTAACACGTTATTTCTACACTAGCTTTCCGCCCGCGGCTTCGCACGCGTGGGCTACTAATTTCTGTATTTTGTAGAGGCGCACAACAAAAGTCTAAAATAATAACGGTCGCATGACCGCTGATATATGCATGTGTATAGTTTTTTTTTTTATAATTTTCTATAGAAATAGGTTTGACCAAAATCTGACGGTACGCACGCCTCTTCAAAATACAGAAAATTTTAGCCCGCGCGAAGGAAGCCGCGGGCGGAGAGTTAGTTATTTTTTGAAGAATTCATTAGACGTTTTTATCGTTTTAACCTATAGATATTGACCTTTTTATACTATTAACGTATTCGTTAAAGTATAAAAAGGCATGTCCGCAACTCAACCAAAATCTCATATTGTCACGACATTTATTGACACATTTACGACTTTAGAAGCGTATATCTCAAAAAATATTTATTTTAGCAAAAAACGCATTTACAAACCTCTACTTTATTTTCAAAGACCTATCCAATGATATCTCATTTAATGATGTATTAGCAAATTTATTTTTTTACCCTCCGATTACATGTATGGAGAGTCACCCTTAAAAATATTTTTTTTAAATAAAATGTAGCCTATAAGTGGAACCTAATATTGGTCTATCAGCATGTGAAATTTTATCAAAATCTGCTCAGTAGTTATTACGTGATTGACGAACATACAAACAGATAAACAGACAAACAGACAAACAGACAAACAGACAAACAGATAAACAGACAAACAGACAAACAGAAAAAAAAAATTCTAACCATGGTTTTGGTATCTATGGAACATACATATTACATACCAATCACTCTTTTTGAAAAATATTCAATGTACAGAAATGGTTCGGTTACTCTTTTATTATATGTATAGATAATAACATTTACGTTTTGTGTCACAAAATAATACGTAAAAGATACGAAACTATAAACAAGACCAGAATAAAGTCACTTGTAGGTGTTGCTCCTTACTGATCCCTTCTTCTCTACTCAATATTAATAAATTCGAAGGCAACTCTGTTTGTTTGTCCGTCTGTCTCATCTACACGCTTAAACTATTTAACCGATTTCGATAAAATTTTATACAAAGATTGTTTGAAACCCGACAAAGGACACAGGTTAGTGTTTATCCCGGTAACAAGAGATTTACGCAGGTGAAACTGAGGGACACCGCATGTAATAATTAGAAAAGATAGGAGAAATATTTCAGAGTGTAGTTATATTGTGATACGATTATCGAAAAATGCTACTGAAATACTTTAATTAGAGAAAAATGCTTCTGTGTCAATATTTCAATAAAAATATCTAACGCTCGATGTCCCAATTTTTAATATTGATATTTTATAACCAAGGGAAAACATTTTCCTTATATATAGATTATTTTAACTACTTAAATATTTTATTACTATTTTTCCTTTGAAAAATCTATATCTGGACATAAGTAATATTAAAAGAATGCGATTCAATTCGCTATGTTTATTTAATTTATATTTAAAAGATTCTTTAGTTATTATTTTACTTACACATTTTATATTTAAAATGGCATATTTATTATTAAAATGATTTGTTAATGAAATATACCAAATACCAATATTTCAAATATGTCTTACGACATAAATCAATTAATTATTCATAGTAATCATAGAATTAATGACCCTGAGCGTACTAAAACATTGATTCTAAACTCGATAGATGCCAAAACGACGTCCTTAGCGCATTTTTTATAACATTCCTACAGAATATTGACCTCGTATACTCGGGCAAAGTATTTATTCATTAATAATAACAGAGCAAAAAGTGGTTCATATTAAATGCGTTAACATAGAGAGACGTAAGCTTTGCCCAACGAGGCGCCATGTCTCGGCTCTAAGACATTGTCAATTACATTAGTTCCGGTTTCAGATCCTCCTCTGTAATGCGTTTTACATTCGGCAAAAAATCTAATGAATTCGCTCTTTTTGTGAATTGATAGTACAGCGCTGCTATTTGTATTATTAATTATATTTGCTTCTTAAGTGAAGTCCACTACGCTTTAATTAAAACCTGCACAATACGTTTTTTATAAAAACATCGCGAACACGGATTTAAGATGCTAATTGTAAACAGAATTTAATTATAATGAACTTCCTACTTTGAAAAATTGTTCAATTAAATTGACCGTTAAATGTAATTAACTGCTTACATCGAAGAGCATAATTAATCAAATAATTGTGATTTTAATTCAAATAATCATTATAAGTTATGTGCGTAATTACAAACTTTTAAACGATTTCCTGCAAGATCGTGGCCATGCGTTTCTTACTGATAAAATCCAGTAGCTGCTACATCCGCCAACCAGTATTGTTTAAATTTTTGTTTAATCTCAGTGCTAATAATCGAGAAATGTCGATCAGACAATGGAATGTATAAAAACTTGTATCGATATAAAAAGTGTAATAGTGGACTTATTATGTAATGTGATTGTTAAAATGCTTTGTTGCCTTACGACTGGTGACAATTTAATCCCACAACAAAAATGAACTGATTGTTTTCTTGTTACGGCTTTCTCGTTTTCTATCATCATCATATACTATTAGGAAAATCCAAGGTAATATTCGCAGTCACGCAAATGATTTTAAGATTTAAATAATCGCTTGCTTAAAAATATTTTGGGAGACTTTTAGAAACGGTTCGAAATAAAAAGTATTTTTTGCACCTATGTTAAATCGAGGCAAACACATGTATTAGGGAGGTAGGAGCTCGTATGTGGAATTGAAAATATTCTTCTCACATCTCAAACAATTCCAAAATAAAAACTGAACACAAGATGCCATAGGCCACGCCACTCCAGGGAACCAATGGTTAGCACAAGGGGAAATATTGTTGTCGTCACACAGTGAAAGGATAAACAATTATTGCAGAAGGACGTCAAGTCTTACGGGAAATTTACAAAATAATATTAAATACTAACTGTTATTTCTGGAGACATCAGGAACACAATAGAGCACAGGTCAATCTCACACAGTTCCAAAATAAAGACTGAAGACAAGATACCATGGGCCACCACGCCACTCCAGGAAACCAACGGTAAGCATTAGGTGAAATATTGCTGTGTGCAAGTTGTCACACAATACAGCCTTTCCTCGAACGCATTAAGCAAGCTATTGATAAGTAATAACAAAATTGTTGCACAATATTTATTTTCTTAGCGTTTCGCGGATTAAAGCTGAAAAGATACTGCGACTAGTTTCGAAGTTTTAGTTAAAGTCAAAATGCTTATTTTCCTAACCAAGAAGAGAAACCTTTTCCTTGAAAGCGTTTTTAACTGATTTCCCAAAAAACGACAAAATCGAGTTTTTGAACATTATTCATAAATAATATATATATTTCATTTACCACTGCTTCAGAAGGCAGTCTCTATTGAAAAGAACCGACAAGAAACTCGAGTAGCTTAACTTTTCAAAACACTGCTACAGGACTTCTCATCGTCTCTATTTTTTTATTTTAATATATCATTTGCTTCTTGCTCCTCTGCTTTACGTGGGTAAGTGATAGAAACACATTTTCAAATTTGTTTTAACACATTTAGTACATATATTGATATAATATGGTCCTTTAACGACTCCAATACAAAGCGTCGTGATTCCAATATTAGCAGTAAAAGTAGTTCCTTCTAATGAAACCTTCGATGTTATTTAATTAGGATTGTATGGGAACCAATCAAGTTATTTTTGGCAACTTTGCACGAGCGTTCTTATTATAGAAACGACATTCAATACTCTAGGAATATTGTAGGAAATCAGGTTTCTGACGTTAGTATACGACAGATCTGGGGACAAAAACGTATGATTGAATTTATCGCAAACATAAATTAGCCCATAAATTTACTGGCGTATCAATATTTTATACAAAACATAATTCATTTTTGCATACAATATATATCAGAAAAGTTGTGCCTTATATCGACAAGGCGAAGCTCGGTTCCATATTTATTATCACAGGCAAGTTATAATGTTTAAAAATAATGTTGCTAACAAATCTGAAATTTCTAAAAATAACAAATAAATGTCAGTGAGTTAAAAAACTTATTATTAAATGTAAAATGTACTTAAGTGAAACTTTTTACGCGCAATTATGTAACATCCTTATTCCTCACCCGTCTCAAAATGTCATGCCTTTGGATAAATTACACTTCTATATTCTTTTGATATCGCTGGTATTTATCATTGCATTAAAAGATAAATCGGAATTCTTAAGCCAAGGCTGGGAAATACCCGTCTGTTGTTATAACGCCAAAAAATTTATATCCATTAAGTAATTTGTATAATATATCAATCATTCAGCGGAGTACAGATTTAATAGGTTTTATAGCAGTGCATTGTTCAAATCTGCTACTCTACTATCTTAAACAGTTACATTGTTTTCAATTATGAATAATATTTATGTATGATTGAAGTGTATTGCATGCAAATAAAAATGTCTTTGCCTTTAAAAATATTATAAGTTTTTAATTTATCACTTCTATATACCGAATAAGTATAAACTTTTATCTCGTAAGTGATAGACACGGAATGTCTTTTTACAATAACTAAAGATAAAGTATGATCACGACTACTTATGTTTAATGAGCCAATTGAATTAGATGCAATAAATATTTCAGAAAGATCTGTATAATATAATTTAACGACTTTTCACAAATTCCTTAGATTATCTTTTCGGAAATCATATCATATCACAATCGACGGATGTGAACGAAAACATGAAATGACTCATTATAATATTATTATACACAACGAAAGTAATAGATTGTATTTTGAGGCTGCAACATTTTTTTTGAGACATTCTTTGAATAAGAAACAATGAATAAATGACACATTCTTTTTTCTATATAATATTTTCAATATAATGATGGAAAACGGTGAAAATTATAACCATTTTCAAATCAATCCTAAAAAATTTAAGCGATTTTTGTAATGTAATATGTGTTTTTCAATTTCTTAGCGGCTTGACCTAAAATATGATAAGAATTTCATTTAAAGTTTTATTAACTATACACACTTCTATACAAGGGTTCTATCAGCACTCCAGCCTCCTTTAATATATTATATAAATTTTATTTGTAGTATTTGTTGTTAGAGCGACAACGAAAATATATAATGTGTGAAAATTTCGGTTTTCTATCTATCATGGTTTATCAGAAACAGTCTGGTGACTGTCAGGCATACATACAGCAAAGGCTAAGTTACAGGATCCCGTTCTTACCCTTTAGGTAGTGAACCCTTAAAAGCATTCATCAAGAATGTAACTAAGGCTTAGTGATAAAATAAACTTTCCTGTGTATAATTTATTCATGTTGAATTATAATGCAAAGGTGTGAAAACCTCGTGAATATTGACTTTATATGATTCGTGGAATTACATCATAATGTAGAAGACATAATAAGGTTTATCGTCTGCTTTAATTCTTCCATCCATTTTTATTATTCGAGGAAAATATCCGTGTTAACGTATTAGAAAAACTAATAATACCTTTTAGATAATTTACTATGAAATCGCTTTTAAGGAAAAGCGTGTATTTATAGAACTTATCTACATAGCAATTTATATTAGAAATAGATTCTAAAGCACAGATAAATTCAAAAGATAACTATTACTATGCAGCTGAAAAATCCATATAGAGTTCTACAAAAATACCTAATGATCTAGAATATATTATTGATAATATATTTTATTTCAAAACTTTGAAAATGTTAAATTTGACTTTGGAAATTGCCAAAGGACAATAATTTTCAACGTTATGAAAATTATATAAAAAAAATACTCGTTGAGATAATATAATTTGACAGAAACACATTAGTACTATCAATTCATTACTACTAAATGTTAAATAATTCAATATTCATTATCATAAAAATATTAGATAATTTAACGACGATACATTCAATGCGTATGAGTAAATATTCAAATCCAATTCCTTTCAATCACAGTATTGATGAGGTAAAATTAACGCAAATAATAATGCTATAACATTATATGTGTTAAACGTTTAACATAACTATGATTTATAATCGTTACTATAAATTTCTAATTCTTGATTTCTTATAACTATAACATTTCTACATCGTCATAAAATGTTGTTTTATAGTAAGTAACTAAGTAGCATTTTATGTGCACCCAAGAAAGAATAAATAAATTTCGATTAAATTGTTGCCAATAACTTACCCATAAATTCGTTATTAATTAATTTTATGGGCGAACATTAATATAAACATTCGAGATTGAATTTAGAAAGCAAGCTGGAAAGAAAACGTAGGGCCCAAATGTGAAGCCGGTGTCGGACATCACCCGTGGCAACGTCACCTACTTTCACAGAAGCAGCGGGCAAGCAGAGGCGACTCAAACGCAAGGTCGCCGTAAGGCAAACCACTCATCGAATGAATTTTCAACGCAACGACACGCGCATACCAGTCCGGGTGCGGAACGCGGTCGCATTAAAAACTCTCGGATATATTTCACGCGTGCGCAACATTATCTCGACGCTCTCGGCTCCGATTACTTAATACTCTAACTGTACACGAACTGCGAAACGAGATCGGGTTTTTTCTGAACAAGTTCGACGATCTGCAAGGGCGGGACCACCTCGGGGTGCGGTTCCGCAGCGAACGCTTCCTTGTTTGTTGTTTTGTTTTATTACCTGGCCTAACCACGATTCAGGTTGCCAGTTACCAATTATACAGCTACCAATCGAACGATGTTTCGATCGCTGCTGGATAATCTACTAAATTAGACGATCACGAGAACGATGTTTTTACAAAAGCAGAATTGCAGCTGCAGTGTTTACGTTTTTATTTTGGTATAACATAATATAGTTGAGAGGATTATCTTAATAATTTATAATTATCAACATACCTACGAAAAATAAATCGTCCAATATAATAAATAATATGAATAATAAAAGGAAATTATTTGCTTAGTTCATAGTAATGATCTCATTATGATAACGATTATTATCGTCTGCCACTGTTTTGAGATAATCCCCGCAAATATTGAAAAAGAATCCATAATTATCTTTTGTTTGCGGTGATTAATTTAGGACGAACAATTAACTTTATGAGTTCACCTTTTGTTCACTAATGTCTTTAATAAAATTTTATTTTACAATAATTACAAGGATCCAACCTAATTAGGTAATTTACTAATTACCTTCCATTTACATATATGTAAAGCATATTTTTTAATAATATTTTTAGATCCTTGGGAATATCCGATAGTCACATATTGATGATCCTATTTTCTTTTGACTGCACGGGTCACGTTCCTCATAAAATAGTAATTCATAATAATGAAAATTAAGCCGTTTATTGGACAAAGTATTAGAGCTTTCGTAGCATTAAACAATGAACTATTGAATGGAGTAGCGACTTCAAGTGGCTAATTGAATTAACAGGCCTGAACATAACATATCCATTAAGCGATCTCTACAAACAAAGAAAGATCTTCAAAATGTCGACTTCATTTAGCCAGTCATATCTTACAATTATCAACATTAGATATTACTCAGTATCTATCAATAAATGCTTCAATCTTTGTTTGAAATTGCAACTGAATAAGGTGAGATCGTACGTGATATTATCAGTATTTTTTATCGAACTGCGTCATTACTGCATTAAAACTTTAAGTTTTTTTTTTTAAATCTTTATTTATAGGCTTGAGTCGTAAGACGACTATGTCAGCCCAACTTTAAGTTTAAAACAACTTTTATTAACTCCTATTTGCAATTCTCTTTCACGACCTTTAATAGAGCCAACCTTGGTTATAATTCTCTAGCACTAAACAAACACAAAATTTAGTAGATTCCCATAATACCATTGACATCGCCCGATATAGTATAAAAGTTGCCGTTCCTAAGCGATATCAAGAAATTGATCGCATAATTTACGAGAATTTAAGTAAAGTTTTACATTACTAGGTTATTTATTAAGATTTCAATGTTTATGTTTTTGTTTTGATTTTGTGTATGTTAATTTTTTTATGTGTATTTTATTTATGACTGCTGTGCACGCTTTTAAAGATTTTATCATCCAGATTTTTCTCCTAATAGTGTTGAATATGTAAGTATTGATGATCAATCATGAGTGCGTCTACTTCATAAATAAATTAATAAAGTAACAATCTGCACTCAACTTTCATACTTATCTTTATAGTTTCTTCGCAATTTTCGTAAAAAGTATGAACTTTTGCTAAACGTATTAATTAATAGATAAACAGACTTATAGACGCTATCAGAACTATTATTATTCTATAATTATCATTTCTTCTTTTTCTTTTAATTAATTATTTCTTTTTACAATAAGTCTGTAACTGTCGTGGCGTCTTTGGACCGGCTGACAGCATCATATGAATGCGACAGGCGACAGCATGTTTTAACACAAGATCAATGAAAGAAATAGCAATCTCCCCGTTTTTTTCGAAAGTCGGTTAAAGCAAACATTTTGAATAGCAAAATTGTAACCTTTTTTGTTAAAATATAGGTTAAATGTTAACGTCTCAGGGAAAAACATACGAATTTACTTTTCGAATAAGTATAAGAAAAATCAACTACAATTAAAAAAGAAGTGATTGTTTATGTGTGAAGTTTTGTAAAGTACTAGCCACATCCCGCGGTTTCACCCACGTATCGAACTTCTGATCGCCTGGGAATTCCGGGATTAGAAGTAGTTTCATCACAATAGGTTCAGCAGTTTTTGCGTGAAACATACATAAATTATATCCTCATAAATTTTCGCATTTAATATTAGTAGGTAAGGTTGTATATGCTGTATGTTACATAGTTATATGAAACGTGCCATTGACTTTATCTATTATTTATACCAATTATATGAAACACGATAAATTAGAACCTATGACAATATAAACGAGATATTTTTGTAAATTAATTCCTCCTGTCGCTTTAAAAGTACATATTACATTCCTTGATTAGTAGTTTCCTTATACGCGCCCATTCAATGATAATATAACTCATTCAAAAATAGTTTCTTAAGTGTATTCGCTTAAATCACTTCGCTGAGGTCCCCATTAATGTGATTGTATAAATGTATGTATAGGCCCCGATGCTGTACTTTCTTATTAAATAAATATAAATAAAAGAGCATGTGAACGCAGATGCCTTGAACTGCAGTTCATTGTCCTGCACTTCTTTAAACACTGGCAGACAGTAAAAAGAACAAAGAAACGAAGAGCGCGACATTGCATCGAAGGCGCAAGTTCTCAATGAAAAAATAATTTTGCAGAACAATAGGGATACGAGATGAATTATTAATAGAGTTAATGAGTTGCGAGCAACGTCGCGATAGCGGGGTGAGCGGCGTGACCTCGCGACAGCTGATAGTGCCCACGCAGCCTGATTGTCGCCAACAAGCCGAAACTAGCACTTTTTACATTCCACGTCACTCAACAGTAGCCCCTAACTCTGACATGTAAGATCTATAATACCACAACATTATACTGTGTAATTGTTTCCAATTTAAAATAATATTGCACGTGCCCGTGAATCCTTAATGAACTAGGTGCATATATAGTAAAGAAGCTTTTGCAAATCTTAGAATTTTTTATACTTTTACCGTTGAGCTGTACGAGTAGGTATGGCTATATATTGTTCGATATTCAATGTGATAATTAAACAGTGAAATTTGACCAAATGATAACAGATACAAATATCAAATATTCCGAGTAGACTGTAATAGTTTGCTTTGGTAAATGTTGCAAGCTCTGTATAGTTGCACAACGTTACAGAGAGCGGCCACTCTTGGCCGTACTTCATGATAATACATCTAGTTCTGAACTACTGTTGAGTTTAAGGATTAAGGAAATCTTGTAGTGCTTACATAATGATTACTATCAAAACAAGTTTATTTTAGAACGTATTTTACATAGTCGGATGGAGTTTAAACTTTTATAACTGTATACTAAAAGGAACCTCTTAATGTAATCTTAAGTAGGTATAAACTTTCAAGGTTTATTTTTTGCACACGGCTATATTATTATCTAAAAAGGATTGCAAGTGGAATGACTTATGTTTAGATACTATTATTATACCTTTATTCAATCGTCGCGAATCAATAAAATTTATAAAAATAGATGCACGGTAACAATCATACATCAGTTACAAATAAAAATTTTAGTAACATGAAATTATCCTGTCAGTATTTTTAATCAAATCATGATGAATAAAGCGATATTCGGTAGTTTTAGAATATCGCTATATTCATTACTAGCTGCGCACCGCGGTTTCGCCCGCGAATACGTCCCGTGCCAACACGATAGTAGCACAACAAAATTATCCAAATGAGCCCAATAGTTTTGGACCCTATTTAAATAAAGAAACAACAGACAAACAGACAATAAACCAAATGTTTCCTCTCTATCATATTAATAAAGATAATTAAAATAACTAAATGTAACAATGGATATAATTTTGTAATAATACTGTTATTTACTTCAAATGGGGTAATATAGATATAAAAGAAAACAATCGGTACCTTAAGTGGGAATCTGATAAATCCGAATTCCTCAAATTATTGCCAATATAGATAAATACAGATTAATACGTCACGATGATTGTCATGCCTACAATAATTCTTATCAATATTATAGAAAGCATCACAATCATATAAGTGGTAGCAAATGAAAATATTTCGCAATAGTTATTGTTTTTTCGTATGTTAGAAAAACATTTTAGATTATACATATTGTGTATACTTATCTACTGGATGAATAATGAATTCAATAATTTTAACCGTCAGCATTAGACAGCATAGCTCAGCTCTATTATATAGTATTTTTTTATCAAGCAGAATCATTTTTCTGAATCATAAATTCAACTTTATTCAAACAAAGTTACTGCGAAGAGGAATAATTAATTTGCCATGGAGCTTACACTCTGGTCCAAAAATTCTCAAAAACGAATCAGTATGAAAACTGTTAGAACCTTTTTAACCCTAAAGAAAAATCAATCAGCGAAAGAATACAAAATAGGTATTTTATTTAAACATTCGTTCGCATAAGAACAAAAAATTATTCGGGCATGTCTGGAATATTCATAAAGCACGAGAGAAACAAACAAGTTACTTTATTGCAATGGTCGGTAATGGTGGTAAAAAATTACATCCACCCACCTGCCTGGTCGCTGCACACCTGCGAATAAGCCACTGATAAAATCACTACTTTTCTCTACATTTCGAATTTAGTTTTCTCACTAGAAACTATAATATGTTTATATTTTTACATGACACCGCGTAAAAGATTGAAATTGTTTTAGGAGTGAAATGAAAATTCCCTATTTCAAGATTTATGACTTTGATTGAGAATTGTGTTGAATCTTGAATATTAATTTTTAGGCCCCATGGTACTTAAAAAGTAGCAGCCATATTTTACTGGTCGTAAACTTTATTCATATTATTCAAAATAAAAAAGACAGAATATTCAGACTCTAGACTTTTCAGCTATATTTGGTCATAATTTTTTTTCTTAAATCTGTAGTAGTTTTACATGATTTACCAACGGACAGCCAAGCATGTGTATATTGTATATTTTTTATAAATTCAGAACAACCTGAATTTAATGGTATAAAAATTTCCACTCGATCTATGAGCATACCGGATTTAACACAAAATTTAACTTACAGTGGAGAAGAATATATATCAATAGCACTATTCTTGGAACTTTACTTGTCATTGATAAAATATTTCTATAATTTTTTTACATTAAGACAAATACCTTTAAAAAATATAACAGTAAATAGAAAACAAATTATCGTTAAAGTATAATAACATTCAAAAGTTAATTGCTTCTTTGGAACCGTAGTCATTTGTCTTAAGTTCTATTAACAATTTGAAATAAAATCGCAAACAGTACAGGGTTACTTTAGTGAGACAAGTGGCATATAAATCCATCATAATATATTAATGGTTTTGTCCGACAGCACCAGCAGACTGGTCAAGTCTAAGTTAACTTTAATTAGCTGTTATGTTCCAAGTACCAGGGGTAATATAAAGTGCAATTTATGGAATAAGGACATAGACCACAGTAATTTAACAAACAAGAACTCCCTTGCTTAAAAACATTTTTCTTAACTAAAATACAATAACGTAAGGCAACTTAATAGTGATTTAGACGGTTATATCAATATTTGTAGTAAAAAATCCATGTTTCTATATTAAATACATTATAAAAAGTAGAGTAGCACTATTTGAAAGGCTGCATTATCTTCAGTAACATGATATTTTTAAAATAAAATAAATTTAAATGATGATTAATAACATCGCCAAAATTGGAGTTTATTTTGGAGTTTATTGGTAAGATGGCGCACCGCTGTACCGTATCTCTATGAATAATATTCGTGAGTCATGAACTTTTAAAATTTTGCAACAATCGTATCAGTCCATGTACAAGAAACAATTCTATTTATGGGCTCCGGATGCGATTAAGAGTGTTATGTGTATTACTAATAATTTATATGCGTAAGGGTAACATCTGAAATGTCTGGTCTGAAATATGACTCATTACATTTCACTGAATTATATGAAACATACGTTATCGTCAATCTTCATAGAGCAATAAAAAAGGAATATGGAAAATACGCTTTATATTTTCTCGTTATATTTAATCCAATATTTTTATCAGTTCTGTGGAAAACTGGTTGCTACGAAATACGATGACACAAAGATTTATTTTTCGAACTAAAAATGCATTTGGAAAAAAACCTATTCAACCAATTCCTATTCAATCTCCTATTTTGAATAATTCCGAACTATTTTTTTCAATTGTCTATATACATTGAAGTTCTTAATCCAAATAATTGCATTACATTCAGTATCTATTTTTCCATGTACGAGGAAGCCTTTAGATTTCAAAAGGATCGTTAGTAGTAACATGGAACATGATTTTAAGAAGTGGCTACTCGCCAACCTCCCCCTATCTTAATTGCGCGATTCAGCCGCATCTATTGGAACTCAGCCAGGCTTCTGCCTTATACTTTACTTACTTATTACAGAGATCAAATGAATAAGATGAAATTGCGATTCGTTCTGAATAGAACAGCATGAAAATGATTAACTGAGGGTAAAAATTATATGACAAATCAAATACAAATTACGAAAAATATGATATTTCATGTTAATTAGAAAACAGGAGCAAACTTTGAATAAAATGTATATTTTAAATTTTGTATAGTAATACATTTTTTAAATATGTATAACATTTTATTATTTAATTGTCCGTTTTTTGGTTACTTTTGTCATTACGCTACGGATCGTGTCACTTAATAACAATTAAGTCTGGGTAAAGCCTCAAAGTACTTAAATTTAACTATGTTAATTAATTTAAGTATATCGAGTAAATGGACAATTAAGAACATGATTATAAATGATATCACAGATAAATAAATTGTTAAGTTTTAATAATTTGTAAAATATAAAATAATTAAATTTCTACTGTGAATGATTATTAAATATATGAAAATGATGATATCATCCACTTTTTTAAGTATAAACTTATCGAAACTAAGTCAATGAAACTATAGGTTGCGTCCATCTTTTCATTTATTTCTTTGCGTACCCCATATTGACCCATTGCTAGGAAAAGGCCTCCCCGAAATCTTTCCATTTTTTTCTTTCTTTGGCAACTTACCACCAATCCTTCTGAATCCTATGACCCCTCCCCCTAATGCTTTCTTAGACGACGGATCATTGATTAATAAAATGAAATATCTATCATAATGTCATTAAATCTTAGTAGACGTTTTACATACACACTCGTTATTCTATCGACGTGTCCTAAAATATTAGAAACACGTGCGTATAGAAACTAGGGTGAATGGGAAACCCCCAACTGATAACAATCATATAGAACGCTACGGCGTTTTCGGTGACAATTAATCAATTCTCTATTCAAAATTTAAATAAATTTATCAATATTTTCGGATAGGTTTAATACATAAACTTCGTATCGTATAATATATTTTTCCTTTACACAATCGATCTTATATGCTTATTCCATATTGCGAAATTCCTCATGATTCTTAGATATTGGTTACGATTTTCCAATATTTGCATACCGTATTGGGTATTTGAATTTAATGTGAATTGAATGACGTCATTGAATGGAGGATATATAGGGAAACTCTTATCTGCGGTCTTAAAATATTTAAAACAAATTATTTTCTATGGAAGTACAAGTAAGTTATCATTATAAAATTTTGCAAGAGACAATTGGATAGAGTTTTTTTTTACATTTATCTTACTTTTTATACGTATATTTTCTAATATCGCATTAGTTATTACAATCATGACTTTTTTGTACAACACATTTAATAAGATAATTATACAAACGAAGTAATATACCTATAGTTTTGATAAAAAAGTGTGTTCTTAACTTAATTTTTATCTCTACAGTAATTACTTAAAATACGTAATATCATCTATGTCTAACGCTTATTAAAATATTTTTGTCTTATTTAATGTATAGTGGAACGCAATTTATTAACTGTCCTAATGATAAAATAAACACAAAATAACTAAGCGATTAATTTAATTCGCTCTATCACTAAGTCTCACCAAACAAGATGAGATTTAATTATACGAATAAGACATGCCATTTACGCACATTAGAATAAAATATGCGAAATCAATTAGCGAGCTTTTGCCTAAAAAATCCTTGAATACTGAAAATTAGACATAAAGATCCACTAAAAATGTAAGTTATTTTTAGCAAAGTGGACATGCATCTTAATCACCTAGTATTAAATAAATATTGTTAATAAGACATAACCTATTTGTATTTATAACAAACATTAGTTCAAGCCAAGAATAAAAATAAATATTTACCTTTAATATCGAAATTAGAAATCCCGCCAACTTATACCATTCAGAAACATTAACTTCACTCCCGACACTTAAAGAAGCCCGTTAAGTATAACGAAAAAAGCACCGTACAAACGTCAATAACGTGCAATGCAACGAAACTCGCGAGCGAAAAATTCGAATGATCATTTATTTTTAAATTTGCGAATGTATCGAGTAGGAATCGTCGAAGTGTGAGGACGGGGTGTCTGTGGCCACGCAAGTTGGCGGCGGCGAGGCAGATCGTGTACTGAACCGAGTGGTGAGCCGTGGCCGGTCGGTCGTCGGTGCCGGCCGCGGCGCGACTCTGCCCCGCGCGTGCGTCGGACCTGTTCCTACAGCCTCCCGCGCCGATCTCGCCGACCGCCAGCCTGCACAGCGCCGACAATGCACCACGGCCTCCACTATCGGACGCTGCAGACCACACACCAATACAATGTCGCTTAGGTACCATTATCGACCACACATTTGACACTCGTAAATAAGTACGTCCCAGATAGTGGTATTGATAAGATGTCAGTCTGAAGGATATGTAATTATGAATATAAGTCATTCGCTGCTAAATCACACTTTGCATGTATAACACGTAATAAGAACTATCACATGCGTGACTAATTGTATACTATTACATAGACACCTATGACTCCCAATATAGTCATTAATAGCAAAAATGCGTGTGACGTAGAGCCTTTTTCCATTTAATTTAATACAACTTATGAAATTTAAAAGGTTGAAGACCTTTCACCTTAAGGACTTGAACTTAATTAAAGTTTTTCATGCCTATAAAAATGGTGTATAGAAAATATTTCTTTACTTCAACTCAAATGTATTGCTTAAAAATTAAAAAAGACGTCTATAAATATCAACCTAATGACGCATTTACATCGGTTGATAAGTCGTCGTTGACTACATGTACAATAATGACCAATGAAATTAGTCAGTTTATAACCCGGACGATACAAAATTTAAGGGATTTTTGAAAAGGACTTCTTATCGGACGGACGGGTCGGACTCTATCATAATCTTAAAACTCATAGAAATATACAGATGTTTGACCGATTAAAATGGTTCCCCGCATGCAGATTGTATAGCGTATAGCATAGAAATCCTTGCACCTCATATGCGGGCCCTATCGACCAATGAAAACGATTATCCCAATGCGGACTGTATGGCATGCGTTACAGAAATCGCACACCTACACATCCCACACCCCGCATACAGACCCAATAAGTTACCCAGATTAAAGTAAATGCGCCATTAGATATGAAAATATAACGTATAATTTTACAGAATTTTCCACAAAGATGAGCAACTGGTTCGAGTATTTACATGACAAAATCGCAAATTTAATCGCAGAGTTTGAAAGTTGTCTACAAATCTACCTTTTAATTTTCATTGTCTACACTCTACACTGTAGTATACTGGTTGTGAGTCGTAAGCTCACTTAATTAAAAACATTTAATAAAATTAAATTTAAAAGATTAGGTTTAATGAAAATTAACCGTACCTGAAAAGGTACGGTTGTAGATTATAAATAAAACTATAATCCCGAAAACTAAGTAATAACAAAGAGCTTATATTCTTATGCGTTATAAATACACCTGATTTTTGTTAAAATATGAATATACAACAATGAACACATTGTTTAAATTATTATAACTTCTCTACAAAACCAAAAACCTTAAAACCATATTTAATTAAATTTTTTCAAACAAATTTTATTGAATCATTAAAAATATCATTAATATAAGTATAATTGAATCAAAACGCAAATAGATTTTTAAGGAGGCATTTGCCCAGTATTAGGATACATCGGGCTAAATAGTAACAAAAAAAAACATAGCCATTGTTTCATAAACACTTGTAGCTTTTACAAATTTACATGAAGTCTTAATAAAAACTTGTATTTCCCAAGCTACATTTTAAGAAGACCATGTTTGCGTTTTGGCCTTTAAAAACTCATTAAGGTTAACAATTTAATCCAAGAAGTATACATTACATAACAGTCCATGTGTCATGAAAATAACTGTCTTGTACATGACTGATGTTACTGTTTATTTTTAGGTTTACAAGTACTCAAAATTATAATAAACAAATCCTGTTTATTTTTTATTAAAAAATACACTTAATATAAATACGAGTATGTACAGTTAGCACTTCAAAATATTCATTCTGTTTAAAAATAGATGAAATGACTAGCTTAGCCTATTTTATATATCGAATTTAAAATATCTAAGCCTAAAGGTTTATTATATTCACATTTATTTGTACTAGCTACAGACTGTATTTTTTGCAATCTGATTTTAATTTAATTCAGTAGTGCTTGCCTATAATTGTGACAAAACTAAGACTGTAATTGTAATTTCACACAACTTACATTATTTTAACAGTACATATAAATAAATGTTTAAGGGCTTAAAGGTTTAAGGCCTTAGAATTAATGTAGCGTAAGAGTTATATTTTTACACCAAATTACCATTTTACCGACAGCAAAAAACTAAAAAATTACCTCCTTAATCTACCTATTAGCGATCGCCCGTGTTTCTGGGCTTAAGATAAGTTCCGATATAAATTTTCTCTCCTATGGTCTATGTCTTTTGTCATGGATATAAAATAGTGTTATCTAGGAAAATATATTTATATTACGCGTTCTCATTTAGGTCTTTGTGAAAATATTGTGCAACAATTTGGGATAACGATTAATTGGTTTAACTTTATCTAACATTCGACGACATCTATATCCTTTTAAATAAACAAAATAAGATAAGAAGCTTGAATAAAAGATTTGTAAAAAAAATGTTCAAGATGGATTAAGAAAAGGATTTAAAATTTTACGCAGCCCGCGTATCAGATCACATTATTTTAAAATGTTGCTATGTATAATTTTAAGCGAAGGCGAGAGCATTAAATTAGTCATATACTACAAAACTTCCCGTGTTTAATAACTGGAAAAGAAGATTTCCTTGACTACAGGCATTTAGTTGTTAGTTACTAAGTATTTACATTATTTAATGTAGTAGATATAGTTAATTCATTTCCAAAGAATAATAATCGGTATCATTCAATCATTTTAAAAGTATTTAAATAAAAATGTTTTCCATTAGTAAACTTGCTTTGCAAAGCAAACCTCCGATTATTTCCAATTTCAGATATTAACAACTTCCCTTTAATGCGGAAAAACAAAAATTACCAAATGTTTTTCAGGACACATAAAGGTAAAAATAAAAGCTGAAAACATCGGGTTATAATAGCATTTAAATATAATAAAACATTCTATGGAACTGTGCGTATGTTGTCAAATTATTTATTTTTAATGGGACCAAACATGAAACCTCTTTTGAAAATTATTCAATAATAATTGTCCAAAAAGGATTCAAGAGTTGAATATGTATATTATAAGTGATAATGCAACCGTAGGACAAGAGTTTTGAAAGCTTATTAACGCTCAAACTTAAATATTCTGCAAAAGGAATGGGCATATTAGAAGAATATTTTATAAAATTCGCTATCTTCATTTGTTATCATGACTACTCCTATTAGCCAGTTGTGTAGAATCACAGTACCAAAATTTCTATTACGTTCATTCTAATTTTACATACTCACCAACTACGGAAACACTACATGAAATCAAACTAATAAGTTTGATTTCATGTAGTCGTCTTTCCTTCTGCTGTGAAAAAACTCTTTTCTATGTATCTGTCAATCTAACTAATTAGTGATAAATATGTGAAACCATTTAGCGTATGATTAAATATTGAGTGTTATGTAATAACATAACACTAATATGTAATAACATAACACTCAATTAAAATATTAGATTTCAGGATCAATATCCAGATTTTCGTAATTTTTAGGACAAGAAAGGGCAGCGATGGGAAAAAGAGAATTTAAATGTGATAATGTAAGAAACACTTATATGCTCTTAATTTTTCATCAAATAGAGCAAAGCATATACTAGATATTTCAGATGAAGTATATTGCGGACACCAAAAATTCACCAAAGATCCTCATTCTAATTATGATTAAGAATGATCATTGTTTTGTTTTTTTTTTGTTAAAATTAAAACTTAAAAACGAGTACTTAAATAGTAATTAAGGAACAATGCATATTACGTCTTAAGTTCAAAACTTCTCAATTCAGATTAGAAATTTTTTTGTTAAGTATAATCCATGAATTTAAGCTCAGATGATCTCAGATTTTCTAAAATTGTGTATAAGATCAATATAATACGGAGATTGGTAACCTTTGAATTGTAATGATACAATTTATTTAAATGAAGCCAAAGTTGAACAAAATGTGCCAGGAATTGCCTATTTTTGTTGTCCACTAACAACATCTATAACATTTTACTACTGATTTGAAACTTCTAAGACAAAGAAACATAATTTGTGATCAAGGGACAAAACAAAGCAAATCGAAACGAGAAAAACATGCTATAAATACCTAGTTTACACAGAGAATTTAAAGATGACTAATATCTAATAAGCTCTAGAAAACGAGGTAACTATGAAATACGGAAGTTATATTTATAGCGTCTATAAGTATGTACGTACGTTATAATAACAAAACACAGAAACAAGTTAAATGCCTCCCATGGCAGTTAAAATAACAAGTCATTAATCAGCTACCTAAACCAGTGGTTCCCAACCAGTATTCCCAACAAGCGGCCGAAACCAAAAAGTGTTCCGCAAAAAGTTTATTTCAAATTTGTCCCCCACTAGCACAAAACACATGCATGAACCGAATTTACGATTGTTTTTAAATGTCTATGTACATCGTGGCTCCTACAGTTGCAATAGTAATAATATTAAAGTGGTTCTCGGCCGAGAAAAGCTTGAGAAACCCTGACCTAAACAAACAGCAATTTGACATCGATAAAATTGTGCTGAATTATCGTCATGTCATCGGATTTAAATTTTGTATCGATGTGTTCATCGGGCCACAGATTCGACTAGCTGATTAGCAATGGCGAGCCGAAATAAAAAGATAAAAAGTTAATTTATATCAGGATTAAATTGCTATGATTCATGACTATTTGAATACGAAAAGATAAGCGTTTTACTATCGTAGCGACCCCCTAGGCAGTACATGGATATATTACATCAGCTAATATTCTATATGTGTATTTGTTTCTTATCAATTAAGTCATTGCTAAGATTTGTTTATGTAATTCAATATTAATTTTTGGATACGTTTCAAAATCACAGCGTTAAGTGATACTACGGCAAAAATTAGAGTGACGTCTATAGGCCTGATAATAATTGGGCTGAAATATGAAGCCTCGTATGAATTTCATTAATATACCCAAAAATAATGATGCTGGTAGAGTTTCTACAATTAACACGAAAAAGCCAATATTTATTTTTTGGATCATAAGGTAAAAAAGCTATGCTAGCTTCTTTACATCTGGCGATATTTTCAATTATTTCCCAAAAAGTAAAGCTTCAATAGAAATTAATTGTACTTTTACGAAACCCTTACCTACCAACAACTCTAGATTAACTAAGATATAATCCTTGTAGGCAGTACGTAGAGGGTTAAACGAAAATTATACAATTATAAACGTCACGCAAAAAATCATACGGTGTGATTACACTGATTATTTCTTATAACAGGAACGTGATCTCGTGTTCAAAATAATAAAGGTTACACTAGTTTACACTCCAATGCCTTGCGAGACATAGATTACAATCTGACATTATCGATCGGCGTCATTAACTGTACTAAAGTGATAATGGCACTATAATAGCCGGCGACGACAATATATTCAATGGTTTCAAGATTGGCGTTAACCATTCGCATGAATTATATGCTTGGAAACCAATTTGCGTATTATTGTGTTTATTCGACCAGTTCGAATATAACGCCTTCGTAATTTAATATTTATAGTCGATTGCCCTTTTCATAACACGAAACCGAATTGCCGTGGCTTATATACGAAAGATTGTGATCTGTATCAGATTATCGAATCAATTAGTTCATGAACGTTCAATTCATCTATTAACATTGTTGACATGACGTATTCTATCATCACGACTATAATGTAATGATTTGTTTAACAAGTAGGTAAATACACAACTATTACATAGCGTTGTTTAAAAGGATCGTATCTATTCTAGAAATCTTGTATAAAAAGGCAAGTATTCTGAGTTTTATATGTACGTATATTTATGTTTTATTATATACATATATTATTATACTATCCTAGGACTATTTTGAAGGGGTGGGGATATTCGCTAGCGCAAGAGTAAGAATGCTCCGATCGCCAAAGATCACTTCCACCTTTCAAAATAACTCTCTAGATCAAAAGAAATCGAAAAATCTTAGCAAATATATATACTATAATAAAATTATTTGGCAAACTTGTTTAACCAATATATTTCGTGGAAATTGAACATTGAAATAATTTAAAGCATACTAAAATTTTATTGTATTTCTTGCTTTGTTCAATTTTGTCCTCTTAAATAGGCAGAAGATATGAATCGGCTATTTTGACCGTTTGCCAGATAGGACATAATCGTTTGGCAACATTTACTGCATGCCTCCTAGTTTCTTGACAATTTATCACTTTACTTAACATTGAATTTCTATTAGTAAAAGCATAATTTACGAGTTCTATCGTTTATTTATTTACAAAACATAATTCAATTGCTTTTGAATGCTTTCATTATGTATTAAATTATTAATATTATATTTAACTATAAATATATTTTATGTACACTTAAACCACCCAGCATTACGTTGAAAGTAATAACCATTACCAACAAGAACAATATTTAAAAGAAGTAATTAAATACTTAATTATGATTTGTGTTTTATTGATCATTTTTGATTGGATTGCGCTGTTAAGAAACCTCGAAATAGAAACTTACATTGCATTTACATTTTCAAAACTAAAACAAAACAGTCAGCAAGTTTTTGTTTAAAATCATCGACAATCCCAACTTCTTCGTACCGGTTTCGTTAATAAATTCAATATCAAATCAATGTAGTTCAAATCAAAAAATTTAATATAGTTATTAATATTAAATTTCCTCGTTTACTGCGACGAAGAACCAAACTTCGCGCTAGGTACCATTGCGATTTACGTCACACATAATTATAATTACATAAAAAAGACACAATGTTAATATTTCTCGGTAGGTACGTAAACGAGAACAATTATGTTGCAGACAGTTGTTTATTTGCAAGTATCTCAACAAGGTATGTAATTTTCCCGTGTTCAATCTAATGTGTTCGGCGCGACGCGACGCGGCGCCAGGCCCGTCGGCTTCTCATAAAAGACATTTTATGCTAATACATCACCAACTAACTACTGACCGTTGGTCATGACGTTTGTCGAGTATACAACAATTTATAAATTGTTATTAAATAAACTTTAATTGCAAGTATCGATACTATAAATCAGATGTGCAGATGACATGATACCTTAATTAATGCCTGCATGTACACGTATCTATTCTTTACCATTAATAAATATTGACTCGTTTGAATAAGTGTCTTATTGGTTGTAATTTACGTTCAGTATTGTACTAAAATTTATTATTCAGACATCGTAGCTAGCAGAGGTCACTTGAAATTATATCTTGTGTATCTCATGGTTTCGCGATTTTAAACGATGAATGTGAACTATCAAATAAGTGAGGTGACGTTGCTTTGAACTTGTTGAAATATCTGTCTAGGTTAGGAAGCCGCGAGATTGTCTGTCAGCGATATAGCACATAAAGCGCATATCTATCAACAGTGGGTGTAGCAATTTAGTGTGTGTCTCACATATAAAATGCCTAATCATAGTGAGTAAGCAAGGGACTAGAGGAGCGTTGTTATATCAGCCTGAGACTTCAAGGCGCAACGTAACATTTTATGTGCAAATGGAATGTTTACTGACTCCATTAAAATTATTTAAACAAAGGATACATTCATTTTATATCTTTATGAGTGTGTTTCTTAGTTCAATCATAGGCTTTATTGGCATTATTATTGGTCGATTATTTACATTTAAATGTAAACAAATGTTGAGAATATTAGAAATAACACCATACTATATTACAACACAACAATCTTTAATTATTAGGGAAAATTCCGTGCAGAATAATTAACATTATCAAAATTGAGGTTATCTAATATAGAGCAGATAATATGGAGCATTAGGTAAACGCATTATAGGTCTGATGTGCCAAATTTTACCAGAAGCATTTAATAAAATGGTTTACATTGAATAAAATACTTTTTTATGGAATTTAAACGCGGTTTATTATACATTATTTTATATTATTATTAACCCGACGTTTCGAACACTTTACAGCGGGCGTGGTCACGGGTACGGGTGAGTGGTGACTAAATGGATAGTTGTCCTCATGAGTGTTTCAAAAATTGTGTGTTGTGGTTCGGATTCTTGCAAAATTTAGTCACAGTTTCCTCTTCCGTTTTGGTAAGCTTGACATGGAGTTTTATATTTCTATTAGTGGGTCCCAGGTGTTAGAAAGTCTCAAACAATCTTCTATATTGAATGTATTTTTTAATTTTAATGCTTACTTCGAGTAACATCAGCAATATTTTCTTTTAGTCGACTTCCAATGCTTCTCTTAAGACCAATGCGTCATAAACCACAGTCACAGTCAACACAATTTGTAATGTGTGTGTGATTATTAGATACTATTTAATGCGAATAACATAACATAACATAAAGTACTACCTAAGAAATGTAAATAATTTTTACTACGTACCTATAGATAAAGGTTATTTATTATCGAAGTTCTCATGACCAATTTGTGTCGATATTGTATATAAAAAGCAATTTTCCCTACAGATTTTAATTAAAATGTCGAGAAATTGTCCCGTTGAAATCTTATATATCTACACATTTATTTTGAATGCCTTTTGTTATTATACTGCTATTGCAACACACTAGCATATTAGCATGCGAACATGACTAAACTCATTCCGAGCCTTTTAAATAAGGAATGCCCTTAATTACTAATAATTACATTCAACAAGACTAACATTGACAACTTTTTACAAAAATATTATGTTTAGTAGATGCTTAAATATAGTAAGAAAGAGAATCGATAACATATGATTATTAAATCTGCACGAGTTCTATTTATTAATGCAAAAATTATATAGACATCTGTCTATATATCTCAAGCATGTCGTTATTGAATTTATTTAATAGAAGTGAAGATATGAGGCGCCGTTTAATGAGAATCGTATTAATACCTAGTGCATAATAAGATTGGTTCTTATTAAGTTTTTATAGTCTATGCCTGTGGCATAGATAATATGGTATCTTAATATTTCACGGTCGGATAATATTCTCACATTTTAATTGAGCTTTCAGACCCGTGCTAAAACATTAAAAATTTATTACGATCACCCATAAATTGTCTTTCTTTGCTATATCGAAACTGCGACTTTATCATACTAGTAAATAACATACGATCGTCTACTTTACTACCCTTAGGTCCATAAACATTTGCAATTTAATATGTTTACTCATTTCCGGATATGAGTTAATTAATTATCGTTTGAACTCGTTCCAGTTGATACGGCAGACAAAGCTTAGTTTTATATAAGCTTTAAGCTTTTGTTTCATTGTGTGTAGATTGCGTGGGCGTCCCTCTATTCATTTTGTATGGCGTATTTTCTTATCCGAAGGTTTGTGACAAAGTGGCGCCTTTAGGGTGGCTATAATTTAGGTCTCTTGACATTGCAATTATTCCACATGAAAAATTTTAATCTGAACTGTTAAGTTTTGTCTACGTCTCGTTGTCTATTTTATTTTGTACCACTACTCAGAATATATGATGAATTTAAAAGGAGAACATACAATAAAAAAAATAAAATATAATTTTAGGTTATTTTTATTACTCGTAATTTGATTATGTCAGAATCTCCCAAAATCACCTGTATCTTAACAACATATTTTCAAATCCATTCCGTACTTTCAAAGTTTAGCACGTACAAACAGTCTTTCCATTTTCATGTCTCTTTTTCTATAGTCGAAGTATCGTCGGACAAAGTTTTTCATACCTACATACAAACATACAATCATCCTGCCATTTCAACTACGAGTCTTCGCTTCGCTCGGTCAATCATAGTAATACTACTGTTTCAACCTACTGACCCCTATTGCTTGTCTTTCATTCATGCCCTAAAACAAATGAGATAACATTGCGTATACTATGGACTTCAACAAAGAATTGTAATCTATATCTGGGTTCCGTGACGCAATACGTTCACAATTATTTTGCGCTTACATTGCGTGGGTGTATGAGAACAAAACTATCCAATGCAAATATTTGATAAGGCAGTGTTTAACGGGATTAGCAGTGATGTCACGCTACCCCGCTATTATGCAAAAGGGCAGTGACGATACTGCACTAAGCAAATTGACGCACGATCGTGCCCACGCACTTCCATTATACACTTCAAAGTAACATTATCTGAATCTGTTAATCGTTTATCCACACTTTAATTTAACACTATTGATATCGCTCTATAAATACACCGACGCTATTAGCTAATATACTCGGTAAGTGGGTATTAATTCCTGGCCTGCTATCCCAGTTTTACATTTTACATAGACGTAATGGTTCTATATAATTTGTTCTGTTATTCTTGTTTAAAATTTTAAGTATTAAATTAAGATACAGAGGGCAAAGTGTAACCGACATATCGAGATGACTTTTATGTCGTCACTCAATGAGTTGATAAGAAGTCATTCAAGTATCGCTCACTTCCTTTAGATCCGTTTTGTAGTAATGGGGTCAATGAACCTTACATAAAATACAAAAGCTCATACAGGCTTATTCGGCATAATTGCAATGGATATACAAGATATTGTGTGTTAACTTTTATGTTATCTAGCGTTTAGACATTAATTAGATAGGCGTGAGATATCAGAAATTACCAAACTTATCAGAACCTTTGGCTTTAAGTTCAACCCAAAATAAACTAAGATATAGGTAAATTATATTATTCTGTTGTTGCTATATTCCGATTATATGAATCAAATAATACAATGGGAACATGGTTAGAAACAATTATAATTATAAAATATCATTCATAAACGTATACCGCAAACGAAGAGTTAGTCATTTCAATTCATTGATTTATGAATAAGTAATTCTAAAATCGTATTTGGTTTGTCATCTTCCTGTTGATTTCTTATTAATTCTCAGTATCAAGAATACTGTGGTATTACTTTATACGCACCTTTGATCTCTGAGAGTTACACCACATGTATTGTCAATGAGGCTGATAGAACTCATCTGCGAATGGCGCCAACTAAACAAGTCTGCGGTCCAAAACAAAGCTAGGTATATGATTATATCATGCATTGCAATAATTTGCAGCTAATGCTGATATAAGATATCAGACTGAATAATCTTTAAAACGGTATAGATACGTAGCTGGATGTATTTTCATTTAAATTGAAGTACCAAAACCCTGGTGTCTATTTATCAGCCCTCCTTTTACCTCAGTGCGGTAAATATAAAGGCCAACATATAGCATTCAAACGGAGTCAATGTGTATTTTTTTTAAGACGTCAATCATGTAACAGAGTTGCGTTTCAAGCATCACTATGGCCGTGCACTAACTTCCTTAGGTCTTTACGGAGTCAGATATGAATGGATTCTGTTTTAAGTTTTCCAATGTGCAAATTCATCCGTAGATCTGTCTATGATTGAGCTCAGACTATTAAATCGTTTAAAGTGATATTTAAGTCAATTCAATCATCAATCTCCGGAAGCCCAGATTATTCGACATTACTTTTCTTCGTCAAACACTTCGAGTGAAATCCATAAATTAAATAAAAAAATATTAAAAGTTGCCATTTCAAACCTTATCTACTTTTATTACTAAATGTTGTGTCAAGAATTCTATTGATTTCTTACAACAATCCGCTATGGTATACTTAAAACAGTAAGATAATAGGTAAGAATTTCAGATAAGTAAAGTTTCTTTTCTCGACTTTTGTAATTGTCCGCTAAGTGGTTACCCACCGCGTTCTTCGAGGGATGACACATTCCTTAGATAAGATAGCTGCATTGCAATCTACTAAGTCATTCATAACTATGCCTTTATATTCGATATGGTCCAAAAAAATTTAGCAAATAAACCCGTTATTTTATTAACAATAAAAAATTGATTCTTTATGCCGTCAAACACAGTCATATTTTAGACACTGAAAGAAATACTATAACTTAAATGAAAAATGTCGCCCTAAGAATGAACCGGTATTTTTTTCCAAACATCAATTTCAGTTTTCATGCAGTTCTATGAGCAGCTTTTTTTGACTGAAGTCATCTAGCATGGATTGTTTATGTAACAACTTATTCAGATCGACCTAACGACAATTAAAAATTGTCTACCAATAAATATCTATTTATTGTCAATAAAACAACTCAATCTTACAAGAACTCTTTGTCAATTCAGTTACAATGCTTACATTACTTGCTAGCATTAGAAAAGATAATTATCAGAAGTCAATCATATAAAATGCATCTACCAGAAATATATATTTAATCTTCGTCATAAACCTTTAATTAAACCTGTAAGTTTCAATATGAAACAATATTGTAGCATGACCTACAAATTATACCTACGAATAAAAATGCGCAATGATGTTATCTTTGTGAATGAAGATAGAGTAACTTATAAAAAGGTTTATATTTATGATGCAATTTGCATAACAATAAGCAATTTATTACTTATTTTATGTTTTGTCAATACTAGATAGCTTATGGATTAGGATGACAAAACGGACGATTTTTTGTCAAAACATAGATTCTGAATGAATACTTGTTTCAGCTGATCAATGCAACTAATAAAGATAGCCAAGAAATGCAGCTGGATGAACTCATAAAATAACACAATCGAAACGCTTGTGTGTTCAGCTTTATAGGTTCATAGCAATGAATGAGTTTATTCAATTATCGATACCCAGAACCAATGTCGCACAGATGAGTAATCACTTAAGATAGGATAATGAACATTGACGTTCTTAAGATAATAGTATTCAATTTATGTGGATAACCGTAATGCTTTTTAACAATTAACGTATTTCATCGACGCAATTCGCTTGCTTGAACTTTTAAATATCCAACATAAACTGTTAGATTCAAAAGAAAGGTAAAAGAGATACAACATTTATTTTTTTTTTGTAACATCACTGTAAACCCAAACGGCTATATGTAAGCAAATTCAAATTTCATTTGTTATCTCGATCGATCAAAATATTTATAATGTCAACAAATTTTCATAAAAGAGTAATTTTTCACAGACTATACGTCACAACAGGCAAGCGGAGCTTGCGGTTCACCTGATGTTAAAGTGACTGACCGTAGCCCATGCACGCATCTATAAGATCAAAGTGACATAGATTCCTTGCCGACATAAAGGAAGGAGGGGGATAAGGAGAGGATTAATTATGGGAAATTGGGAGAGAAGTAGAAGTGGAAGTGGAATGGAACGGGATTACAGGCCTCCAGGCCTCTCCTCACCGTACGAAACACGGTGCAAATACTGCTTCACGCCAATCTTCAGGAGTTGGTAATAACACCAGAGCGAGCTTGGTCCAATCGTACAATGCTCGGCTCCCACTCTTTCATTGCTGAAGATGTGATACAGCAGAATTACCCTCTGTCGTCTCTTACTGCACCCACGGGTAGAAAAGTGGTGGTGACGGTTTAGAAAACGACGCACGTATTCTAACTTATAATCTATCGCCACACGAGTAAAATTTTATTTAAGTAGCTTAAGTGTTTACAAGAAATCCTAAAACCAAAAATTCTGTGATGATACAACCTTTTATTTTTTTAAATAAAATAAATTTAGGTTGAAGTCGAGACTTGCGGTTGCATGAATTATACTATTCCCATACCAGGGAAATTCAATCTGTTTTCCATCCTCCACATCAGAGCTAGTCACAATTCCGTCAGAGTCAGAGTTATGTGGATGGTATGGCACCACACAGACACTACTCTTTCGAATGCCAAAAGAATTCAATATTCCCAATTGGACTATAAATACCGGAAATATGCATGAAAAACGGTCGAATTGAGAATTTTTAAAATTTTTGCGATGCGAGCTTTCTTAAAGTTTGCTATAACTTATACTATTTATATGGTATCATATTGCAGCCATGATTGCAGCTACAATATTATATCTTCATAAAATACAAAATTCTTATAAGGTGCGGCAACACTGATACTGTCAAACAACTGTCAGATGACTGCGGAATGAGCTGACATTTGACGGTCGGTAATTGACATTAAATATAGCGGGAACGCTAAACAAGGCGAAATTCACAAACTTTTCAAGTATATTTTACATTTAAAAACAAAGAAAATCCTTAATTTACCCACAAGTTAACGTGATATTAACTTTTTCGTAACAAGAATCTTGTAACATGGATAAACGAAAACAATTTAAAGGTCCACCTCCAAAAAGGTTTAAATCCAACGATGATGATGAAGACGACATCCCAGCTAGCTTTGAAGATCAACTGGCAAGTATGGAAATTGACATTGACACGCCTGAAATATTTGGTGAAGGCCCTGAAAATCAAAGCACTAATATTAAATGGTCTCGTCCTAACCCACCGGACATGAATCCAAATACCGAATCACTAATATTTCAGCAATTTGACATAGACCATTATAATGGCCAGCCAGTTCCTGGTATGCCGGGTTCTCAGCTTGCACCCGTACCTATCATGCGAATGTATGGAATAACAATGGAAGGAAACTCTGTTTGTTGTCATGTACATGGATTCACACCTTATTTTTATGTCACCGTACCATCAACTTTTGGTGAATCTCAATGCTCTAATCTAAAATCTAATTTAAACAAAGCTATTCTTGAAGATTTAAGATCTAATAAAGATAACATAAGAGAGGCTGTTCTAGAAGTTAAACTACTCAAAGCAAAGTCTTTAATGTATTTTAAAGGAGATAATGAAATATTGTTTGCTAAAGTATCTGTTGCTCTGCCAAGGTTAATAGCAGCTGCTAAAAGATTAATCGAAAGGCAGCCACCCTCATTTGGATTAATGGATCCTTCATTTTATGAAACTAATATTGATTTTGATATCAGATTTATGGTTGACACTTCACTGGTTGGTTGTAGTTGGATAGAACTGCCTGCTGGAAAGTGGTCTATTAGGAACAAAAGTGGAAAATTATTACCGGAATCTAGATGTCAAATAGAGGTTGATATAGCATGGAATATGTTCATTGCTCATCAACCTGAAGGAGAATGGTCCAAAGTTGCACCAGTTAGGATCTTAAGTTTTGATATTGAATGTGCTGGTCGGAAAGGCATTTTTCCTGAGCCTAATCATGATCCTGTTATTCAAATTGCATCTATGGTTATAAGACAAGGAGAACCGGAACCATACTTAAGAAATGTTTTCACATTAAATACCTGTGCTCCTATTGTTGGTTCACAAGTGTATAGTTTTCAATCTGAGTCTGAAATGCTTTCCAAATGGTCTGACTTCTTCCGTGAGCTTGATCCAGATATAATAACAGGATATAATATTAGCAATTTTGATTGGCCATACCTAATAAACAGGGCTAAACATTTAAAAGTAGACAATTTTGATTTTTTAGGGCGTATTAGAAATATAAGATCAGTAATAAAGGATTCTGTATTGCAATCAAAACAAATGGGTCGAAGGGAAAACAAAAGTATAAATTTCGAAGGTAGAGTTCCTTTTGACTTACTGCTTGTACTTGTAAGAGACTATAAGCTAAGATCATATACATTAAATGCTGTAAGTTATCATTTTCTTCAAGAACAAAAAGAGGATGTACACCATAGTATAATTGCAGATTTACAAAATGAAAATGAACAGACCAGAAGAAGATTAGCCATGTATTGTTTAAAAGATGCATACTTGCCTATAAAATTGCTAAATAAACTGATGTGTATCATTAATCATATGGAAATGGCTAGAGTTACTGGTGTACCATTACTCTGTCTTTTAACAAGAGGTCAACAAATAAAAGTAGTTAGTCAATTACTACGTAAAGCCAGAGAAGCCGGTTATTTAATGCCTGTTTATCACGGTCAAGGTTCTGATGATCAATTTGAAGGTGCAACTGTAATAGAGCCAAAAAAGGGATATTATGCAGACCCAATTTCTACCCTAGATTTTGCATCACTATATCCTAGTATTATGATGGCACATAATTTATGTTATACTACATTAGTGCCACCAAGCATGCAAAAAGAATTAAATTTAAACCCTGAAGACATCACAATTACACCTTCCAAAAACATGTATGTCAAGTCAAATATCAGAAGAGGACTTTTACCAGAAATCTTGGAATCTCTTTTGGCTGCTAGAAAAAAGGCTAAAGCTGATTTAAAGCAAGAAAAAGATCCTTTTAAAAGATCAGTCTTAGATGGAAGACAATTAGCTTTAAAAATAAGTGCTAATTCTGTATATGGTTTTACAGGAGCTCAAGTTGGTAAATTACCTTGTCTTGAAATATCAGGAAGTGTAACTGCGTATGGAAGAACTATGATTGAATTTACTAAAACAGAAGTAGAAAAAAAATATAGGAAAGAAAATGGATACAAAGAAGATGCTGTTGTTATCTATGGTGATACTGATTCAGTAATGGTTAAATTTGGAGTAAAAACACTAGAAGAAAGTATGGAACTGGGTAGAGAAGCAGCAGATTTTGTTACAGCAAAATTTGTTAAACCAATTAAGCTAGAATTTGAAAAAGTATATTATCCATACCTGCTCATTAATAAAAAACGGTATGCAGGTCTTTACTTTACAAAGCCTGAAACATATGATAAGATGGATTGCAAGGGAATTGAGACTGTACGTCGTGATAATTGCCCTCTTGTTTCAAACATGATGAGCACTTGCCTCCAAAAACTTCTCATTGATAGAGATCCAGATGGAGCTGTATCATATGCTAAACAAATAATTGCTGATTTACTATGTAATAGGATTGATATATCACAACTTGTTATTACAAAGGAACTTACAAAAAATGACTATGCTGCTAAGCAAGCTCATGTAGAATTAGCGAATAAAATGAAAAAACGTGATGCCGGAACTGCCCCTAAATTAGGTGATAGAGTACCATATGTAATATGCTCTGCTGCTAAAAATACACCAGCCTACATGAAAGCAGAAGATCCTATTTTTGTACTAGAGAATAGTGTACCTATAGATTTTAGTTATTATTTAGAAAATCAACTATCCAAACCATTATTACGAATCTTTGAACCAATATTGGGAGAGAAAGCAGAATCATTATTATTAAAAGGAGAACATACCAGAACAAAAGCAATGGTTACTTCAAAGGTTGGTGCTTTGGCAGCTTTTACTAAAAAAAAGGAAAAATGCATTGGCTGTAAAACAGTAATGCCAAATGATACTAAAAAAGCATTATGTGATCACTGTTTAGAGAAAGAGGGTCAGTTGTACATTACTGAAATTTTTAAAGTTAGACAGCTTCAGGATAAATTTTCTAGGCTCTGGACTGAATGTCAGAGGTGTCAAGGAAGTTTGCATGAAGAAGTATTGTGTACAAATAGAGACTGTACAATATTTTACATGAGAAAAAAAGTTGGTATGGAATTAGATACACAAGAGAAAACAGTTTTAAGGTTTGGTGAACCACTGTGGTAATTTAAAGCCTGAGCTCACCTGTTAAATATTGGATTTTTAATATTTATTTCCTCCAAAACTTTTTATATTGTCATTCTGATATTTAAAATAATGGGGGAAATTTCTATGAACAAGGTCGTTAATAAAACAAAATGCTTTATATTCTATACTGTTTTATTTATTAATAAATACACAAAAATAAACAGGAATGATACAATATATGATTCTCTGAATCTTGCAAATCAGGGAATGTAAACTTGATAAATTTATTTTTACAAACTATACAAGTTAACAACTATGTAGATCTAAAATAATACTTTTAAGTACAGTTAGAGTGGGTAAAAATTAAGCCTGGTATAATAATTTGTCATTGATATACAATATACGTATTCCAATAATAGTCCAAAATAAAATAAATACTGACTTCAATTGCCTGTGTTATAGACATCTATGTTGGCATGGTGGCTCCTGGCCACTTAAAAAACATGGTCAAGATTTGATTGAAAAGTAAAAATATATTATGTTCTTTCTTAATGTAAATAATTACTAAATATCCAAAGCATTAAGAATAAATACATGTAAATGATCTTAGATTTTTATGTTAATACCAATAACTTGAATTTGCACAAAATAAATTTAATAATTACTATCACAGCTAAAAAGATACATACTATATTTTTATACATAAAAATTTTATCCAATGTAGCAATTTTGTTAGTGCTTAAAATATTTACATCTATTTATGAGTTCATAAAAATATTTCATTGTAACTTGACATTGGATTATGTAAATAAATGTTTTTCTTTCTTTCTTCTTTCTTTAAATGCAAAAATGCACCAAAAATGTAATTTAAAAAAATCTGAATTTTAATACAATTACTTCTTTATCTTAATGGTTAGCAGAGCAACTAAGTGTTTAAATTTTGTCCGAAGATTAATAAAAAATAAAATTATGTATGGTATATAAATTAGTGAGATAAATTTCTTTGAGGCTATAAAAGAACATTTCAAAATACCATATGATCTTACCAGTGCAATGCATTAGGTGCTTTTAAAAGTTTTTTGAGGGTGTTTGGAATGTAATTCAAAAGTAGTTAAATATGTTTTCGTTCACATAGCATGAATGAAATATACAAATATGATTATGATTTATGAATAATCCAATGTCTAGTATTTACATAACATTTTTAATACAAATTATACAAAGAGATAAAGAGAGAGAGAGAGAGATTACAAAACAGATATTGTAATATTAAGGGTACATTTCAACTATTTTCCTGTGATAAAGATCTATTTAAATTGGTTTTTAAGTTTTTATTAGAAGGGGGTTTCAGTGAATTATTAGAACTTTTCGATGTAGGAATGGTAGGAACCTGTACTTCAAAAGGAGTCACATTTCCTGTGGCAGCAGTTGTTAGTTTCATAATGTCTTCAAGAGTTCTTATGAATGTATCACAAGTTGCCTTTAACAGACTTGATGCTTCCTCAATTTTCTGAAATCATCATAAAGCATATGGTTAAAAATTACTTCTTGTAACAAAAAAGTTATGCTGTAAATACTAAACTATTCTGTACTAAAATAACATGGAGCACTAGTAATATATTTATTTCTTACACTTAAATGTGTTGAAAAACGCAAAAGAAAAATAACATATAAAATATCTTAGGGCCACCTTCTCTGTTGGCAAATAACTAATTTCCGGCTTACCTCTCTCTCACCATAGGGTAATAAGGACCAACAGGAGAGACTAGTACAAGAAACATACATCATTTTTGTTTTAAATTATGTATTTAAAGTGAGGCTCCACTGTTTGTAAATTGGTGTTCTTTAATCATGAATTATACACTGGGTGTGTTAACGAGGAAGAAGTAAAGGTAGTTAATTGAAAAATATTTTAACATTAATTAAATGGCTAGCAAGCAGTGGCATATGCTGTTTATATGACATTGAAAGACAACTGTGGCCCATACACAACATTTACTTCATGATGTGATTCATGTCTAAATTGTATACAAATCTTACCTCCACATCAGGACCTTTATCATGACTAGCGGCACTTTTGACTGCATGAACTTGTTGCATAAGTAAATCACAGTAAAGATGTAATTCTGACTTTTTACTGCTTATTGAGTCTTCAACTCCAATGACTGAAAATCAAGAAACTAACAATTCTTTGTATGAACATTAACTTAGTTACAACACTGGATTGCTTTATATCATTTATACCTTTCACATCAACTATAGACTCTAGACATGCCTTGGCACTACCTAGAGCCACCAACCATTTCTGTCTGTCTTGAGGAGAAGGTGCTCGAAGATACATATGTTGTTGACCAGGAATAACTAAATCCATTCGTGTACTATCAATGTTATTGACTGAAATAAAAACAAAATATTTTATAGTAAATTTGTTTCTTTTTTTAATGTTTAACGCACCACGTACGTACCATTAATTTGACAAACTGAAACTTTCACTGAACCCTTGCATCCTTGACAAACTTCGTCTTGAGATTTATAATATGATAATATTCCGTTTTCTAAAACAAACCATCTTGTTTGCCAGCCTGTAATGAAAATACTTAGGTAGGTGTTCAGAGTAAAACAATATTAAATCATTCTTTAATTTATTAAGTACCATTCCAATAATTTGTCCATTTCCAAAGAATACCTTCCATGTAATTAATATAGGACACGTATGGACACGTCAATATATATTTGTATTAATTTATCTCAATCACCACTTTACACAATACAATTTAAATTCTAAGAGGGGATCATTAGGAAAAGTTAAAATAATTTAAATTTTGTTTTACTATTAAATTGCATACAATAACAGACCAAAATTTTCAGAGACATTGACAGGAGACATTTTATTTTGACGTAAGCAAAAGCTAAAACACGATACACATTGAGGATTAACGTTTAAAAAAATCGAGTCGTTAATAATGTAGTCTTTTATTATTGAAGTTTTACATTCATTGTTTTCAGTAACGACTGTGTATACCAAACCATTTTTTTCTAAAGAGTTACTCACGCAAACAGACAAACTAATAGACTCACCACAACACATAACACGACACAAGCAAAAATATAATATTTACCGATTTATGTGTATCTAGTATCTACAAAACTATTTACATAATATACATTTTTTAAACTTAATTTTAATACAGTTCCACTAAAACTCATTTTCAAAAATATAATCTGTGTATCAACTTAAAAATATTAACGGTATCTATGAAATTTCAGTTTTCAAATCAAAAGTCAAAACAAGCTGTACCTAACTACCTACCTAGCCACACCCGCGTTCATCAAACTTAATTTCGAAACGCTCCAAAAGAGGATACTTTTTTATTTATTTTAATAAATAAAACTTGTCTGTTTATGTAAAGAATATAAGGGATATTCTTCGTAATTAAATTGAAGGCGTGTGTTACAATCCTTATACATTTTGTATGAACGGTTATATATCTATCTGTTGAATGAATCAAGATATTGAAGCTTTTATTCAGTTAGAAGAAAGAAAAAAATGAATCAAATAAACTTTTTGGGTGCCGTAATTTTGTTACAAATAGTAACAATTGTCTCCAAAGGTATGTTTTATATTAAAAAATGTAACTTGTATCACAATTTATTATTTTTGAAACTTTTTATGTACAATTTAAATTTAATTTTTAAAACTGTTTCAGTTAATGCATTAGAATGTTATGTATGTCAAAATCAAGAGGACAACACCGAAAAGTGTGTTAAATCTATTAAGACATGTGAATATAATCAAGACGTTTGTTTAACTGAGATAAAATGGGGAAGCACTCCATATTGGTCACAAGGAGCTAAAAAGCAGTACTATGTATCAAAAAGATGTTCCAATAAGACAGAGTGTGCTATGACAAGGCAGCGTTATATGCCCTTGTGTACTCACATTTGGTATCAGGATTGGGTTTGTTCAGATTGTTGTCAAGGAGACAGATGTAACTATTACATTATAGTAAGTATACAAGTTTCTTATTAATACTACTAAACAAAATTTGAGGACTAATTACTTACCATATTTGGTATATATTATAAAATAATAATTTTATAACAATCTTTATTAAAAGAAGAGGCTAGTTAACTTATGTCCAATTTCCAGTAAAAAATCAATATTTGCTACAATATTTAGCGTACAGATCAAATTTTATAGATTCTAATCAATAAAATCGTAAGATTATTTAAAAATTTAAAATTCGTTAATTTAATTTTAATAAAAATTAATTTTTATCATTAAACTTGAAATGTTAGAAATGCTGTCAGCCAATGCAAATCATCACAAAATTATTAAATTTTTGAAAAAATTATTTACCAAGCTAGAAGTCAATCCCATTAATTTTACAAAAAAGTAGTCTGCAACATTTCACCAATAGATAATTCAATAGTATTCCTAATAAGTCCTAAGTTCCTCAACTTTTCATGATACTTGCAATGTATCTTATTCGTTCAGTTAAGCTTTAAATTTTTGCATAGATTTTATTGATTTAGTTGGGGCGCTGCTAAGACAGTTATAAAGTAGATAGTTTAGGATTTGATCTTGAAAGCTCATTTCTAAAATTCACCTGCATATTTTATTTACTTGTCAAATGCTTATTTACTATCAAATGCATAGCAACATGGCTGGCTAAAGCTTTCACTCTTTCAGAAATAGGTAATTTTTAAAATACAATTTTGGGTATTTAGGGGTCAAAAAATATTATAATTTTGTTTTTGGCATAGTCAATCAAATATTAACCATATAAGACCAAATAAAACAAAATTATAATTTTATTAGAAGAGAAAGTTATTAATGAATATATTTTAATTAATGATGATTGTATATAGATTAATAATTATTATTTTTTCAGAGTGGTGAATCTGCAATTAAACCTGTCCTTTCCATGTTATTTGGAATAACAGCTATTTGGTTTTTCGGAATAATTTTTAGTTGAAACAAGAATAGCAAACTTACGAATCTCCCATTTTCCATTAACATTAGTTAGATAGTTTATTTTTGAATGTATTTTTGTTCACATTACAACAGAATCATTATCAATTTTTATGTATACATTAGACTTGTCTATGTGGCAAATAAGCACACATCAGTATTTATATCAAAATAAAAATTATACATCAAAATATGAATTATTTTACATAACAAGTATTTTGAATTAATGTACTTTTATATCAATATGTAATATATTCTCCAGTCCAAGGAAAAAGTATGTCTAGACTCTTTAAGCTTGTTTGCAAATAGATAAGGAAATTATCTACTTTATTTTCTCTCATATTAATAAAACAAAATGTAAATTATTGTTCTGTCTTACAACATTTTGAAATTATAAACAAATAACAGATGTTGAAAAAAGAAACAAAACAATATTATAATGTATATTATGTTATGGTGGTCGCCTGATAAGTCAGAATGCATGGTTTCTTCAAACTTCTGATTTCATACATTATAATTTTTGTATTCCAATCAGACAGGCATCATATCACCTGTGATAAGCATTCACCAACAATCTTGTCGATGTTAAGAGGCACCTGTACTTTTTTACATATGCATGTGAACACATATAAAAATGTGAACCTTTATCTTGGCTTCTAAGGTTGACTGCTGTATTCCGTCCATTTAAAAGACAAACAAGTATTCATTTAAGTTTTTATATGTAATTTTAAGTATATTTTTACATAGGTACTACAATAAATAGTGTTCACTACTGTGTTCCGTCCATGACTAAGACAATGTTTTATTGATTATCTTATTTAATTTTTGGTATAATTAAAATATTTTTACAATATTAATAAACGTTTTTTAATATGATAGACTTTTAATTCACATTTGATACATTACTTTACATCTTTTGAATTGCTTTTATTACAAGTGAGGGATGATATCCTTATAAGTCACGTACATCATTTTTACGAGCTGTGTTGACTTTCTTTTTTGGCTCTAGTTCTGCACCTGATTATATCCATAAGCCCTATATAGTCCAGTTGCAAAAAAAGGGGTTAACTTCGGAATTAGAGGTAATAAGCTAAATATATACCTTTATTTTGGCGTTCTAAAAGCTGTTTCAAAAGTCTCATATTATATTAATATCGTGTCTGCATCTGAAGTTAGAAGAGGCCAAAGGTCATAAAAAATAGTTTTTGCGATTATCTCAGTTTTAATTGCTCCAATGATGTTAACACATATTATAAAAATTGTAGAGCATACAATTTTGGATAAATTTTATTTGAACCTTTTTTCATGCCCTTAATCGTTTTTGAGATAGGAGAGGGCGGTAAACGCGCATCGTTAACTGTGAATATTACCCTCAATTTTGAATAATTTGTAATAATCACAGTTAATATATTATATTAATTGATAAACCGCGGAGCTCAGCTTGTTAAATTTACAGATGTTCTTTAAATTGCTGCACTGCTTTTTTATATTACTTATCTTTTAAAATTTTTAGCATCATGAAATCTTATCTACGTTTGGGACCTCTTCAGTTGTGTGACTGTCCCCTGTTAAGTATTACTTTATTTCCTGAATTATTCTGTATTTTGGAGACTTTATCATTATTGTACAACTTAATAAAAACCAAGAATTATTTTACTTTACCGTAAGTATCGAATTAAAAAATTTCAACACGAAGCGTAAAAAAAAATAAACAAAACCTAATATCAAAATTGCCTGTAGTGACCAAACCGAAAGTTTATTTATATTTTTGTACAATTATAAAAGAAAAAGAATAGTCATTTTTGTTATTATTATCGTTAAGGAGTGTTAACAATACATTTATTAACCATAACGACATTAAAAAGGTTGAAACACTTTTATAAAACGGTTGCGGTCACACACCGGATGGACTGTTAACAACATGTTCCACTATATATAGTTCAATCTCTTTTAACTTAAAATATATTATATTATTATAATACATAGATATTTGTAAAATTCATTAATTATTCTACCTTCGATAGTAAAAATGTATTTAAAATAAAATCAAGTTTTAATTTTGCAATGGGGGATACAAATAAAAAAAACGCCCACCTATTATTTTCTATCAGCATTTTTTAGGTTTTATGTGATTGGCGCACATACAAATAGATTAATAGACAAACAGAAAAAATATTCATCGCTTAATGAAATCATATCGCAAAATATGTTGATTTCGTACGTAGGTTGAATAGCAGGAATGTAGTCATAGCCGAGTGCATCTGACATAAGTCTGTTTGAAATGTCATTGTCAAGCGTGTGAAGATGTGAATACTTGTGATTTGTGAAGGTAAAGGTGTGTACACACGGGCACACCTGGTATCACGAACCATTAAGCGTTGTGGTGTGCGTGTATCACAATACACGATACAACCGGAACTTCGTACGGTTTGACAGTGTTGCCACTCTGACCGTTTTGGAGCGAGAGTTCGCCCTTTTTTGTGGTAAATGGGCCGGTTAATTAATGATTTAGCCCTTTTTCATAAGAAATTTGTGTCATACAGCAATACGGGCCTTCGCCATTATTTTTTAAATTTTAAATTTGTTTAAGGTTGTTTTTTGTTGTTGAACTTATTCATAATTGTTAGTACATAATATGTAAATATAATTCAACCTAGACTTTGACTAATCTATAATTTTTAATGTTTGCTCTCTAGTGTGTATTAGGTACTCTGTCATTAGTCATTACTCAATTCTCAACAAATAACTCATTAGCATAGGCGTAGTAGTAATGTTGTATTTAATTGTATTATCCTCAAAGGTATTGGCGATTGATGGAGATCGCTGGTGGAAATAGAAATGATTAGATAAGAAGGCTATAAAAGGAATCATGATTAGCTATTGTGGAGCTACGGATGATTGCGTTGTACGGAATTTGAATAGAAGAAGGAAAGTTAATATTCTAGATAATAGACCAGAGATTTATTGTTTTTGTCAGAGCAAACCTGTGTTACATATTGGTTTACCAATTGTATGGAAGACCAGCCCGATATGGTCACCCAGTCTTAAAGAGAATATAAACATTCTTCAGTATCTCATGATAATGATTCCTTTCGTCATGATGATGAGGTCATCGGCGACATGCCTAATCAGCAGGTGAAATAGGATATAAGTAAATAAACAAACGGGGAATTCCCTTTACTATGCTCTTTACTCTGACATTTTCTTCATAATATTTTTCATGTAAAAATGCTATGTTCGGAATAACAATCACCAATATAATCTGATTTTGAGAACTTGGCACGAGATTATATTCAGTAGCATTACTTTTTATTAGCATAACCTTTGATGCCTTTTCGGTTATCTAGTTAATAAACTATGAATTAACGGCGTAAAATGTCATCTGATAATGTTCCTATTAAGTAAAAAATTAAATAATATAGTATATTATATTGCATGAAAATCTTTCGATACAAAATTCGATTACCAACAAACAAAGAACCTATTTATTTATTTAAATAAATTAATAATTAAATTGTTATACATTATACATTATCATCATTAAAAAAGTTATATCATTACAATACAAATATGAGCTAAAGTTACACACAACTATTTAGAGACAATTTCTCAAAAAAATAGTGTAAAACCGAAATCCAGTAAGAGGCAACACTTTTGACTTTGTCTTTGACTTATGTCACGTCAATCCGACAGCCACACACATGCATATAGGTGTGCAACAAACTTCAGGTGGCATACATCGATGCGTACCAAACTTCAGGTGGTATGCAGCTCTCGGAGATCAAACGCACTTCAGTTCAAACTACTTTGATTTAAGAGAACCAGTGTTGCCTCTTATGATTCCGGTTTTACACCATTTTTTTTAAAGAAATAATTGTGTGTAACTTATTAACATATTTGTATTGAAATGATATAATTTTTTTTATGATGATAATTGATAATTTATAACATATGACAATTTAACAAGGTAAAAAATATATTTGATAGATTGTAGTGTCACTTCTTGATGGAAATGCACAATAAGAATATTATTGAATAACTTTTTGACATAGACACAACATGCTACATATTTCTGATGGAAAAGGGCTAAAGTCTAAATAGCACTTTCCGGGCTAAATCATTAATCAACAGGCTCATTTACCACAAAAAGGGCGAACACTCGCTCTAAAACGTCACTGTCACACTTGATGGTTCGTGACAGTCCGTGATACCAGGTGTGCCCGTGTGTACACACCTTTACACCAATCGTCATTCCGTCATGTCATTGTGTCATTCTCAAAAGTGATCGTTCGGAAAATGTGAACGAATGAAAGTAAGCAAATGCAAGTATTTAACTAATTTGATTCGTTATATTTTTATATTCACAATTATGCAAGAAGGGTTAATACCATAAAATATTTTAGCACCTGTGTAATTACATTTTTTTGTTGTATATCTATCCAATCCAATCCGAAATAATAATCTGTAAAATATAAAAAAAAATCGTTTCCATGGTTTCCATGGCGGTTAA
>LQNK01000129.1:647428-684117 GCA_001586405.1 Phoebis sennae
GATGATTTTCATTTGAAAACGTCGATTTAAATTTATTACAACAAAGAGCAACATTGACGCCAACATGTCTTGTTATAAACCGCTTGCAATATTTATTGTTTTGGTAAGTAACATTTCTGTGAATAGCTTTTACATCGATCTTAATTTGTACACGTATATATACGTGTGTGTTGATTTTATGGTTTAACATTAATAAATTAATCGTTTCCAATTGTGTTAAATATGTTATGTTTCAGATCTGCCACACTTTTTATAACCCAACCGATAGCGGTGCGGTACAAATTACACAAAGTAATTTAGATATGGTTCTAGGTAAGGCCGCTAAATAATTGTGTATTTATTACTTAATGAAAATCAATTTAAATTGTATTAATACTACATATATGTTCCAGCTTCGAATGAGGTAGTTTTTATAAACTTTTATGCTGACTGGTGTAAATTTAGTAATATGCTTATGCCCATATTTGATGATGCGGCCGACGAAGTGTCAAAAGCCGGGTATGACACTGGGAAAGTTGTTATGGGAAAAGTTGATTGTGATAAAGAACCAGCTATAGCCACTAGATTCCACATAACCAAGTATCCAACTTTAAAATTGTTCAGGAATGGATTGCCAGCAAAGAAAGAGTACAGGGGTATGTGTTTCAACTTTAAATTTTTTATTTTCATTAATTGTGGGAATATAATGATTTCTCCTATGTTTTTGATACTAACATGTGGATAATTAAAAATTTACATAGATAAGACCTGAGTTTCTACAAAATAAACATAACAGATTATCTGTTTCTCACTTATTTTATAACCATGTATTAAAATTTATGAGTTTATGTAATGGGAGATCCATTATTTTGCAAGCATAAACATATTATCTATCTTATTAAAAAAATATTTATTTATCATTAGTGTAATACCCAAACAATTTATTAATTTTACGAATGATTGTATTCATAATAAAATTTGAAACACTAATTGTTCACACTATGGATGACGACATTATGAAATTAATTAAAATTTTTAGGCCAAAGATCATCAGAAGCCTTCGCAGAATTTATCAAAAAGCAGCTGACTGACCCAGTAATTACGTTTGGAGCTTTGAAAGAGCTTCACAACTTGGCTGAAGATAAGAGACACATTATTGGCTACATGGATAGAAGAGATCAGCCTGAGTATGAAGTCATGAGGAAAGTAGCTGCATCTCTTAAGGATGAATGTATTTTCCATGCTGGGTTTGGTGATGCATCTCAGCAAATGCACCCTCCAGGTATAGATATAAAGTAGTCAGATAATTCTTGTTTCTATATGTATTGTAAGAACCACTTTTATATTTCTCAATTACAATGTTATAATAAGAATACCTTTTTCATTGGAAGTCACCAGAAACTAGTGCATTTCTAACAATATTAAATCACTAGTTGTTCTGCATAGGTTCACTCCCATTGCGTGATGTTATATAGCCTATATCATATATCAACATTTTCTTCTTTAAAATATTTCTAGGTCAACCTATAGTTGTATTCAGAACAGATAAAAAAACATCAGTAGAACCTGATGAAACATACACAGGTTCACTGTTGAATTTTGATGAGCTATACAGTTGGGTGCAAAAGAAGTGCATACCCTTGGTGCGAGAGATTACATTTGAAAATGCAGAAGAACTGACAGAGGAGGGTCTGCCTTTCTTAATTCTTTTCTACCATCCTGATAACCATGAAAGTATTAAGAGATATAAGGAAATTGTTGCAAGGGAATTGGAATCAGAGAAACGTAAGTTTTTATAATCTGTTATTCTTGGTAGTACATGTGAACAGGTGCTGTAAAGCAGGGGCTCTCAACCATTTATTGGCCTAGGACCATTTCTATACCATTATAATGTTGCATCTCTGTTACGAAGTACCATTAGGTAGATATTTAAAGAATCCTATATTCAGTTCAAGAATAAGTCTCATGTTAGTGGCAGGGACAAGTTTGAATTCTTTGTAGACTGTTAGTTAGAATACATATTAAAAAAATATATAAAGTATAGTGCTAGCCACGTTTTTGTTTTAATGGCATACTGGTGGAACCACTGCTTCAAATTGTTGATAAAGCTAGGAAGATTTTAAGTTCTGAAATAAAAATATTTAAATTTTTAGCAAATATAAAGAAAATATTTGACTGATTTTTTTATTGCAATGCACAGGGGTATTGATGGCTTATCATGATGTACAATACTTAATAGAACTGAATATTTTCAAATAATGTTGATAAGTTACTGATGTCAAGCAGTCAGCGTGTTTGATTCATGCTGGCATGCATAGGCATGTATTTTGCCACAGTCAATTGACTATCTACAATCTTTGATTCTTTATTGTTCATACATTACAAAATAAAATGATAGGTATAATTTTGTGTCTAATTTATAATTGTCTTATTTGTCATCTCTTCTTTCAGAAAATGTAAACTTTTTGACTGCTGATGGAGTTAAATTTGAACACCCGCTGCATCACCTTGGAAAATCAGTAGCAGATTTGCCCTTAATCGCAATTGACTCCTTCAGACATATGTACCTGTTTCCTGACTATAAAGATATGGAAAAGCCTGGCAAATTGAAGGAATTTTTGCAAGATCTGTATTCTGGAAAATTGCACAGGTATATTATATTTGCTTTTTAATTATTCAACTGTAGGCTGTCGGTCCTGGGCTAAAGGTTTGGATTTGAATGGTTTTCAAACTAGTTGTAGTAGTAGAGACATCTTTATAATTAGTAAAGGTTCTCCACCTCTGGACTAAAGAACACAGGAAAGTAAGAATATCAATTCTTTAATGGTATATAATTTAAAAATACTAGCATTTGCTTTATAATCATGGTGTTTTGTTTAGCATCCAATTTAAGAGGAAAGAGAAGCTTTTAAATGTAAAGTACCTTATCAAATGATAACTCCATGTGACACTTGATACATTTGTGTTCCGAGATAATACTTTCTTTTATATAATCATTAAAGATAAAATATCCGTCGTATTTTGTTGACAATGTTTGGGATTTTCATAATAAATATGTATAAACGATAAAAATAATAGGTTAAAAAACAGAATATTGTATTCATAACATTTATTTCAATATTTTTTTATGTATCACTAATTTTCAGTTCCCTCTTATTATTTATTGCGCGATTTACACAGACAACGGGTGCGGTTCGTGATGGGAGTACGGCGGCATAATTTCTTTGTATTCATATGAATGATTTCACCGTAAACTTACCGACCCCAGAGGCTTTCTGTGTGAATCATGCTTAAAGAAAAGTTCATAGCGCAATTAGTATGTTAACTCTGAGTGTATAAAACAGGCTACTAAGATATGTTTACTTTGTGTACTGAGCTTACGCCACCTGTACATAGTCTTGGATAATCACCACTATTGTTTGATATTCATGAGTAATTGTATTATACCGTGACATATCTCTGTGTGTGTATGTCTTTATTCTGCCAGTGCGTCATCATTCATTTAGTAGAGTTTAAACAATTGGATATCCTTACTTCTTGTTTTATACGGCGCCCATTTAGATGTAATTACTATGAATTAAAAAAATTAAAAATGCGTTTATTGTTTTAACGTACTTGGCACATTTGAATGTTTGTGGCCTTGGCTCTCTAGCTAGGTTTATACCAGTTCCTTCCCAATGTGTGACTTGATGTTAAACTCTAGGAAATTTTACAAAATAAAATATGAAAAAAAAAAATAGTTTTAAGATACTTACTAATTACATTCTAAATGGCAATTAAATAGAGACCTATGTCGTCTCGGGCGGTGATATTCCATTACAATGTACCTTTTTTAATTTTATGTAATAATTAACAAAATATTTGTTTAATTTCAGGGAATTCCACTATGGACCAGAAACACCACAAGTTGTGGTCAACACGGACGTAAAAGTCACCACTCCCCCTGAATCTACTTTCAAGAAATTAGCTCCATCCAAAAATAGATACACTCTGCTAAGGGATGAATTATAAGGTCATTGATATCTTGAATCTACTTAGTAATTTTATTTTTCATTTTAGCACGATTTTCCATTATCACTGAATAATTTTCAATTTAAGTTATTGTAAAAATTTAATCAATGTATAGTTCCATCAATCTATCATAACTATTATTTGTGTATACTTTAGTTTGTTTTTCAATTTCAATATTAAATGTGTTTTCATGGTACAATAGTAGGCATTTAATCAATTTTGTGCTATAATTTTCGACCCTGTGATCTTTAAAGATATTTTTTTCCATTTTGAATTATGTCATACAAATATATACATAGTATAGTTTAATATTGCCTTTCTTTCATATGATTTTTAGCTAATCTCAATGCCCTTAAACGTTTTTAAAACTAATGAAACAAAATAAATTGATGATCAGAATCATTTAATTTCATTTTATTTCATCGTATCCTAAAATAGTATTTTATCATAGGTAGTAATAAATATTATATCTCATTAGGCTTGTTATTAAAATTAAATGTCCGTGCTTATTAAGAAAAACTTTCATACACAAATTTTATAGGTGGTAACAGAATTTGAGCGATTATAAAATACGTTTTTCCGTCTTAAAACTTTTTTTAAATTATTTAGCGCCAATAAATTTTATGTATGCTGTAATTATAGTATGGGTAACTTGCTTATATACTTTTCAGTGTTAACATATTGTATACCTTATAATAAATTTATTACATACAACAGAATTAATGTTTTCAAGCATTTGTACAGAAAATTGATCAAGTGTGAAGATCTACCTAAGTAAAATTGCTTTTTATTGGACTACCAAAAATCTGAAGAAGGTATACTAAATGTGGCTCATTATAGTAAGAGTATATTATGATTATGCTTTGCGTGCATGTATTTATAATTTAAAGAAAAAAAATGAAAATAGAAAATTAATGCATTTTGTAACTAAATCTGATATTAAAACAAAGTTATAACATTTTGGCAAGAATTAGCTTACAGTATTTAAATTTCAGTTCTTATATTGCCTATTATAATAAACATTCTAGATTTAGGATTGATATTTTACAATCTGGCAATTATTTTTTGTATATTAACTCAACATTATACTCGTGCTACTTAAGAGTATTTTATTCAAACCGATACAACTAGCCATAAAAAATCGTACATATTTAATATAATTATATATAACTTATCATAAATCGGAATAAAAATATATAGTTATATCAATATCACGATATAAATTTATAAATTCGATAAGTAGCATATTATATGAAATATATTTAAATTATTTCCGTAGTGCGCACATTTATTTTTTTGTTATTAGGACTATAAAGAAATTTACCAGTTATAGGCTTGTTTAGTATTTTGGTATGTTATGGACTGGTTTACCTTAGAAATATTATTTTATTAAATTACTGAATTATATCAAGTATGTGTTATATGTATATCACGATTTTCTAATCTAATTATTGTAATTGTATCGAACATAAGACGTTTTTAATAATATCTATAACGAGTGAAGTAATTAGTGCACATCGTAATAAGCTATTTGTGTAACAGAAGTGTTTTTGCATTTATAGGTCTTCAGTTGTATTTTTTCCAAGCATCGGCTTCAAGGATACTTGTCTTAAATATTGTGTCCTTAAAATTGGAGTAGTTGTAGTAAACCAACTCGTAGCGCACAATTAAAGGAGATCTTTGTGCGATAATGTAAAAGCAAATTTATTATAATAATTAACATGGGATTCCGTGTAAGTTTTATATTTACTTTTGTACAGGTATTACCTTTATGCGTGACTTTACGAATATCCATCTTTACCCTCTCACCTCGGTAATATTATATTAATTTAAACACGGAAGTAAGTTTTACTAAGTTTACACTGTAATGCTATATTAATAGAATGTAATTTTCGATTAATAAAAAATTAAAATGAACTATTTTCAATTAACTTCTAGCCTAGTTGATGTACAAAGTCTCAGAATTGTTAATCAAATGCATATGTCTAAAATTCGGATAACTGCTTCCAACAAATTGCAGAAGACTTAACTTATAAATAGGTATAAAACTATAATTACCTAGAAATATAATTCATATGTGTAAATGATTGTACAAAAGGTATGTTTTGTGAACTGTGTAATTATTAAATTTTTCAAGCCTTTTTGTGTGTTTTATTTATCGATGTCAAATTAGTTTGGTTTCAAAATTATGATTACATTATGATTACCCCTCTGCGACAGAAGGAGGATAATGTTTTTCCAGTGTTTGTTTGTGGGTTTAGCACGACCTACAGCCTAAACGGCTGGATGGATTTTCACGTATGTGGTGTGGTTGAATTCGTTAAAAATGTGGTAGTGAAATAGGCTATATAAATTTTCAAAATGAAGAGGGGTGTTTTTTCTTACCATATTAATATGTGTATCAAATGTAAGGTAATAAAGTTATAAAAACAAAAAACCAAACTGCTCAAAAAATTGTGAACTAAAAAGGGAAAAATTAATATAACGTACTTTTCTGCGGAGGAGTGGAACTCTCTGCCGGCATCTGTATTTCCGTCAACTTACAATTTGGATCTATTTAAGGCCAGGGTGAATAGGTTCCTCCTCGGCAGGCATGCTCATTAAAGGCCGCATCACTGCTTACCATCAGGCATGATCGCGGCCAAATATCTGTCAGTCTTATATAAAAAAAAAAACGTACATCAAATTTTGACTGAGTAATGTACAATTTACCGTTCTTCATTTTACAAGATAAACTACATTTAAATTAGTTGAACTACATAAGGTGCTAAAGACGTAACAAAATTAGGTTTGTCCCCGCCTGCTGCACCCTAAATTATTTACTTTAACTAATTTAAATACATGTAGTAATTTAATTATTGATTGAGATTTGACTTGATTAGAGCATACTAAACCGCAACAGATTTCCTTTTATTACGAATTTGTCGTATACCTTACTGTCTAAACATTATGTACTTATCATTTGAAAACCTAACCATTAAAACCCTCGAAACTAATAAAAGTCAAGCAAATCATTTTAAATTTAGTTCACTTTTGAGTCTTAATAATGAATGTTGTTTAAAACGAGCTTTGCAGTTTTATTTTATTTACTCACTTTTAACATTTGAAACTAAGTTCAAAGTTTGAACATCTTTGGGTCTGCAAAATATCCGTCGAATCGTATTAATGTTAGATGGCGCTAGTGCCGCGTGTAGATATTTTATAAAGAAAACTCCAAACATTATCACTATTTTAAACTACATAATATGTAAATATCTAAGTATTAGGTTTCTATGAAGGAAGAAATATATACCAAACCATCATTAAAATACGTCTTAAACTATTATAGTAGTTCTTTTTAGTCTACAGCTTTAACTAGCTTCTATCACATAATAATAATTCTATTACTTACCATCTATTTTTTTAATGTGGATTATCTACCTTCTATAGAAGAAGCTAGATAATCTAAATATTCTTTATGATTTTCCTCTCCTAGATCCGCGTTGACTATTTTCAACTTTGTATTACTCAAATAACCCGCCAATTTTTTCTTAAAAAGAATTAAGTAAAATGACGAGGGTCGTTCAACGGCGTCAAATGTGTCATTAAGGATATCTCTTACGACCGGACTGTTGTGTAAAACAAACTGTCCGGGACATAGTTTTTGCTTATGTAGGCCAATTTCGGCTGTCACTGGGTAAAAGAGCGCCGTTTGAAAACCGCCGCTGCGCCACAGGGAGTCTAAAATCACTAGAATTCTGGTGATTCCTATTTTTTGTCCATGCGTAATTTCTAGTTTATGTTATGAATATGATTTAATTGAAATGTAATAAACTATATTACGTACCTAATTTATTAATGCTTTGATTTGTTTGTAATAAAAAATGTTTGATTAACTTCTTTAGGTGGTAAAATTATTCGAGTGTTCAAATGTGGTTTTCAGAAACCATATATTGTATATCTCTGGTACCAGTCAGATTAGACTTTTGACAGGGATCATATTTACGTTTACCTAAATCAATTCCAAAAGGACATAGGTATCATACATACAAAATTAAAATACACATTCGTAACGTATACATATTTCAATAAGTACCTAAACTGTTATTTATTTTATAATGCAGTAACCTAGCAACTGTATACAATACAGTCTAGTTATTAATAGGATACGTTATATTAATTCATATCTAATTAAACGTTGTTCCATATATTTAAAAGTATGGCACATGAGAATAAATAAGGCTGGCTAATGTACAGATGCTGTACATAGAATGTAAGCCAGAAAGTTTCTTTTGATTAATTATTATTTTTGGTATTTTTTGGTATTTAATTGAACATTAATATAAATTCTGCGCAGATACTTAATTACAAAATTAGAAATTGAATGTATTCGTCGATCAAAGCAGTGATTATACCTCAAATTATTACACTATAACCACTATATTCAGCAAACTCTTAATATTTGATCCATATTTTGTGAGAATCTTTAAAAATCAAGGTCAATAGTAATTTTTTTGATACTTTTATATTTAAAATATTCAATAAAACATGAAGATTCGCACGTCGAGGCTCATAAAATACTTCATAAAGTGTCAAATCTCCGACGCTCAAGTAAAAAATCTCGTCTTTTTATAATACAGTACAATGAAGATACAAAAACGTCAACTTTTGACAAAGGTAGTCCGTGCGAACCTGCGCAAGTTTTATTGTAACAACAGGTACTTCAAGCTATCTTGTTACACTTTCATTGACGATATTCACTCCTTTAGGGATAAATGCGAAACAGCGAAGTTCCGATCAGATAACACCAGCGTCCGTATTCATACAAAGAACATTAGAAACCTATGTAATCCTACCCTAGTTGAGTGCATCAGTACCTCTTTTCTTAGACTATTGCCGTGCCGGTAGCAACTTTGAAGATCGTGCAGCATAACCAGCAATTACAATTTAATCAAATAATTACGCAGGACATAGCGAAACTAAGAACATGTATAGCTTGCTATTTTGTCATTATTGAAATTGCGGTCCGCTTCGCATTTAATTTTGCCATGGCTTCCACTTACGTACCTACGTCTTGTAAATAGCAGTTGTATTAAATAAGCTTCGACAATTTCATGCCGGATAGAGATTGTTATTAGGTTAATAAGTATGGCCTTCCCATATAACATAGATATTGTTAGTGTTGTTGTTAAAACAAATATGAGTGGATGAATGAGATATATGCTTATTCAGGTTATGAAATAGAATCTTATTAAATGGGGACTATGTAATCGTTGAATCTTCAGTTGATAATACAATTCTTTAATAAATTCGTGACAACAATACGTTTTTGTTTCGAACGAAGATGATACACAATAGTCTTCTTATCCATATAACTTTTTCATTTTTAAGCCTTTACTTATCCAAAAATATTAAACTCATATCAATCTCGGCAAGCGTTACTCTTTTGTAGTTCAACTCTGAGATATAAACTAAAAAAAATGTTTTATGACGTTTTCAAAGTAAGTATATAATTTTTTTACAGGCAATTAATATTTCGTATGCATTTTAGTACTTTTTCCTTTTGCATTGCGTATCGGGTGGGTGCTGCTCCGCCACAATGGGTGCAACATGACACCGCTTGTCGGTACTTTGTGGAAGATTCATTCAGGGCGCTCTGCAAAGGACAGGAAGTGAGGACAACGTACGATAGAACCAATTACCCGCCTTCGATATATGAAACCAGTAATTAGTGTAAAATATACCGGGAAGGCGGAAGCGTAATGCTGGATCGGACTCTGAAGTTGGAATGTTGAGCGATATAATCGTAATGCATTCAATTTATTCTCATTTAATGACGATAAAATAAAATCTTAAAAATTAAAATTATTTCGAGTATAGTTTTAATCGTCTTTGGAAGTGTGACATCTTTTATTTATCTTTTTTTATGCTATAGCTAGCAAGCGGAGCATGCGGTTCACTCGACGTTAAATAACTGACCGCAGCCCATCAACCTCTACAAAAGCCAAAGTGTCACAGATGCATTGCCAGCTTGAAGGAAGGGATGGATTAATGAGAGGAGGAGAGAAGTAGAATAGGATGGGAGAGGAATGGGATGGGAATAGAAGGCTCCGGGCACCCACTCACGGTACAAAACATAGTGCAATACTGCTTCTCGCCTGTCTTGTGCTGGGGTTGTTAATTTCACCGGTGCCATCTTGAAAAGATCTACATATTTTGTACACCAATTTGCATAAATATGTATTTTTGTAATCCTAATATGATTTATACACAACAATTTTGAAAGCGCGTATCACAATTAAATTTACGTGTTATTAAAAAACTATTAGCGGAGCGCCGCGGGGGCATTTATGTGGGCTAAAATTTATCCTACGACCTTCTTAAGACTCAAACTATCTTTATATAAAATTTCATCCAAATCGGTTTAAGCTTCAATAGACAGACTACCTTTCACATTTGTAATATTAGTAGGGATGTCGATAAGTTTTACCTAATACACGTTACTGAATATAATTTTTAATATTTCAGAGTATGCGGCAATAGTTTTCGGTGGACGGATTTCTTAAAGCAAGTGCTAGTTCATTAACAGTAGCAATATGTCATTTTATCTCCCATTGAAATGAGCCGACCTTTGGGCTGTCTTGTCCTGCCGAGCCGTTTTTTTACACAGAACATCGTTAACAAAAACACAGTAGCCCTTAGATTTATGGCGTGAGGACGATCATAGCGCATTAGTAGTTAGTATTGTCCACTGCATGTGTCCTTTTTGTTCAAAAAGTCCGGCTTTAGGCAGCACAGTAGCATGCCAATCTTTTGTGCACTTCTCCTAACATTTCGAGCGCTTTAAACGCACTTTACTGTAAGGCAGTTGTACACAATTGCTCAGACATCGTTTTAGTGTGGATTCTTTATGTATTGTTCTATTTAGTCATAAACATGTCGACAGGTTCTTGCACTTGTAATGATTACGGGTGTTAGGGTGCTTTACAGTAGCTGCATGATTCTGAGAATGTCTCTTAATGTTGGTTGTAAAATTTTATTTTACTATGAACAATGATATAGTTGATGAAGCAACTGAGTTCAGAATTCTTAGCTAGGGTTCATTTGTAAAACATAAATATGTTTAACTTATAAAATTTATTTTCATAATCGCAAGGAATTAAAGGATAAAATAACTATATTTTATTATATTTTAAAATTCCCAGAAATCAAGACATGACTGCTCATCTCTGGCTGTAGACAACAGCGCTTAGAAAAATAAAAACATGAAGGTCGGATGAAAGAAAGGAAATGTTCTAAGAGAGCGGTGTTCGTTGAAACAAAAGCAAGAGAACGATTTAACAAACTGCCATATTTTAACAACGTGTAATTAAAGGTTTGGCTCCGCTCGAATATGCATAAATCATGCGTCTGCCGCGAACTGCCGACCGAAATAGAGAAAAAATTAAAAACTTTAAGCCTGGGAGTTCGAGAAATAATAACTATTCCCAGCGTATGCTGTGTAGATAAGATTTGAATCGATTTAAATCGACGCTGTAATACTCAATTCGTACTTTATGTTAATTGAAGTTATTTTCTAATTAAAAACGCTGTTTAATAGCCGCGTGAAAGTTAAATTACGTTTTTGATGTATTGATTATTATAAGATATTAGACTTAATATATTAGACCAGGATTCATTTTAACTAAAAAGTCCCAGTATCAAAATGAATTAATGATCTCATACGAAGAAAGTAGACCGTACGTTTCTTTGTTTAATAATTGATTAATAATATTTTTATCTAATGTACAAAACTAAGTTATATATATTGTTAGTAACATTTGTTTACAGTAACTGAAATTTCAATGTCATGATAGTATAAAACAGTGGTGCCATCTATATAATTGATTATTGAGTATTATTTTGTATTTAGTCTTGAATGTTTAAGTATTAAATGTATTAGTCAACTTTGTACAATATCTAATATTGTTATTAAACTAAATTGACATTTACCCTCTCTTGAATGATGTGTCATTGACTATTATAAAATAGGTTGTAAGTATTGTATTCGTCTCAGACTGTTACGAAACATTGGATAATAAACATGTACGTGCAAGTGATGTGTATCATTGGAAACAATTCCTAACAATATGTTTTTCAGTACTTATGAATACAATTTCTCTGTAAATGTAGATACAACTTAGAGACCTTACTTAGTCAGGCTACAGCTAAGTCAGTAATGGATTCTCTTCTACTAGGATTTATTCGGAGATTTCAATGCATCATTTACCTCTTCTCTTTTCTTTCTCTATACCAAATTCCTTTTCAAGGTCGGCAGTACATCTGTAACAATTTGTTTGTTAATATTTATGGGCGGCGTTATTTCCATAGTGTCAATTGACACCTCCGCGCATTTGTCTCCCTGTGACCAATGTTTATTTACTTTTGATAGTATTCTCTTACGGCCGTTTTCAATATTCTATCTATCTCTTGTTTTGCTTACTAAAGTCAGAAAAATCTATCTGTTTGCACTTACTTTGATTTCAATATGCTGTCGACGGATAGCCTTTGCTATGACTTTTGTCAATCTAACGTCATATAATCTGACATAACAATCTATCCATAATCTTTGATACATTATTGAAAACGGCCGTTAATGAATGTGTAAACGTTACGTAATTATTACATATAGTTGCTCTAATATCAATAAAAGAGTAAGTCTATGTTCGAACTGTATCATCTACATCGTTACAATCAATTTTAATAGATTCCAACTTTCATCGTATTCAATTTTGATTCCATCTATTTTGTTCGGTCTTCCTATTATGATATAGAAAAATAAAAATATATTTTTACATTACCTGAAGTTTAATATATCAAAGTTTTTTACAAATGTAATTTCATCTCTACCTTTTTTATAGAATAGCAGATATATTTTATGTTACTCTAGTTTTATATGTATCGTTAATATCTACTTAGTATTGCTTAAGTTCGCATTCTTATGTCGAGGAACAATTTACACAATGACAAAGTTGTCGCGGTTTTCTTCAAGAGCTTTATAAGCTCATAATTCACGGGCGGAGCGGGGTGTGGCGGAGGCTGTATCTCGAGGGGAGGGTGCGCGCGCGCAGCCACGGGCCGGGGTGCGGGGCGCGGGGCGAGGTGACAACCGCTCGTTACGTCTATCCCAAGGCAGTTATTAAAAACGTCTCGGCGCGAACGGTGCGCCGCCCTGTAATTATCCAGTTGGTTCTCGCGCTGTTGTCACCACCGTCCCCGGATATGCAATATATGGAACCGCCTGCTCAACAGGTATGTTCGTGACGCCCTCTATGTTTACTCGTTCCTGTTTGTCGGTGACATAATATTAGAATTATCTTGAAAGACCAGTTTCTTACTTGAGTAAAAAGACAATTGCGAGCTTTAACACATTTCGATGCTAATCTTCCAAATTATTTCCAGATGATGATGATGAGTGGCTACGGCTGCGGTTATGGGCGCAGTGACGCCATATCCCCAGCATCAGACCTTTCATCATGCAGCAGTGCCTCATCAGGCGCTTGGTGTGGGTCTACTTGGCGGGAGCTGCCGCCTTACTCGCAGTACCCCGCGTACTGGCCAACGACTACAGTGACCGAAGATGCAAGAGAACTTCAACGCCGATGCGCTAAATGCCGCTGCCCTAACTGCCTTACGGAAGCGGCAGGCTTTGGTCCGAATTATGGAAAAGACGGTGCGAAGCGCGAACATGTGTGCCACGTCCCCGGTTGTGGAAAAGTGTACGGAAAAACATCTCATCTCAAAGCCCACCTTCGTTGGCACACCGGTGAAAGACCATTTGTATGCAACTGGTTATTCTGCGGAAAACGATTCACGCGCTCGGATGAACTGCAAAGACACCTCCGCACTCATACCGGAGAAAAGAGATTCGCGTGTCAGTTATGTGCTAAACGTTTCATGCGCTCCGACCATCTCGCGAAGCATGTGAAAACACATGCAAACGGATCGAGGAAAGCGAAGAAACCCAAAGAGGATGAAAAAGCTGAAATAAAAGTCACTGAAGAAAAATGTGAACAGCCCTTACAAGTAAGCAGTGAAACTAATGTTGGAAGTTCGAATTACGGAACAGTGCCCGTCGCGAGTGCGCCTAAGCAGATGTTGAACTACGCATCGCCTGCTCCTCAAGTTCCCAATCCAAATAACTACCATACTGGTGCTGTATTCAGCAACGGAATGGTTTATGGCAGTGGTTGGTGCACGGACGTCCGTCAGGATACTTTGTATAGCCGATCGCCAGCCAGAGACCCTCGCTACTATCAACAGTATGCCCCGTTGAGTGCTTATCAGTGTGCCTCGAAGGACAATTATATGTTCCAAGGACATTACAGCCTGCAACCACCAGTTGCAATCGGGCAGTAATATACGTGATGTCCGTTATATTGTGCGAAGTATTAAGGACTATGTTTTAGTTAATTAGATTTATACTTATTGTTAAGTTACCAATAAATGTGAATGTGATGTGCCTTTATAAATGAATGTTATTTTTGTATTCTTAATAAATGTCTTCAAATTATATATGGCTTTAATTTCATATTTACCTCATTGGTTTTACATTTTTTTCATTTGACATAAATATAATAAGCAAATTGGTTACGTAAATATTTTGTTATTTTTATAAACAAAGCTACATTAAAATATGTATTGGAACGCTTTTAAAAGTGTTACACTTATTAACAATTTTAATTCTTGTAGGATTATGTTCTAGTTAGATATCAGTTCCACGAAATTCAAGAATTGAGTAGTGTTTTTCGTACATAGTAAATTTTATCATAATTGAAAATCAGGGTTAACCAGATTAAGAACAGGCTATAATGAGTTATACGCGTGCTACGAAAGCTACGGTTTCACGTAGCGGAGTTACGCACGTAACGGTCAAGTACTTACATATTTAAATATGAATTATGTACCTACAATTATATGATTATATATTTTATTATGTTTTTCTCTTTGCAATTGAACAAAGTCCGTCATCAATACAGTACAATCATGAAGAACTGATTATATTTAATGGATTCAGTCTCATATAATTATGTTGCAGTAAGATAAAAATAAATTATTTAAATCGTCATGCTTCCTTTACATGAATTAAAAAAAAATACAAAACAATTGGATTATTTGTTATTCCAACAGACAATAATATGAAATTTAAAATACAATTATGATGTTTATATACTTAATAATATATAACTGTGTCCTCCTATAATTAAAGCCTATTACTGTTATCATTGTAACACGTTGTATGAATACATATATTAAATATTAATAATCATTACAAGGGACACAAAATGTTATGTGATGATGGTTATCTTTATCACATACAATCGTCGTTAATACATATAAAGAAAGAAGACTAAGTTACTGTTAATTAAATAATTTTACAGACCGGCTAACCTATATTATCATTTTAATTTTATTTTTCATACAACCCAAAGCCAAGGTAGGTATAAAGAATCAAGTTGTACGCCATTAGGTATTAATATTACTTGTATTATTATTTTTGTGTAGTTTTAAGGTTTAAGAAGTATCAAGCTCATATTAATTCTGAAATAAATCTAAGTCCTTGTTACTATTTTAGAGAGTAATAAAGAAAACTTTCATTTTATTTTAATGTCTTTAATAAATAGTTTGTAAATATGATACTACAATGAGAATAAACCAATTTGTGCGATATGTGTTCATTGCAACGTCCTACACTCTATGACGTACCGAGTCGCGGCTTCTCAACACGAGATGTCGCTAGGCGTCTCCGCGGTCGCGACGTCGGTGCAAGGCGTAATTGCACGCAGCTATTATCTGGGCGGCGCTCACCGCGCATGGCGGCCGGTGTGAGCGGGATGCACTCGATAATACGTAAAACAAAACGAGGGAGTAATAATGGTAAAAAACGAACACGCAAATTATAGTGAGAAATGAGGCAGCCGGTAGCGGTGGGGGCTTCGTGCGGTGGGGGCCGTCTGCGGCAGTCGCGGTCGCTCGGCGCACGCAGACCGCCCGCGCCGCCTGCGCCGCTTCGCGAGTGCTGTGAGTGAGTGACATGCGCCCCGGAGCCAGCCATGAGCGGCAAGGCCTCCTCCTCACCGGACCTGCTCATGAATGTGAGTGCGCCCAACGCTCCCAACTTTACCACCATTTTATCTTAAGCTGTTCCGCGCGGCTTCGCTCCCGTAGCATAATGTTATGTATAGAGTATAGACTTCCTCGATTAATAGCATACCTAACACAAAATGACTGTTTAAATTGGACCAGTAGTTTTTGAGATTAGCGTGTCCATACAAACAAAAAACTCTTCAGCTTTATATTATAGTACAGATATCCTACGTGAGATGGATACACATGTGTAAACTATATTTCGCTCAATTCACAATCACAGAGAGAAAAATAGCTTAGTTCATCCGTAAAACAAATCACAACCCAAATAGGCGAGTTCATAAAATGGGCTGTTAGTCGGAAGACCCCCCTGGGTATTGTCGATTTAGCACGCACCATAAGCGACTTCGATGAGGCTGGTCCCTTGAGCTCTAACCTCTATTACTATTCATGACAACCTCTGTCCCTCCGGCGGGTTCGGACCCGACGGAACACTAAGATGGGATATTTTATTCCGTAAAATTACCTACCTTTCCCTCCTTATACTTTTTAATAAAAAAACTAAAGGTCGGAAGATGGTCTAGTAACTTAACAATTAATGCACCATTACTTTTTAAAACACCAATTATAACTTATTTATCACTAAACACAAAAGATAAGGGCCGTTTTAATCGACACCCACCGCCATTTGTTTACAATTTGTGACATAAAGATCGTTGTTATTATGTAAGAATTGGCCATTAGTTTAGTTCCGAACATTACCGGCAGCTCGTAAAGTGGAAAAGGTAATTCAATTAGCCGAAGTCAAATAAATAAAGGTCCGGATCGGCACTTTCGTTCCGTAACCAATTCTTAATGACACATAGAGCCTTCGTCCATTTTCTACTCAATTTCCTTTTCATATTAGTTTAATCTAGAGGCAGGACTACTGGCGCCAAAAATTATGCCGCGACGGCCGTGTCGGGCGAGGCTAATCAGTTTAGTGTTATATTGTTGGGCGCACGGCTCCTTTGTGTTGTGAAAAAGAAAGAAATTTATGCGTTTTCGGCTTCGTGTGTGAGTTTTTTGTGAGAATGTAATTAATAATTCGGCGGCAAAACTAACAGTGTTTTGGTTGTAGCGTCCGCCATTTGATTGATGTGTGACGGACGGCACGATTAGTGTTGGCCGTAGCGTAATCCTCATTGACTTTACATAATTATCATTTAGAGAAATGTTTTTTCATTAGATGTAAATAATAAGTATTTAGATAAATGATGTATATTAAATGTGAATCTAAATAAAATGTAGAAATTAAATGTGAATCTAAATTAATAATAACATATTTCATTTTGGGTAATTAGTATATTTCCTTAATTTTAAAATTTTATCATATTAAGTTTTAACCAAAACACATGCGTGTTTATAATTCAAATTATTATAATTTTTAGTAATGATTTAAAAAACGGTTAAATACCACAAATTATTTAAAAGAAAAATTCTATAAAATTACATAAATTAGGTCCATATACATAATTTTCCTAATAAAACCAAGTATTCCGTCTATTAAATGCACCAGCCTTTGGTTCAAACGTGTTCCACCGGAACTCTATACCCGGTGCGTAGGCGCATCTTACATTTCACGAGTCACGATGTAATGCCCGTGCTTCAGGTGTAATGGACGTGGCTGTTTGTTTTGTAATGGCATTGCTACCAGCATGACTGGCTCTTAAACAATAGATGGGTACCGATAACATCCGATCGTACTTGGAAATAATTTGGAGATCATGATTGAGGAATGAAAGAACTATGAAATATCACGCACTAACGCATTGTGAAAAAGAGTCGCTTGTACGAAATAGGTGATAGTTATTGAACTTAATAAATTCTAAAGTCATACAGTAACTATGCGTTATTTGAAAAATAAAACAAAATTACTAAGCTATGTAAAATATTCATAATATTAATTGCATACAAAACGTTTAAACATAATTTAATGTAATTTTATTTATTTCATTAAGTTGTTTTTTTTCTTTTAAGAAACTAATAAACTAACATAGATTTCTTGTTAAGTTACATTATTAGACTAAATGAAATATAAATGCTTTATATATAAAAATGATAAGAGTCCTACTTATAGTGTATAAAATCCTTAGATGGTATTTATACTTGGGCATGAATATTATAGAAAATTACGTTAAACGATGATAGCGTTGACTCTAGGGTGTATAACTAAGCCTTAAAGTCGATGCATGATAAATTATGTGTATTGGCGACATATAAATATCCTGTAGGTAGCAATTTAGATAGCAGGATGCGAGCAATTCAAAGTCCAGTTCAATGGTATGCATAGAATACCGTTGGCCGCGAACACTTGCCAACGTTTTAATTGGCCACGCGATGTATACTGCGGCTCGTCCGACTTTTTCTGTTCTCAAATTGCTCTAAAGTGCTTAATGAGAGATGCGTGCAATCGCCGTTTCCCCGTACGTGAGGCAGCTCGAATTTTACATAAATAGTTTAGCTGGACGAACTAATACCGATTCTCGGTACAGTAATTGCGCCTGTGACAGGCTTCCGTCGCGTTCCCAGAGGCCGACAGTGGTTAGGCACGCCAAACGTCTACGTCCCAAATGCTAGTTATTTTCCTTTAATAGTCCACGTTCAGTACCTACTGCGTGCGCATGCGGCTTCACACTATTGACATTTACAAATAGCCAGCCACTTTGAAACTATTTATTTGTGACAAGTGCTACTGAATGTCATACAGCTGGGCTTGTTAAGTAATTAGCTTCCATAATCCTTTGGACTTGCAACGTCCCTTATATAGAATAATCACTTGACGCCACGCACGTAAAAAATAACAAATCTTTGTGTAAAGATAGTTTATCATGAGTAATGATAAATTCGTCATAAATACACATATCAACGATGCTACAACGTGTTATCCTTTTTGACAAAATCTACAAGTATCGATACGTAATGATGCTGTAATTGCTAAAATCATAGCATATTTACAGGAGTTAATAAAAAAACGCATTAATTTTGTATTGGTGTATATTTGAGTTGCTTCATAATAGCCAAATGTAGGTAAAATGTATCACAGAGTCCTTCTTTAAGAATTCAATCGAAACAATTCTTTACTCATTCTATTCTCTGTTATCATATTTTCCGTTCATATTTAAATTAATTTACTGCTCAGATCATATAAAACACTAACGTTATACAGGAAAAAGTATTGTAAGTTTATAGACTCAAAAATACCCAGTCAATCGGCCATCCCTCGGTGATGTCAACTCAGAACGGGTCTGCTGACGTCACCGAGCCCAGGTACTCATAATTATATGGTTTGCAACAGGTTGAACGCATGATCGCAACATGCATCTGTGAATGAATAACTTTTATACTCGCTTCGGAGCGAAAGTTCTAGATGTAAAAATAAACAATATTTGTGTTTTGTACAAAACTTTGAAAATCTTAAATGGAATTATGGAATTTCCAACAAATGGATCATTAATTGCTTAAGTAGATTGGTTCAAATAGAAGTTCACTACTGTTACGATGTTCTCCATCGTAACAGTAGTGAGTGGTCTTTGGTAACAGCTCCGTATATATTAATAAGTTTATTTATTTGAATTATTATAGAAGTTATTTTAAAGCTAATATCCGCAATTACTGTAAACTTCAAGCTAGGCAAGACCATAGTTGTTGACGCTTGGATGGAAGTGGAGGACAGAATTACAATTTTTTTGACGTAGCACAATAATACATTGAAAAATGAAAGACACGAAAAGCTAAATTAAACCTTGAACTTATTATAGACTTTCGCATTAATTGTTAGTAATATCATGTGCCTAGTACAATGTGCTCCATATTATAATGATTGATGGAAATATTTTCGTCATTATCTTGAGTTATCCTGGGTAAATTAAGCAAATTGCGATTATTAAATATTATATTCGACCTTGTGAGTCGTATCTGTATCGAGGTATCTGCGCATAATACATTTACAACGTAATTGGTAAATTACGTAAGGTGCATTCCTTTCATAATTACAGGCGGTATAATACTTTTAGTATTTAGAGTGACGCCATTGCATTTTTAAACAGTTTAAACTGTTTAAACGTAGGTTTTTGTGTAAGTAGTGTATGTTTATCGATATGAACATAAATGTTTGTTTAAATAGATGAAACAAATGTTTTAACCAAAGGGGAAATTCTCTAATATGAAGGATAGATTTTGAAATAGTTTTACGACTAGAAATTGATTTTATATTATGCGGAATGCATATTCAGTATTTGAATTTAGGAGGTAAGTATATGTTTTAAAATAATATTTTTAGTCATTTTGGGTACGCACATCATCATAATCAACATCATCATTAACCTGCCTGCTGCTGTTATCCCATTATTTGGGATCTGCACAATGGGCTTTTTTCTTCCTCTCATAAATGCAAAAATGGCAAAGAAGAGAGAGTTCTATGCCATTTCTGCATTTACACTTCTTTCATTCGTATCTTCTTTTATACAGTCTATCCATCGTTTCTTCTGCCTTCCTCTTTCTGTCCAACGATCAACGTTCAAAATCCCCTCTTCCAAACATGGATACACACATATTCACATGAATAAAATTTACCTATAACATAAGAGACTTTCATATTTGGAAAATATTTGTTAGGAAATCTAATCCTAATCTGAAAAAAATACTCTGATATACGAATACAAATAGTCAGTATGTATAAAAATTTGCCATACTAAGCTTTCTTAAAATATGGCCCTGAACTTTTATGAAATCTCTTTAAAAATTCCACCGTGATCGGCAAGTGTCAGCTGACATTTCCGTACACCGTGTCGATGCAAAAATATAATTTTATGAAGTAACGTACTAAGAAAATTGTTCCAACGATGCAAAATTATCTTGGGTTATACATTTTTGCAATTATATTTTTGGATATGATAATTATGGTAATGAATGAAATAAACATTCCAGTAGATTACCTACTTGTGTTATATGTTTGCATAAGTACGATGCTTATTTTATACTATCGTATATCATATAGCATATTATAGTAAGGAAAACGTTAATTTTCAGAGATTTTCTACAAAACAATTCATGGAGAATATAAGTTTTATACCTACAGATTTAATATCATTTGTTTTTTATATACTTGATGGACACTTTTAAATCGGTACGAGTTGAATATTATGTCAACACGTTACGGTTTACTTTGACAATCCGAAAACTAGCGTCTACTTATTTATATTGACGGCTAATAAAACGTTCTCCCTACCCTTTGGAGAGCATCATATCCGGAACAAGTCGTTTTGTCGTCAGGCGTACTTTATTTTCTCGGATAAATAGCAGCATTTCCATAAAATGGCAGTTTGCTTCAACATCCGTCAACGCTTTAAAAGGCGCGCACGTGGCGTAAAAGATGCAGCTTTTGGTCGAATTTTCTAGAAGATACTGTAGGAATATTTAAATTTGCTGATGTGTATGTGGAAAGCTATTACACAGTATTTTTCAAAAGTGACTAGTACATATGAATTTTTTGTTTTAAATTTAAATACGTGCCTTTTTCAGTTACTCTTCCTATTATACTTAATTGAAAATGGTGTGTTATAGAAGAATAGATTTCTTATCCTCACATTTTAAAAGCGATATTTCTTTTTCTTTAGTAATATAAAAAATTGCAACTATTCTATACGTTTTTTCTATACAATAAAAATATTCGGTGACATCTAAAATCTTCACCCTTAATGTTTCTACATCATTACCCATAAAATATGTTTCCGGATTTGCGACTCGTGATTTTTTTTAAATGCTTGTAGGATGCATGTTTAGATTATTTTTTATCACATGAGTAAAATATTTGATTTTGATTTTATACTATAGAGTTTGGCCTGATGTCTAATAAAAGGCGAGTTTGTGTATAAAATTAATTATTTATAGTAATTATGCGACTAACATAGGACGAAAAAATTGTTTATGAACAGTTCTTTAGAAACCACCAGATGACTTAATTAGATTTTCCTATAAACATTTTCATGCCTATGTCGTACTTGTTTCATACTTATAACATAAAAGTACAAATATTTCCTAACTTTCGAATATTCCTCTACTAGGAATCAAAACAAGTCCTTTCAATGTAGATATTTTCGTGGACTCTTTTACAATATCTCGTAGTGTGCCCCGAGCGCGACGATTATAATTTCGAGCTCCGATCAACATGAAAATGAACGTCCATAAATTTATTAGACATAGTGTCGGTCGATTCGCCGGAGGGTCGCATTATACAAAATATGTCAAGAATTAACTATTATCATATTCAGAATGTTTTACTTGAACCTTTATCGTATGTTCAATATACTCAAATAGACTTACCTATTTTTAAGAATTATTTACATTGTCAATTTAAAATTATAATCTTCAAAGTGTTTTAACGCACTATGTTGAATTTGACTTTAACTTATATATATTCAGGATTTATAAACTCTATAACAATTTCAAGTTATTTTAATCTTTTAAAGTATCTAGAGACAACACGATTTGGAACGATCAAGCGAGGTCTCAGATACAAAACATGATATTTCACCCACACAATCACGATCAAAGTTATAAAATGTAAATTTATTGCGCGATATTTTACATAAATTCAAATTGACCGCTATATATCGCTGGCTTATGCTACATCAAGTAATTATGGCGTGCACAATTATTATAATTTTCTTATAATCGCTTTCATGAGGACGTGCGAAAAAACAATTTTATAGCGTAATTTATGGTGATTTATTGACGGTGGATATGATTAATGTCGAAATATTTTTTGGAGAATTTCGTAATCTATAATCCAATCCGTCTAAGGTTTATACGACATTTTTATAAGCTCTTTAGCCGCAATGGAAATGATGAATGTCAGGCAATAACTTCGTTTTCCAGTAATGTATATAGTATGTAGAAGGGCGGGCGTCACATTTGAAATGATTATATTTAATTATGAATAAATCAATGCTTATTTTGGTGACATAAATGCTGAAGCTGTCGTTTTTCTATTCTCTTACATCATCATGGTTTGACATAATCATCAATAATTGGGTTTTTGATAACGCATCATCAGGCAATAAATCTCTCGATGAAAGTAAACTAGAGTGATCTCGGAAGTTAGTATCATCCAATGTTGTGTAAATAATACAAAGCACATAGATGATTTAACATTTAGAAGCACAGTAAAGATAAGAGTTAGAATTTTAAGTATCGAGTAATAACAATTATACTTAATTATTTTTGGTATATTTCCAAGTCGTGAAAAGATCATTAAGTACGAAAAGTTAATTATAAGTTAAACATCTGCGTCCACACCGTCACGGCATCCTTCTTCTATCCACGCATCTAATCATCGGCGATTCGTCTGACGAAAAAGAGAAATTAATTATACACCTCGGCCTCTAAGACTCGGATCTTATTTGTGTTCTTTTAATTATTACCTGTATTTCATGATTTATTACGCTCAAACGTTTATATGAATCGCTAGATTATATACACAAACTGCTATCATTTGCATCCAGTTGTGTATAATAGAATAATTATTGTTTCCTTTAATAACAGGACAATACCGAAAGTCTTTTAAGTACGTTGCAATTAGGGATTTTTATAATTACACATTGCAATTAAAGTTAGTTTGGATTTCTGAAGTTCGCGCTCCACGCGTGAATACGGACACCTTTCTAAAGATAGTTGCTTATAATTAATTCTACCGATGGTGTAATTATGTACTTTGGCCTATTTGTACGGTAAAATTATCGTCTATGATTATAGAGGACGGAATATTTAAAATTCACCTTGCGGCAAGCAATTCAAAATCGTCCGTCCACTTGGAAAAGTGGAAAATTTAATTGTTACGAACTAAATTAGTAATCAAATAGCACCTCTAATAAGCTTCCACGGTGTATTACAGGGCTGAAATATTCCGTAATTAGAGGCGGTAATTATGAAGGCTTAATTTGTCATCATATATTATAGGTTGGACTGATAGCACACTTTAATGCCGGTATAAGTTTCAAATATTATACGACACGGACCTTTTATTAATACAAGTTTAGATTCGTAACTTATCCATACAAAAGTCATTTATTCTCGTAAAATGCTATTAATCATAAAAAGCAGTTGTATGGAAAGTAATCGAGCCTTTTGTGCGAATGGAAAACTTTTTCGGTTAACGTGACTTTTATTGACTCATCTGTTATGCTCCTCAAAAAAATATTATATACAAAATTTTTACGTATTTTAAATGTAAATCGATGTTGAGAATTACTTTTTAGTATATCTTTCGCTCACTTTCTATAATCTGTAGGTATTTTATAACCCACCAAAAGTTCACAGATAGATTTTATAAAGAAAAGAAAATATTCATGGGACCAATAAGCCAGCTAGCATAATCAAATAATTGTGTACCTGTTAAGTACAATTTTTTAATACACTACATAGTTTTTAATGAACCAAATTTAGTAATACGTAACGTAAAGATAGCATATTCGATTACATAAAAATAACTCAATTAATTTTTTCACATGTTTAGTGTGAACGAAATACAAATAATTCCACGTCCATCATTCCCAAATTAACGGTTCACCGCGTGTACCAACAACATATTACCCTCAGGAATATAGAGGCCATATGTCGCTATGGTGCATTGAAATGACCGCCAACGTTTATTATAATACCGCAGCTATTCGCGTTTTCCATACAAAAAACCTGCGTAACACCCACGCCAGGGAATACTATTACATTAATTATAAGGATATAGGAATAATTGTAATACAAAAATCCAATACGGATCCGAATATGAAATTATTTCGGATAGTTTCGGTTATATTAGACATTTTATTTTAGAAATCTCAAAAATATAATACAAATTAAGAAATAAATGACTAAGTAACAGAAAACAAATACTCAAAAGGATACGCATGTATACCCTTATATCACGACCGATAATAATTTTAAACCTTTAGATTGATACCTACGCCTGTACTTTTTAAATCAAAAATCCTATAGTTTCGGTTACGGATACGGAGGTTCTTATCATCCCCGATCCACACTATGGAGCCGTTATTTTTTCAACAAACAGAAGTGCAATATTTTAAAGGGGAGCTTGCGGTCTTGGTAATGATGAGCGAGTAATATTTGTCTTCCGGCCGGTATTAGGTAATGATCCGTAATTGGTTTATTAAGGCTCTTCTTAAGGTGCTCTGGTGTGAAATAAATTACACGCTCTAGTGTCAAGTCACTTCCCGTTCCGAATTTAATGCAATAAGTTTGGAATGACATTGCACTTTGAAGATTTCTCATTCATTGTTATGACTAGTGTGCCGTGGTTATGTTTAATGTATGCCTGCTTCAACTGATGATGAGGTTTATTATGGATATTGGGTAGAGAAAAGCTTGTTATAATCGCTATGTGCGCTTAATACGTATACTATTGTATCGAATATTTAAGATTCCTTTTTAATAAAGTGTTTTAATACTATTTACTATCTTATCACTTTAGTATATTTCATGCATGTTACGTAAGTTCTTGCTCCAAAATCTTGTATTGTTACCTTTACTGCTGCACTACCTAACTGCACTGCACCTTACAGTAATAATAATTGTACGAAACTCTCAATTTCGCGATACGGTGTCGCCAACCGCCTGGCCACAGAATGCAAATTATTGTCGCCAAATGTAGCCAGTCGCGTTACTGTTTGTCTTTTTATTATCCTTTTGATATTAGATACACTCAATTTCCTTGGTCTACTACGATGCAACTTGTAATAATAGTGTGCCGTTTAGTGGCTCTGCAAAGGCGTTGTACATACCTATGTACTTCTATTTATTTTCACTGAGTCCATTCCATTAATTAGTATCTCACAATAATTCTCACCAAATACAATCACGCTATACATTAACCTTAGAAACCGAATTAACTGGCTAAAGAACGAGAGTTAATTTTCGCCACAATTTAATTGAACAGTTAACATTCCTGTTTTCCGACCATCTAACTTATTAAATTATTCAATTATGATGTAGTTTTAAGTTCCTGTAAATGCATTGTATATCACCTTTACATAGTTAAGTAGATTAAAATAATAGTTAATACTATTAACTCCCATTTTTATACGGTGATGCAATTCCCGCCTTACAAAATGAATCAATTTTCAGCTCAATAAATAATAAGGCCTATATAAAGTTATCTTGACGTATTTGGAGGCCCGAAAACGCATTATACATTTTAAGTTCATTCATTACGTAATAATTGTCACCAAATCCTCCAATTTCACTATACGGTGTTGCCAACCGCCTGGCTACAGAACGCGAATTAATTTTCGCCACAATTACCCGCTCGCGTTACTAATTGAGACATCAAAGATTCCGGCGTCTGTCAGACGCCGCGCTGACATCGCTTTATTAGTTTATTTTGTAGCCAAGTATTTAAAATTAAAACAAATACAATGCAACTGACGAGGATGTCTGGCTTTAAATCAATTGTTGGTACAAATTTCAAAGGTTTAGTAAAAAATTGAAGAATTAAAAAAAACAATGTTAAAATCCACATTCATCAACATACTCAAAATGTAAATCCTTCAATCCTTATATTGAGTATCCCTCATTTAACTAGCTCTATTTTATTTAACACTGATTAATGCTGAGTTTATGAGTCTAATAAGATCCAGAGCCATTTAAAACTTAAGCTTACTCTCTGTTACTTGATTTATTTTATTATTTATCAACATCCTCAATCAATCCCTTTCCCATATGCAATAGTTTGCATTTGGCTAGGCATTATGGGGTCACCTGATAATGCCTGTGCAATTACGCCACTATTACGTACCTCACAAATACCCCACTCCTTGTTACACGATCAAATGTCTCAGACGTGACTGGCAATTGCCAATACAAGATGCATTATCTTTCGATGTAAATTATTCAGAAACGACCACTAGGCGCCTGATTTGCTGATTCAAGGGCAACGTGGCTCGTTAGGCATGATTAAGTTTCTAGAATTTATTTTCAATTTATTCTTCAAAAATATCTCTTAACTGATGGAATGATTGTAAAGAAATATAAAAATAAGTAATAGTTGTACGACTCCAAAATAAGATAAAGCAATGGAATCTACAAGAGTCTCTCAGTTACATATATATACTAGACAACTAATTCAAATAATTGCAAGTTAAAATAATGATGAGAAACAAATACATGTAACTGTATTCTATGCAGAAGTAATAGCCAATTATTTTAATGAAAAGGCCAAGGCGAACGTAAATAAATTGTTCAACAATGTTACAACAAAGAATCGGCAGAGATTTGTATGGACAGAGAAACAATCGATTGCCTTCTGACAGTCTACAATTTTAGCGGCATCTCCTCCGGCAATTTGTGTCCGTCACCTTCGCCTGCCGTTACTTGGTAAACGCTACTGGAATATTATTTAGCCTGTGGTTGCATTCCCACTTTTAAATGCACATTCGTTCGGACGAGTAAGATACATGCTAATTATGGGCAATTTTCAAAATCGGCTGTCGAGCTTTTACACTTGTAGTGGCTTCCTGCGTTTGCATGCTCTCGAGAGAAGTATGTAAACAAGCGGTTCTTGCACTAACGTTCTGATTTAACTGTTTAGTGACTTCTATCTTAATTTTTATACAGTTCTGATCGATTTAAAACTTAATATTTTCAAGTTGTTGCTCTGTATTTAGTTCTAAAGCTAAGAATCTAAAATGTCCATTCTATAAATCAAAACGAACGGAAAATAGAGCACTTACATTTCTGCTACGAAATGTTCATGAAATGTCAAGTTCAGTGTAATGATTGGTTGCGTTGAAGAAAAGCAAATTACGAAGTAGTCGATAGCTCCCAGATTGCATCTAAATAATCCTTGTTCGAGAAATCGTCAGCGATTGCGGGAAAGCGTGCGCTCGACTATTATTTGCGTGTTACGGAATTATGATCGACCCGTTAGTAGTAGAATTTATTAACATGTTGATCGAAAATAGTATGCGGTGAGAGGATGGTGTATTAGGTATGTCTTTGCTGTCAGGCATGTGCGGTGACCGTCGGGAAGCGGTAATTGATGACGTCGCGGGCAAGCGGTGTCCGCCCATTTTCCGTCAATTTTCGTCACTTGAGTGATGGTAGCCGGCACCGCCCAGGGCCCCGGCCCCCGCGCCCCTGGGACGCCCGCGTACGGCACGCGCCGTGCTAAATTTAAATGGGATGAACTTGTAACAGCGAAGGAATGCAAGCGGCATAGAACGTTAATCATATCGTATGTGACAGATACATTAACCAATATCGTGACATTAGCCATAAAATTCGAATAAATAAGCATTCTCTTTTCGGCATGTATAATGATTTCGTGGAAAAACATTTATGATTTAGTTGTCCACAAAATAATGAGCGCGATAGTACGTTCCTGTAAAAGTGCATTGTTTTAAAAATCAAACTTATCTCCAATAGCACACATACCAGATTCTGTAGTGTAATAAATTAATCAATATTGTTTGTAAAGATATCATAAATTTCGCGTTGATAGCTTTCAGAGCTCCGCGATTTGCATGAAAATCATTATTATAACTGAACAATTGCACGTTGCCATTGCATAATTATAGGTATCATTAGACAAGTAATCTTAGCTTTGTGAATTAGTATCAGTAATGGCGTACAAAGTGGACGTTTGCATCGCGTGCGGCTTTGTGATTTATGACCGCGAGCGTTGGCCCGTGACCGAAACGGATCTGAAGACGGTGACATTTCTTTCTACAATCTATGGTTGTTGGTTCATTTTGCAGTATATGAATTTTTGAATAATTGTAAGGTATCCATTGATTTGTATCAATAATGGCGTACAAAGTGGACTTGCGTGCGGATTTGTGATTTATGAGTACGTTGCGTTGGCCGAAAAAAAACAAAAGTCAGTGACATTCTTTTAAACAATTCTTTAAATTAATGGATTTTAAGTTTTTAAATGTATGGATTTTTGAATTTTTTTGAAGTTATCGATTTATAAGTTTCAATAATGGTGTATAAAAGGGGCAAATAGCAAAGATTCATATTGAATGAAATAGTTTTCAAAAAAATTACTCATTTGCAGTTTTGCACAGATATTGCCTTATTGCACTTTTGATGACTCAGGTTGATCACACATACTTAATTGGCGTAAAGGTTATGCTTTAACAACATTAGCCACACTACATAACATAAAATAAAGAATTTGTCATACTATACAAGGCATGATATCACCTCGGACCGGTTGACGCAAGCCGTTGTAAATCGCAGCGGGGCGGGGCCAATCGATACAACCACGATATCCGTGATTTACCTACCAAATAACCAAGGAACATTCACAAAACGAAAGCCGTTATCGATAATTAATACTATAATTCATGATTCGATGTTAATTAACTCCGTGAGAATGCAGAGATGAATCGATAATGGATTAGATAGAAGTCGATAGTTTGTGAAGTCGCATCGAGGGTTCGGCGTCACGCAGCCTACACACGTCGGAAACGTACAGCTCATGTATTATTCAAAGGCGAAGGCAAATACAAATAAATAGGCACGAAATAAATACAAACAGGCTGAATGGAGCCGCGAAGGTGGGCGGGGCCGGGCGACATAAATATCGGGCCGTGTCATAAGAGCGGATATCTGGCGGGCTATTTTGGCCGCGGCAGTCTTCTCTGCTTTTATTGGGAACTAATACTTAGCATTTACCGAATTAAGAAATTCTAAGTATTTGTCTAACATGAGACTTACTTTAAAAAATCTGCCATTAAAATCTCAAAGTACTCAAGTCGCATAGCAACAAGAATATCGTGGCGTAATTTTAATTTTGGACTCCATGGAGATATACCTTAAATACAATAAACATTGACAAATAGAAACGATGTTTTTTATGAATAGAGCCTCAATAACATACCCAAGCGTTTTCAAGAAAAGTTCGATTCTATGTAGGTCACGCGTAATTCAGTTTCAATATATTTCCATAAACTGCGAGATTTTCTGTTGATTAAACAGTATATAAATTAAATCCTTAATAGCTTCGAGCTTTACTTAATGGAATATAATTGGACAGTAATTTGCGGAACATAAAATTTTAATTGAAAGCCAGAGTCAATTTGGCTTTGACCGGGTAAAAGTCGTTGCTTGTCCGCTGCTCGTAAATTGAACGTATCGCAATAAATTGCACTAAATCACCAATTACAAGAACTTGGGTTGCTTGAAAAACGCAACGCACATCATGTAGCATAATAGGCATAATATGATGTGTACTATGAAGATTGTTTTATTACTTTATACTGGGTATTTTCATTTTTTGAGAGTAAAAAAAGAGAGCGCGCCGGTGTTCGCGCTTACACTTGTGCACTACTATAATATCTTTTGCGCACTTGGCTTGTCTCTATTGAGATTGGATACCATGGTCGAAATCGGCCAGGATATTTTTTATTTCTTGATGGATTTCGCACACAACTTTATTTCAAGAGGCACCGTTTTTGATTACAATTTCATTATAAATAGTATAATCTTTTATAAAATACGGTTGTTGCTTTGCACTTACTCGATATAAAATCATTGTTAGGTATTCTACCACCTTCTTTTCCACCAAGAAAGATTCTTCATGCAAGCTTCTATTTAAATTTATATCACGCTTAGATACTATAGTTACGTTATCACTATAAAGAACCTGAAAAGGTTAAGGGATAGAGCACAACTACAGGAAACAAGGTTTTAAATCAAGAATCTGCGGTTCTATAACCGATTCGCTAGTTAAGCTGATCACATAATAATAGTTGATACATTTGCTTCATTACTGCTTCCCTTTACATTAACAAAGAGTATTATCTCAACATTCCTCGTTTTATAAGCTTGAAATAATTATGTTTATCTATTAACTCCTAATCCCATAAGCAAATTATCATTAAAACAACTGTTACATACAACTCGATGGTCGTTTATAGACTTAAACTGCCCTATAAAACATTCCTCGAGATAGCCTAGCTATTCAACTAATTGAAATCCATTTAATGCCCATCTAACTTGAAATAAATTAAATAACAGACACAAGAACTAAATATCCTTCGCTTCATAATTTCATTATAATTATCATTATCGTTATAAATCCTCTGCACGAAGATTAACCTGCTTTATTAAATTAATTTAAGTCATGGATCTTAGAAATCATTATCATCATTTTATAAATATTCTCATATTGGAACTCCAATGAGAGGTCAATGCTTTAATATGCTCCTCAGTTAAAAAATCTTACCATGTGAATACAGTTTTAAATCCTCATTCAAGTTTTTTTTTTCAAGGCTCTTAAGAGATTGATTTTAAAATTATACATTTTAAAGTGTATGTAGAAGGTACATAAACTTTAACTATGAATGTTCTAGAATCGTGATTTCCCAGTTCTCGGGAGCAGGCCGGGTGCCCTCGGTGACGGCGTAATGGTTGCATCATGAAGCATTGCAGCCCACAGCTGTCCAATTACCCACAAGTTACAATAAAATTTAAAAAATAATTGCAACTAAAAACTATTAGTATTATAGAAAGTTTTCTTTGCGACCAATATATATTGTAGTAAATAAAAATGCCTACTTCTTCGCTTTTTAAAGGTTGCGGTGATTCCACGATTACCCTTTAGTCATAATTTGCAAAACGAAAATATTATAATGAGGGCCATTTTGCTTTAAACTTTTAGCACGATAGCCGCATTCGGCTGAAATAATATTGTCCTTTATAACGAAGTCCTTGCCATCCGGTTATGAGCCAACGTTATTATGTTGGTTAAACAAAATTCCCCATAATGGCCTAATTATGTGGCGAAAATTGCCAGCCCACTTTTTGGTGGTTATATAAATGTATTTGTAATAGCATTTTAGATATTGCGAGGACGGGGCCGAATCGAGCGGCGAGGCGCCTGATCACCAAAACTTAATTTATTTTCTCCTTAAAAAAACTTTAAAATTATCTTTAGCGGCGCGGCGTGGGAAACGACCCTGTCGCCGGCGGCCTCTATTACGTTATTATTTACTATTAGATTTTATATTAAATCGAAGATTGATTGTGTATCTACATCGATACGCCTATAAAACGCATGTTTCAATTTACGAAAATGTTCCTCTATAATAGCTATGCGATGACTAACTCGTTAATGTATAAATGTAATTTGTAACTTTGTAAGAAGTATATTCAATTCAAATTGAATTTAATGTAATGTATGGTTTGTGAGTAAATAATGCTAATGATACTGACATTTGTGAATAATTTTTTGTCAAGTGTACGTTTTGTAATTGGGTAAATAATGGTTTTGTCGGCTTCTACAAATTGATAGTGAGGTAAATAAAATTATTATTGTTCTTTGCCACTGTCATAATAATATTCATTTCATTGCGCATGTTCATTCACATTACACAGGACTTGCTATAATCACATGCGTTATAATGAAGAAATGAAATGCGTATTTATAAATGTTTACTCGTCGAGATACTCCTATTTGAGCTACGGCAACATGTTTTTAACATAGAGGATGATTGTTATATTGATTAAAATTATGTATAAAATCTTATATATCTAATAAAAATAATATCCAATATCTGAGATACATAATATACTTATTATTGAAAACATGCAAACATTCTAATTTCTATTATAAGACTTCAGATTGTCATTGTTTCTTAATTTAAAGAAACAAAAAATTCTTTTGACAATATTAATCTGACATTTTAAAAACCCGAAATAGATGTTAATTTTTCAAGCATTCTGCTACTGAAGAAGCATCTAGTTCGGCCGTTGAGCGTTTATCATCCGTTGTTACCAATTACGGCAATAAATAAATGAGCATCAATTGGCCGTAATAAAGTCTGTGAATGTTAATGAATCGATTCGTTGTGAGATGTGTCGTAAAACGAGCCACTGGTTCGGGTGTCGCGGGCGAAGCGCCACGGGGGGCATGGGGTCCTAATTGATTTGTGCCCGAGGCCACAATCAAAACAGATCGTATTTTATAAGACGTATCTTAACTGGGGAGAGGGTGGCGCAATGACACAGTGATTGCAAGAGGGTGGGTTGCGATTCGATTCTAGCTTTCATAGTTTCACATTTTTTGGAACAGCTTTCTGAGGTGTTTTTGAAGCATTGTTACTTTGAAACTAGAAATAGATATTTTCTGAAGATGTACGTGAGTTAAGATTTTAAACGCTTATGCTTGGATGTATTTTTTATGATTTATGAAACAATAAATTTCTTCATTTTAATGAGACATAATCTTTATTTGTATAAATAATCTATTAATTTTCAAATCGCTTGTTAGATTTTTAAATCGTTTATTAATAAATAAGAATAAATCAAATTTTCCAATAAATATTTTTGTGTAGTGCAAAAAAACAATAATGCTGAGAGTGAAGCTACAAAATTTGCATTCGTCGCTGTTGCAAATTCTAATGTGTTCAGTGATCAAACACAAGAAAATCAAATGATCATTTGATAAATAGTCATAGGGGAGACTGCGCTTTGTCGCGCTCGTAATGTGGTCAACTGCGCCCGTTCCCCTCTATGAGAACTGAGAGGGCCTGGGAAATTATGTCTTCCCCATTTTGTTACGCTCCGTTTAAATCTCGCCTACGCAATACTAAGGAGTTTGAGGTTCACTTATGAGCTAGTTTGTTTGTGCTTGTTGTGAAAATGTTGTTTTATATTGTATGTTAAGTGTAATCTTCAATGCGATGCGGAAAAAGCGGAAATATTACACATACGGACATAGCGGATCAGCTGTTAACGCAATTGTAATTTTAGTTATATGCATAAGTTGTAATTATCATGTTAAAAAATTAATTTTATTACTTAATTTCGCAATAAGAACTATCTACCTATTTAGTTGGCAAGCCATAATGAAAAATAAATGTTGTAAATGAAAATTTTTGAAATAATTTGCATAAAAAGCGTTGTTTAAAGCAAGGTCAATAATTAAAATCTTTAACAACTTTTTCTTCAGCTATGAAGGAAGTAGTTTGTTTACGCCTTATAAAACTTTCGCAATAAATGATTTTCTTTACTCAGAAAAGAAACTTTCTTCGCAATACCGAGTATAAACAACAAAAATAAATACACATCACTTTCACGACTACAATCGACTGACAAGTATTTGCATCAACAATTCATGCAAAACTTGAACCTTGTCCAAAGTCCAAGAAAAAGTTGAAAGCTCGGAGCGGTAAATAGATATACCATTAATCACGTGCGCCTGATTCGACGCGACTGTACGGGGGTGAGCTCGATAAATCTTCCTGGCAACTGCATTGCGGTACACACGCGCTGAAAAATTGCCGATTGAAATAAACATGCCGCACCGAACACGCCCACAAACGTGTTTTATTTGTGTGTGCTGAAAAAGAGTAGATGTATGAAGTGTTAGGAAATATTACAATTCAAATTGGTTGACCTGATAGAAATACTAAATGTATTAATTTCTTGCCTACACCTATGAAAAACATTGGTAGACATATAAGTAATACTATTTCTTGTTTATTACAAATATAAAAACTAACCTAACATATGGGTACTTACTACTTTTGTATTTCGTACACAGCCGATAACTGAAAATAAAAAAAAATAAAAATGTGGCAGTTGGCAATATTAATACACGAATTAAAATTACTTCATCATAGATATTTAAAAAAATTGTAAATGCCATAGATGCCCCGATATGGCCTTGTTTTGTCACATTAGAAAAACCCATAGTCAAGTTGACATGCGTCAAAATATAAAAAAACGCGTTATAAGCACGAATGTAGGCACGCGCGGGGAATGCAGTACGGCCCACGCACCACGCTATTGTATGCAAATTGCGGGTCGCAGGTCGCCTCTCGTCCGACCGCCATGATGCTCTTCTTTAGGTACATTTTGGACTATTATCGTGGGCTGTCTCAAGATTGAATGTAATGGACGTTTAATATAGCCGATTTGAGATATGCGAAAAGTGCATAAACTGAAAAAGACTAAAAAAAAATCGGTTTGGCCATAGCAAACTCTACGAGTTGTAGAAAACAGAACTTGGACAACTAGTAGGCAACACAGGTAACGTTACGTGTAAAAATGTTTCTTTTTATTAATATTTTTTTATTTATACATGAGCATCACGAAAAAATATTATCTTTCTAATACTTTTATTATTTTGTCTTTCTCTTGCTCAGATATATTAAGGAGAAAAACAACTGTTCCATTAATCAATTATTTATAAGAACACGTCAATAGGCAAAAGAACCTATTTTACATTTTACAAAAAAACATGTAAGTTTCAACATACTCATCTATTAGTTCAAAGAAACATATGTACCGCGGAGTATGAATGACTTACATTTCGCTGAGTCACGGCGGAAATTCTATTGTGGTTCGGAATCACGACTGAACAACACGGCATTATTCTGATTGTGAATGGATGGGGTCAGAGATCGACGAATACCTAAATCTTGTTATGAGTCGTTATACTCGATATGACAACTTACACCTGCATAATTAAACCAATTGTGGACGTCGGATGCTATATAATTATCTATATTTATAGTAGATAAAATGTAAATAGAATACAATTATAAAAATAGTGGATACTCAATTAAGAGCAGTTGGATAGGTTTTCGATTAAGATAATGAAAGAAACTTAACGAAAAAAACAAATTATCAAATGATAATTTCTATAATTTTCAAAACAAACGACACTATACTATACAATAAACACACTACTAAAAGTTTTCGAATGTATTTAAAAACCAAATTTACCAAATACTTCCATACACTCAGAACATATATTAAATAGTTTTATAGTAAAATACCGAATAGAAACAAAATTATTTGTGGATACGTCTTATGAATGGAAAAGGCACAATTAAAATCTCATAATATTTATCAGCTTATATTCAATTTAGCAATAATCCTCAGCAATAACTCAACAATCGAGATCGGCGAACTAATCCTATACAGATAGAACAATATAAGGACCGCGGTCAGGCCGAGTCCAGAAATTTACTGTCCATAATTACAGGGTTGCGTCAGTTAATTGCAGACGTTGGCCCGCCGTCTCAGCCTTTTTTTGACTAAATAAAAATTGACTAATATTCATAATAAATAATGAACTCTCCATTCTCAGAGTTTGGGATAGGATTTATCCGATTAAGATTGTTGCTAATCAGAATACGGATTCAATGTTCTGTTTTTAAATACATTCATTTTCATTATGTACTTATCGTGGCAAATGGAATTAATGAACTTAATCAATTGTTTTATGTTTTATGATTTTCATTTGATTATTATTTGATACTAGGCATCTTTGACCAAGAATCCTTCTTGAAAAAAAAGTTTAATCGTGCTATGTGAGTAAAACATATACTGTGTATCCCCCATCTAGGGCATGTATGTGGCATTGCGTAATTTATTTCGCGTGGTATGACGAAAAAATCTATGTTCGTCATGGACTAGAAATAATAATATATAGAATACGGCAATTATTACCCCGAACAAATATAAAGTTGAGAATAATGAGACATCTTGATTTGTCTTAAATTTGATATACGTAAAATTATACT
>LQNK01000129.1:684333-697529 GCA_001586405.1 Phoebis sennae
ACCCTGTATATTGTGTATCTCGTATCTAGAGCACGTAGAAGATATTGCGTAATTTTTTTCGCATGGTATGACGAATAAATCTATGTTCGTCATGGAGTAGAAATAATAATATATAGACAACGGCAATTGTTACCACGAACAAATATAAAGTTAAGAATAATGAGACATCTTGATTTGATTTAAATTTGAATGACTTATAAAATTATACTTGTCAATTGCCATAAATGGAGATCGTATTTTAAGAATTGGGCCCGAAACAAAACGCACATCTCGTTGCATGCAGCCTGCTACGGCTTGAGGCTCTTCTTATAATTGTAGGGTTTCGCCCAAAAGCCCTCAATTATAAAATAATAGCAGATGCGGATCATAGTAATAACAATTATTATCACGCTCGCTGCTATCATTACCGTTGAAATATGGACGATGATGTGTGATGTATGCAAACCGAGGGATTCCGCGGAATTTGTGCAATCAATCGCGAGACGGCGTGGAATACGTTCAAACTTCAAATGATCGTAGAGTTTACCATATATTTTATTGAATAACCGTGAGATCGAAAACAATTATTAACTTTTACAATACTTATTAGCCACACCTAAATACACTTTAAAAGTTTATTAACACTGCATGTTAATATCTCGCGACATGCTTTGTTAGATTTGATTAACATAACATTGTATTGGCTTAAATTGCGTGACAACAACTATTAGCTATATCGATATCTCTCGTCTATATTGTAACGGATACAGAGAAAACTTGTAATGCATCGATTATTCAAATTCTGAAACAAGTGAGTGGTACCGCCTCTTTGCAGTCGCAATCTCAATAAAGACTTCCTAGATGCCCTATAGATGTATATTTTTATGAATTATAGAACGTTGTAAGTTTAATTAAAGATAGTGTTTAATTAAAGTTAATCGCTAAATAGCGATTCGAGATAGTGAGCAATCTGAACGTCGGTTTCGTTTTATTATAATTGCGTTCCGATATTGCTGTTGAAAGTTTTGTAGCCGAGTTAATATCTTGTTACAGGAATGTTGTGAAATAACGATCTGGAAACTGTGTGTAATTTATAGCGTATTAGATTTACGCCAATGTTACTTATACATTACTCTAAACAACTTTCTTCAATTATAATGTACATTTTGATATTAATAAGCCATAAGAATTACTTTTCTAATTCGATCTTCGTTTGTTTACGATCTGTATCAATTACGTACATAACACTTCACTTTTTTAGAATAAGTATAATTTGCGTTAAAAGTGATTATTTGTTTAATTATTATGCCATACCAACGGCGTACATACAAAATTTACAATAATTAAATATGGTTAGAGAATATTTTTATCTGAACATGAGTAGTTATTTTATGGTTTATGATAATTTTGTATAGACCGTGTATACTAACTTTCCGTTTGAAATACTAGAGCGTTTATCTTCGCTATTCCACCGGCAGCAAGAGCGATTAATCATTGTTCCTCTACTGGATAATTCGGCACTTGATTTAGTGAAAAGCAACATGTTATTACGGGATAAATCTCTATCTAGAAAAGCTAAGAAGGCCTAAGCGTCCCTGATTTATGGAGCCTACGGCGATCGCCAGACTGCTTTGATTTGTTATCCTCCAGAACTGTGTTGTTTTCGTCTTTAGTTGATTTTTAATAAATAGCTTTGGAATTATACACCTTAAATAATTATAGTGCATACAATCCTTGATTATTACTTTTACAATGGCACCTTCTTTATTTATCTCTGTAAAATGTAACCCGTGAGAGTGGGATTCGTGGATAACTAATGAATCATTTTAAAATATATCACAGCACAGTTATTATCCACTATCAATTAAATCATTTTTAATTTATAGCTTTTAACTATGAAAGATGGTTATGATTCTGAAAGATTGGGTTAAATGATGCTTTATAAAGGATGGAATGTTTATCAAACAAAAGATTGGGAATATATATGTTTGGAAATTTACTAAATTTAAGTTTACATGTTTATAACTTATACTTTTTTATACATTGATGATAGCTTGCAATAAAGAATAATAAATTTTAAAAGTTGATATTAGTTGAGTCGTAAAGCTAGAAAAAGTACTAGTTTTTATCTACGTTATCAGTATAACTGTCAATATTGAATTAACGTTACTAATTACTATTAAAACAGACAAAACGGGTTGTAAAATGGGTAGATAGAGGCTAAAATCACCCTTTGCCTGTAATCAGATATTCTACGTCTAGACCCCAGTCTAATGCTTGGCAGCTGATAACATCTTGATTAATCGTGTCTATACTCCACACATAAAAGCAACAACCCTAAAACATTGTATCTATAAGTGTAATAAAAGTTTAAATAATAAAAAGATTAATTATTAATAAATCTATCGCTGGGCAATCTCAGGCATTTAGAGGCGTTGTCCGTTGCGGAAAATTAATGAAGTCTTCCGCAGAGTGTTTCGCGGTTTAATAGCCGTCATTAATTTTATCTCAACAACCGCCATCTATACGACGCGTCTGTATCACGTCAGCATCTCTAGTTGAAATAAATGCTATGTATTAATGCTATCTTGCGAATTAAACTTTTGAGTAAAGTACTTTTTAAACACATTTGTGTTATTCTTTTCATTACTAAAATAACCGGTATCACTGTGTATGCTTTCATATCTGGGTTATTAATCTGCTGTATCAGAACGCCATTTTTATTCGCCCACATTCACTTAAATGGTTACCAATAATATTTCAATGTCCTCATACGAATTTTCAATCGGACAAATAATATGCAATAAAACGCGTTGCACCTTTTCAATATTCAATTTGTGTGAGGAAGTTCAGCAACAACATGATAAAGGCACCAACAGTAAAGAGTTTTAAGATCTCCTCAAGTCAATGCTCAATCTCGGAGCGTAAGTATTCAATAAAATATACCACCGTAAAACGTACCAGTCGCGGAGAGCGGCGTTCATCAAAAAACGCAAAGTAGAAGCTTCGACAAGCTCACAAAAGCTCGTAAAAGCTCTCGACTATTATGTAGTTATTGTTACGGGGTGGAAACACCATTATTACACGGGTTCGCTTTATTTTGTTGTTTGGCGCTTCGCGTCGACGCAGCGTCTGTCTGTCATCGCAGACTGTGTGCACCGAACCCATTTTAGATTATATGAAACTCAAACTGAGAAAGCAAATCATATAGAAAAATTTACAATTTATCTTTGTTTTTAATTTTTCAAGTGTTATAATTAAATGGCAAATTTGACAGGAACGATATCTTCTGTGTAAGTATATGACGCTCAAACCACATTGTAAAATGAACTTACATCTATCTATATGTAAGGTACAATACCTATGTATTGTTTACCTTATCTTATTGTAAAGTGTCATATAGGTATTATTTTTCTAAATAATTTACAAAAACCGCAACTAGTTCAAACAAGATGCATATTTCTTATATGACGTAGGAACCAAGGAAATATTCTTTGCATAGATAGCTATTCTAAGGCATTGAACAACTGGTATAACCTATGAACGCATTTCTAAACTTTAAGTTTAATTACCAATTATTGCCAACGTTCGGAGCAAGGTATATAATTTGTTACGCATATTTACATAAACATGAACCATACCTTTATTAACGCTTATAAATTCAAATGTTAATGAATTCTGCTGTTAATTATATAGGTCACAATGCTTAACTATGCTGATGATTGCATTTGCCCGGTGGCTTGGAAAGTAATTGTCCTATGAAACTATAATTCTCCTTCCAAGAATCTATGTAGGTATGAAATATTAATATTCGTTAAAATTGACACTTCAAATGTTCACAAAACTTTTCGTGATACCATTCAAGTGTCGCTACTAATCCTATTATGCACGTAAACATTTACTGACATTTCAATATTGAAGTGAACATCTTTTTACATTGTATCGACACTTGCTTTCCGAATATGAACATCGGAAACATTCAAATCCTCACCTTTGTTCCGGGATTAGAGCGAATTTTGCATAGGAAACGGTCGTCAAATGTCCTCGATGCATTGAATATCGCATGAATGGAGCTAAGCGACCCGCCATTACAATACCCTTGTATGAAAAAGATCGAAATCACACGTGTTTTGAATAAATTTTGGACAATATTTTGAGTAAATCGCAAGAGATTATGTCTGGTTGTAATTCGTAATAGGACACTTATCATCTTTTGAATAAAATAGCGTTCGTGAGATCTTCATTACTCGATTCGTTTGTGATTAATGGCTTGGCATGATAATTACAAGTTGCATATAGCGTCGATTTAATTAAATTAAAACGATGTATTCGTCTCTACATAGTGATGATTATAGCAGTGGTATACAGTTTTACTGCATTGCTGCAAAGCAATGTTTTTTTCGTTATTTTATAGACACTTATGACTTAAATTATAATTTATAAATGGTTTTGCAGTTAACAGCTCTTTGAGCCTATCATTTTATACTTCTTACTGCTCCGTCTATGCACTCATTTAATTCAGAAATTTTATCAAAATCCGTTCTGTACTTGTGGCGTAGTTCATCCAAAAATACTAAACTACCAAATACACATAGATTTAAACCTTCACATCTATTATAATAGTAGAACAAAAACTGATATATATATATTTGATTGTATTCTTTTTTACTTGCTAATCAAATAAATATCCTATTGTATAGGACGCAAAAATATTACATACTAAAGGGATTATATTCGCGATCATAACGATTATATGATACACTATACACGAATTGCATTCACTATAAAATAATGCACGTGTTAAAATAATATTGGTGAAGCAACAATGTACTGTGCAACTAAGTGTCGTTGAAAGCGACGGAAGTCGGTGTAAGATTGCAAATATACCCTTCCATTACTAACATTCTCTTTGAACGAGTTCAGTAAAGGAGTTATTTTTATCATTACTTGGTGTTACACTAAATACTTAATGGCGACTGTAAAATACATGTGATTGTTGTGCGAAGATCTAGTTATTGATAAGTCAAAGGGTCTTGATAGTGGTCTTAGAGTTTTTTTTATATCAATGCAACCGGATTTTATCATTGTTCTAAAGATTATTCGTTTTTATTGAGTATGAATGTATGAAATATTTAATGTCTATTAATTCCAACTATCAGAAAGTTTAGAGAAATTATGACTCGCATAGTGTTATAAACCGTGCATCCCAAAGTTTAACCTAAGTATGTAGCCCATATGCCGTTTGATTTTCATGTAGTTACAATATATTGTACATCTGTTGAACTACAACTTTCTTCGATAGAAGTTTGACGGGTTGTATTAATTTAAACTCCACAGCCAAAAAGCGCTATTGTAAATGAAAAATTGCAAGCCGGTGAGTATCGTAACCGGCAATTACTTTTTATACATTCATAATAGTAACAAAGGGAATAAAGCTACTGTTTGTTATAGGGTCGTTATTTGATATTTCAGACCTTAGTCCAGGCTGGGCGGATCGAGGGCGGCGACGCCAGATGCGCACGCGCGTACGCGTGCTTTCGCGATAATCAAATGAATAAAGGAAAATTGTTTGTTATTCTTGTGAATAAAAATTGTATTTTATAACATTTTTCATAGAATTGAAACTCTTCTTAATTAAATAAAGATTATTAATAAATGTGGAAATAGTGTAAATAGAGATTCAATTCTATAAAAAAAATATAAAAACTGTGTACTCATAGAGAATAGTTTAATGAGGGTACTATATTAAAATTTAATGCGAATTGTTCCTTGATAATCAATATTTTTAGCTGAAGATGGATGAAGAAATCAAATTGCATGGCTATTGTTTTATTAATATTATTCCCTAGAAATGTATTAGGCCATAATTTTCTTTTTACGGAATGTGAAGTAATGTTTTTCTTTACCTTAAAATATGTCCAATTAGATAATTATTATTTATCAAAAAGCGTCGAAATGTATCCTAATGTAGTAAATACAAGAACTTAGTGAGTATGGTAATTCTTTGTTTACTTCGAACTACTTACATGCCCCATTCTTTTTCGCAAAAGCTTTATCGTATAAATAATAAACTCTATATGAAATCCTAGACCGGGAACAATAATAGAAAAGACGTACCCAGCGGGAGCGGCGCCTGCGCAGATTACAATAATTATGAAAGCACGCGCTCGAACACTAATAACTATCATTTGGCACGTTATTCCATATTCCGTCAAATCTGTCGCAAGCATCTATTGTCGTTTGAGACTTGAGTGCGTAACAGTGCTTTTATAGCGTGGTAATAGACAAACGCATTTGTTTCAGCTATAACTTTTATGTGTTTTAATCGCTTTTATGCGTATTTGGGATAGCTTTCTATAAACGGTTACGGTACTAAAGAAGGATAGAACGAATTTACTTACTTAACTATCTTTCTACGTAGTACCTTTATTAGAAATTGTTATTTTATCGAGCTAATGCGAAACAACATTTGTTTTTATAAATGATTTGAGTAGACATCTTTTTAATTTCAAAAATTACATTAAAATCTATGAAAGAAAACAACAAATTCTCAGGAAAGAAATCAAAGTAACATCTGTTATTGAACATTTTGCGTGATCTCGAGTGAAATAAAAATGCATCCTGTCATACGAAACGTATCCGCCCCCGCACGGATTGGGGACGTAAAAAATGGATCAATTTTTATAATAAACCAAGGGTAACTCCAAAGGTACTTTATTATAAACCGGAAACATTTATTACCTTTGTGCGGGAAAATACTTAGCAATTTTAGTGAAACTTTATATCGCAGCTGGTATCATTAAGAATAGTTTAATCAGAGATCAAGTCTGAATGGGTGATGGGAGATTTCAGAGGATATGAAATATTGGTAATCGGTTATATTAAACTTTTATGTTATAAGTATGTTAGGAAATTATGTCATAAGTATGTTCTTTAGATCTTTAATTTTCTGAGAACTATTAACTCATTATTGAGTTGATCATTCTATTTCAATTCATACCAAAGATTGAAATATATTATTTATATTTATAATGGATTTTAAATGATTGAATCGACAGAGGTGATTAATAATGTTTGCATACATTTACTTGTATGCGATTTGTAAATGTATGCAAACATTAGGTAGTATGCAATTTAGTATGTAAGATACGACTGGAACTATGTTTTAGTAAATTCTACGCTTATTTTATAAAATGTTTGGTATTTTTCAAACAATAAACTATATGAACATTAGTCAATGCTAAGGTGTTATTTGTTAACAATTTAAGTACTGAATCGTTTTAGGTGACCTAACCAGAATCAAACATCTACAAATCGTGCTCGCTAAGTATGATTGACACACGTATTGATTAGTTTAGTTCAAAGAGCTTTGATTACAGGAATGAGTGCGTTATCGGTTTATATTAGTTTTGCGTGTGATAGACGGCCCGCCCTCGCCGGTTGGCCTGCGCGACCCGCCCATAGAGTAAATAAACACGCAGACAGCGCACGACGAGCGAGACGAAGGATCGGAGCGAGGGAATACGCGCCGCGCTCACTCGACCACCGAACCCTACAATTAGTAGGCGAGATTCGTCCGCGGCATCGATTCGTTACGATAATTGCTCTGAAGGATTTTCTTGACATGAAAATTCCCCGCGTGTGCTGTGAACAGTGACTGCGATGAATTGTGCGTACTACCAACAGCACGGGGGCCCGCACCCCGTGCCTCACAATGTCAACAATAATTACTTCAACGAGGTAATTCCATTTAAATTATAAAATAAACAACAAAATCAACGTGCACCGTGACTTCAAATATACAGTGCTCCGATTAATGTAACCTTATTGGATATTTTAAAAATAATTCTTATTGGAATTTTGAATGTAATAAGTAATTTTTAAAATAATGTTTTATAATGCGGCTTATTATCCGGCTCATGAATAAAATAAATATTTTAAAATTAATGACGGTACCTAAGCATTAAGGTGTAAAAAAGTAAAGAAAATAATGTGTACATAATTGTACCAGTTCTTGTCACCGATGAAATATCGACAGAGGCTTATCGAAATTGGCAATCGACGTTGAATAATGAGCTATTTAAGAAAAAATCGAATTAATGAATATTGCGATTCAGGAGAAAATTGCATCATTATTGATAAATGTTCAAGAAATTTTCGAAAATCAATCTTACATTTTTATCTTTATTACTTTTTGAAAAAGTTTAAAGTTTAAATGCTTTTGATGAAGATGTAGTTGTTGTGACAATAATCGAATTTCGAAAAAATACCGTAAGTAAATAACTTTTAAAATAAGAGAAAAGTTTTAAAACTTAAATAAGTACATAATATTATTTTTATACATTTCAAGTAAACTATATTTCTACAGGGAAGTGAAGTAATAAATGCAATAATATATTAATTGTAAACTCATATTATGTAATTGGCTCGCTCAGCGCAGAAAACACGTTAAATACAATAGCAATTATAAAACAAGCCTACAAAAGCACTACAAAGAATAGGAATAAAAACATTTAATTGGCATTATTACGAATGTGATTACGTACAAAAACCTCCCGCGGTCTCACACCCCAGATATTTCTTGTTCAATTTGATATTTGATCTTATTGATTCCTTATATAAATTGCCCGTATATTACAGTCATTAAGGACCGGTTTAACGGTGAACAAATTGTTTGTTCTGCAAGCTTTAGCTTATTTTATCCTTTATTTTAAACAATGTTGCTCTTAATCATATTCTTATAATTCATCTTATTATTATAAAATCAAATATCGATATACAACTGTATGTATACATATGTATCTAACTCAATCAATGTCTGAATAATGAATTTTACCTTTTTGTACACGACCTAAAAACTTAAAAACTTTGAGAGTACTACCTAAAAATTATACCTAAATTTAATCTTTCCACAAAAAATCTTTAAGCATTTTTGTCACTAGATAATAACTGATATTTATTATAAACAGGAACAAATAAAACCCAAGGCCATGCTCTTTGTGGATTATTATACAGAAACTAATAGAGTTAATTTTGATTTTAAGTGTAATAACAATAGAGAAAAAAATAAACGCATATTATATGCAGAACGGTAAAGTAAAAAGAATAATCTTTTTTTATATTCATTCCTATAAGTCATTATGTTATATCACATTTGACAAGATAACGCACTATTAATTAAATATAGTCTGTAGTAGGTACTTGAATTTATTTACAATTAATTTTAAATCATTCAAAAGAAATTGCTCATTAATTTCTTACAAATTAATTTTAAGACTGTAAACTTTGAGGGGAAACCACTACTAGATTGCATCGCTATCAGTCAGGTGGGATTGGATATTAACATCTGCTCATAAATTTGATTACACACTTGATAATAAGAATAAGAACAAACACAATTTAACTTATTTTATTAATGCAATTCACGCGATACACTTCGAGTAAACAGTAACTATTTACTAGGTACTTATTTCTTTTTTATTTTCATTTTCATTTTCATCTTCCCTTTTATCCTTTTGGTGTAGGTTACCTGCATACCTTTAAAAGCTGGTTTATACCTATAATGTTGCCAATAGTACATGTGTGTAGTATAGACATGTTCGTTTGTGTAATTGTTATGCACAATAAACAGTATATCCTTAAAAGAGACTTTTAATTATTTAAGAAGACGTAATTACCCTTATTGTCTACATGAAATTGAGGATGTCCAAATAGACACACATATTATTAATACGCACTTCTAAAAACAAAAAATATACGTATCGGCACGACGATAAACAGTAGGTCATTTTGAATAAAGTGAATCTAAAAGCGTAATTATCATAATGCGTGTTTTTTCGGTATAAATGTCTAGTCATCACAATTAAATACAATCCTTTTAAGCCCGTTATGTAACAATGTGTTCCGATTTCTCGTATGCGATAATTATGAACTATCTATAGTGTGTATTAATGGAAATGTTTCTAGAAAAAGCAGCACGATATTTGATGTTCCGAAAATGGTAAAGCTAAAGAAGGATTATATCTTTAGCAGTTTAGTCATAAAAGGTTATTAAACTATAAAGTTGAACGAAGACTCCTTAACTTTTTAAGGTAACACTTATTACGTATTGTTAAATCAGAAATTATCAGTCGGATCGTAGGCAGAAAAGAGTCATAAGCATTAGTACCTTGTGTACCGTCTTCTGCGAATAGAAGTGTTTATCTTTTTCTATATAGTGCGATGTGGTATTTCCTTAAGGTAGATTATATGAACATTGCTGGTAATATAACTGATATATAAGCCTATATATTTAAACCATTGAATGAATTGTGAAGGTAAATTAATGAAAAGGAGAAAGAAATAAAATACTTATTATAAGCAAGTCTAACGTATACTGTAAGAATGAAGGTTATTCTTTGGTACAAGCGTCGAGCAAAACTTTACCTATCCCCGTAACAAAAGCGACAAACCTCGCATCTCCCTTGTTTTAATAAGGCTTGTCGCAGTACTTAAGCTCATCCTAATTTCAGTGGCATTGGGCTAGCGCGGGGCTTGCGGGGGCCGGGAGGGGCAGAGGTCTCGCAATTACGGGGCCATAATTACAGGGCTGGCGGCCGCTCGGCGCCCAAACCGGCCGACTCTGAATCTCCTGCCGTAATTAAAAACGCTCCGAATTAAATTCGCTTGTATACGCACCGACTTATGATATAACTTTTTACGGGCTTTCTAATTAGTTTTCGTTTTTGTGCATTACACGGGTAATAGGATCGAATGCATCATTTTAGGGGTTCGATACAAAAAAGACGTCATCATGAATTTGAATAATTCAATTATTAGTGGGTTTAATTTGTTTTCTTTTGTTTCTAGGTTAGTATCGACCCTGTGTCCGCGGATCACAAGGATATGAAGATCTTAGTAAGTACTAAATTATTTTTACAACAATTTTAGTACTCGCTAACATCACTCATCCTCTAGGAAACAATGCTGCAGGCTATAAGTTTTTTACTGTATAATTATAAACGTATAAAGTCCACTCAAAAGGTTATAGTTATACTGATTAGTAAGTCATTCATTTGTTACTCCGATTTATTCAATTTTATTACCGCTAATACGTTATGAATAACAAATTGCTCAATCATTCAGATCGAGTAATTTGTCAAGGTATCACTTATCTATTGGTTTTAATTTATTTAAAATAAGTCCATAATCTTGCGTAATGATTTCGTAACATTGAGGTTATGACAAAGAAACCGACCCATTTCAACAATGTCGCGATATTCCGACACGAACGCAGGAAATTATGTCGGAACGAATAATAAATGACGAAATCGATAATTTATTTTGATTTGTCGTTTGATACTGAGGCTGTGAAATGGGCACTGAGAGGCGCGGTGATTGATTCGTCACGGGGAGAGCGTGCGCGAAGCCACGTGAGGTTATTGTTTAATGTTTTGGGTGTCTTGGGTCGGTTTCATATAGTTAAGATCATACCGTTACTTTTTAAGCACGATTAAAACATGGATTGCAGCCTTATTCAGAGATTAGAAACATTTGCTTGATTTGTCCTTTGAAACCGATAATTTGAAATGGGAACTGAAAGTTTCGTGTCGATTAAATAGTTCTTCGTTTGTGCTATTAGTCGAGTCCTTTTATGGGTACACGTATATGTTGCAGCGTTATAAAATTTTAATTGTTTTTTTTTAATATGAAGAATTCAAAATAACTCTAACATTATAAAATACTGCAATGCCTTTAAACACTTGGTAAAACTAAGTGCGCACTAGCTTCTTACACTTATCTAACCTACATTCTCTAAAGTATATCTAAAGATAAATGACGAAATAAACTTTTATTTATAGATCTTATTATAACAATTCATTTTGTTACATATATTGATACATAAGTAGGTGTACACCTGTAGGTACTTATTTATAAAGGCACAATTACAGCATATTCTTGTGAATTTTTAAAGAAAATGACAGAGTATATCAAACAGTACGCGAGATAATTCGAATGTGGATCCGCCCTTACGGAAAAATATAGCTGAGTAAGAATGTATTGTGTGTCACTTACAAACGTGGAAAAACCTATTACATCACTTGTTACTTCAATTTTATGTATTATTAATTATTATTATTACAAAAAGATCAGTATTTTTTGTCAGTACTTACTTGACTACTAAGATAGAGTTGTACTTTAAGACATCTAAGCATTTTCAATCAACATAGTATTATTTATTGATACGTTACTTTTCCTTGCTCCTAATAATTTGTTACATCTTACCTTATCACTACAAAGAATAAAACAAGATTAAAGTTTGAGATGTACAGTACCTTTAAGATATGATTAAAACTACATAAAAATAAAAATATTTTACAAATTAAAACTACACAAACATTTAAAACAATTCCCGCTGTCTGTTCCTATATATGCTGAGATTTCTAAAAATATATAGAAATTTTCATATGAAATATGTATATAATATGTGCAGCACGCGCGAAGACAGGTTAGGTTGCTAGTCTATAATATAAATACTGTAATTAATTTTCGTCGAGGACACGTTGCACTGAAAATAACCATCTATATGCAGTTACCAATTATAAATTTATATTTGTTTATGCACAATTTTATCAGCCCTCGTAAGTTTAAATGCTGTTGATGTCCGATCCTATAATTTATTGTACAAACACCAAGTAAATTCGCTTTACGTACGATACGTCAGAATCATTACCATGTAAAATGAGATGTGCCTGAGGTAAAATACGCAGAGTATTACGGTTCAAAAACCTTATTAACCGAATTGAAGGTCGTTAACCATTTTACAATTTATAAGAAATTCTATGATAAGCCGATGTGAGATTTTTTTAAAGAAGCTATTAAAGTATCTTGCCTACCATATTTGGTTAAATAATAATTAAATTGTTGAAAAATGGAGTTGATATACTTTCTTTAATCATTTTCCACTTTCGTATTAATGGTTATACTGGATTATAATTAATTTAAAAATATATTTTAAAAAGTGCAACTTCAACAACGGTGGTGTCTGTCATTACCTCTAAAAATATACTTATGCGTGCAGTGCAGCAAAAGTGACTAAAAAGATTAGGAAAAAAAATTGTCTAAATTCAAAATTGATTTTAAAATAGATAATGAAGCAACAAACCTTGTGCTTTCTATGCAATACTATTGATTTAACAAGACAATAATGCGCAATTGAAAAGGCTATCAAATGAATA
>LQNK01000129.1:708419-729638 GCA_001586405.1 Phoebis sennae
TGTTCTATTTTTTTTAGTAAACTGACCATATCTTTTTATAGGAATTAATGCCTTTTAGACTACAAATAAAAAGAAGTATTTCGTTCATACATTATTGAGGTTCTGGAAAATATATTTATAGGATTAGGTTGAATTTTAAAATTGTATAAATGAGCGTTAAATTAAATTACATATAATTAATGTCATATTTTTTTATAACAACTATGTTCATTTTGTAGTCTACGCGAGCGAAGCCGCGGGCAAAAGCTAGTAATTTATATTTTTATTGATTACCTTTTCAACTATCTTTCATTGCCTCTTTAATAATGTATATAATTGCCCTTGATAAAACCCTATCATTCGTGACAAGATAGAAGAAGTGTTGACGCCCTTTCCTCATAAACTGGTATAATTGTGTGTATATCACATTATTACGTACAGTTATAATTCCTTGAAATAACGCAGGAAGTACCTACATCCCGTCTTTGCATGTCGTTGACTGAATTAATAATGAAATATTAATTTCAACCTCCATTGGCCGAGCCATGCATATTTATGGGACATTCGCGTTGCGGTTTATTGAAAAATAAATGTATGGAAAAACAGTTAAAATGGCTCGACCACAACTTAACTGCGTCGCTTCCTGCGTCGACCACAAATGGCCTTTTTGTGTCTCGTTAGCTATTAATGTTTTACCGTTAGCAGTGTTAATACTTATTGATTTATTTCGTATGTTATTATCAAATCGTAGATATATACTACTTCAGATACAATAAAGCGTTTAAAATGGGGATATTATATTACAAACTAGCGAGTTAGCGACCCGCTCTGACTTCGCATGTATACATATTATAGATATACTTATAAACCTTCCTCTTAAATTATTTTACCTATTAAAACGTATCAAAATCCGATACTTTTAAAGCTGTTGTAATAAAAAATTATTTCCTTCCCTAAATAATTACGTACCCATTTCAAAATAATGAAGAGTTTTTATTAAAAAGTTATACTTTTTTCTGTCGAAATCAAACCAAAAGTTTCATAGTGGTAAAACTATCATTGAAAAGCTAAAAATAACGCTATATATACAAAAATAAATAGAAACGGATGGTACCAAACAAATAATTGATAAATCGCTTTGTTTGATGTACAAGGTTCTCATACACTTGTTATAATCACATTATATGAAAAACGGCTTGAACACACGCTGCGAAATAAAATTATCTGCGTATACAAGCTATTTGTTTTCTTACGCTCGCGAAAGCAAATGTGAGAAGTCGTTAAACTGGCGTATTGTAGGGCACTCGCAAAAAGATGATTATTTCACTAGCTGCGTCGACGTAAGAACAGAGTAAATAAACAATGATACATCTAGGCTGAGTATCAGAAAAACGAGAAAGTTTGCTGTTATATTTTCAGATAAAGGTGGTTTTTTTTGATGAAATTTTTGAATTGCAATCAATTTTGTTTTTAAGAGTTTCACGTAATTACAATGTTATTAAGTAATGAACATTATTTTTTGAAATTTGAATAACCTAAATTATCAAAGTTAGATCAATGCTGATTCTTAAGCGTAGGTAAGCAAGTTTCAATTTTTTTCTTAATTTCTAAAAAGTTTTTGGTAATAACCTTTAACACAAACAAACATACTAAATGTTATCATTAAAATGTTACTACTAGCTCACAATGAAAGTCAAAATTTTATTTTCATTATCATGTTTTTAATACTCTAAATCTATAATTATTTATCAAGGCGATAAAATTTGTACTAGAACCCTGAACACATCATATTTGATATTCTGCATATCATCTTATTTCGTGTTCATATTATCTTTTGTTTGAACATGCCGCTCTAATAGAGATTACGCTTCAACAAATGATTTAAAGAAACTAATATAGCCTCCAATGGGACCCTTGAGAATCAAGTGTCGGATTTGGAAGTCATTAATGTCATCGGAGAGGCCGTGGTCGGCTTCTGTAACCAGATACAATAATGTCGGATCGAAATGAGTTTTATGTGGGTGCTTTTAAGGGTTACGTTTTGGAGCTGAATGGTCAAAGACGAGGGTTTTTGCAACTCATTGCATTAACCCGGCTTGTTAGTGGCGCGGCGCAGGCGACCGTAATGAAGGTCGGTTGCAAGTCATTCGGTCGCGGCGCCGCGCGTCATCGCATCATCGCGCTGTCAATAATGCCCTGACAACGGAGAAGGTTTCCAAAGACGCAACATCACTAATTAATAGCTAGTAGATAAAAGTGGAGCGGCACCGCGCTTTGTTCTACTGTCAGCGCACTCTACCAACACGGATGCTCATTTGTGTTGAAATTATCGCTCTGATGACACGATTGTGTCAAGTTTGTTACCGCGCCGGTGAGGGATACATGAATGTTGAACGTTAGTCATGAAAAATTTTAGGTATGGAAATTGTTGTAAATCAAGTATTACACACAACCTCTATTCCGTTTTTAAGAACGCATCTACTACAAAGTTTAGATTGACACTGTTGAATTTTGAAGTGAAGACCTATCTTTGTTTTTTTTACGTTATTGTATTTTATAAAATATAAATTTCACTCTAATTTATAACAGTCGAAGATATAAGGATGGTACTGAAATGTCGTTCTACCAGGTAACTAAGAAAAGATGAACAGACACGTGCACCCCACACTTCATACAAACCAAAACAACCTCAAGTGTCGCTAAACCGTCACGAAAAGAACAATTAGTTGGCTCTTATCACGTCACAATGGGGCGCCGACCCACCCGCGGCGCGCTGGCCATTCAGCGGCTTATCACATCACCGTGGCGAATGACAATCCCGCCGAGATCGTGTGGACTATTTTGTAATTACACTATGATTCAGCTCATTTTAAGGTTAATGTTATTCAAAATGTAATGTTTAGCGCATAAAATCATATCAGTTTCAGTCCTAAGTTTTTATTTTGACAAAATAAATAATTTGCGGTATATATTATTAAGAAGAACGAATTAGAACAGAGATAACAAAAAATGAAATAAGTAGTTTTTTATTCAATGAACGGGCTTCTAAAATCACTGTGGCAAATCCCTCAAAGATCGTGTGGACTAATTTGTTATACTACTGAGCATTAAGTTTTTATTATTGCAATATTCAAAGCTAATAGTTTTTATTATTGCAATATACAAATCAAACCCAAGTTTTCTCTCCTAAAAGAGAAATTATCTGGTGTAGGGATTATCCAATGAACTGGATTATATATCACCATGGCGAATTTTGTCTCGGAGATCGTGTAGACTACTTTGTTATTACGCTATGATTCAAATCATATCATTGCCAATAAGTTCATTAATATATTAGGAGCTTTAAACATCATTTATATACAGTTTTTCCTTCTTATTTCCACTAAAAACAGAAATAATCTGTGGATTATTACATTTCAAAAAATAGCTTACAACATCACCGTGGCAAATCTCGTCTCAAAAATCGTGTGCACTATTTTGTAATTATAGTATGATTCAGCTTATTTAAAGGTTAATACTATGACATATCGTGAAGTTTATTAGATGTAACAAATAGTCTTATGTTCTAGAAATGAAATAAATCGTTGTATATAAATTTTGCATTATGAATAATCTACTTCATGCTATAATTTTGAATCATGAATTGATTCAAAACTTCTGATTCAATTCTTATCACATCACCGTGGCGAATGACAATCATCTCAGAGATCGTGTAGACTAGTTTGAATATGCCACTAATATTCAGCCCATTTTAAGCTTAACGTTATTGACATTATGTCATTTGAAATGGCAATATTTAGAGCTCAAAATCAATTCTAAGTCTTTACTTCTAGAGCAGATATAATTTGTAATTTACAGTTATTATTACAATGACTTTCATTCAACAACGTGGCATAATGACCGTGGCGAAATTGTAAGTGTAATACAACATTCGAATTTTTTTAGCTTCAACAAGTCATATCAGTCCTAAATATTTGGGTTCTTCTATCTTCTTTAAAAGCCTTTATTTAAGAACTTTTATACGTCGCAGTCCAAGAATTTTGAACTTAACGTTTTCTTTTATCCCTGTCTTTATTCCTATATCAATTTCTCATGTCGAATTGTACGTGTCCACTAACCAAACCCTAAGTGTATGATTCCATAAAAGAGAATACAGTCCCAACCGCACCCCAAATAGCAACATAGTACCCATTTAAACCAGCGGTATAAAAATAAATCCCCTACTTACCCACGCATACGTCCCATTAGCCGTAATAAGAGTCATAGGAAATTGCAAACTATTAACTACAGCATCCGGCTTTTAACTGTAAATTTTCCGATTGCAATTTGTCGCTGTATACTTTAAATTAATGGCGATTTCTTGTATTGTTACAAAGGCATACTTTATAGACATTATTAGAAATTTATGGACTGAATTTCTTTCGTAAATAATTCGTAATTTAATTGAAGGTATGTATTGCATATTTTTAAACCTTCAATGGTCAATTAGATAACAAATGAGATTTAACATTATTATTTTTCACTGTATTATATTTAAGCAACTACTTAGTGCTTACACACAAGATTTCCCGAAATCATTTACAAATTAATATTTCTTACATCATCAACTAATAATTTTTAAACGTTCAGTATAATACTTAAGTTTATCTAATTCTTTGTTCCGATTAGCTCTTGATTGTTATTCATAACTACTTAATACTAATATAAAGCTGAAAAGGTTGTTGGTTTGTTTGAACGCGGTTTGTGCAATAATCTATGGAACTATAATAACCTACGATGCTAGACCATTATATATATTATATTCGAGGAAGGCTTTAAGCTATATAATATTATGTTACGGAAGTGAAGCTGCGCGGAACAGTCAGTTCAAAATAAAACTTAACACACCTACTTTGCAATTACATATATAATACTTCCAATAAACATATCAAAGTACCACGTTATACAATCATGAAAAAAAACTTCAAAAAAAATTTAAATACTTTTATTGCCATATAAAATTAATTAATTATACAATATATCAAGTCAAAACAAACAGTGAGTTTTCTATTAGGCATTTCTAAATCCCTGCACCATTAGAGGGTATGACGTCACCCTCCCCATATTTCACGGGACCTCAATGAATTTCTCACTCAAGGGTTTTAAAGCGTCTGTCGTTGATGGCCACTAATGTTAGTGATCTTTTGAGGGTCTTTGAAACCATTGTTTGTACTCCTAAATATAATGCCATTGTATATGTCAATAGATATGGTTTATATGTGTCGCTAAAAGTATATAGTTTTAATTGACTTCCCAAAAGTGGAGGAAACCTTGAAAACTAAGAAAAAACAAATAGCAGACACTTATCTATATAATTTTGATCAAATATAGGCGGGGATTTATGATAGTAAACAAGTTTAAACCAGTAATATCAATTTTATTAAATCTGCCTTAAAATATAGAATTATATTGCTTAAATTGCATTTGGATCAGAAATATTTGTACGAAAATGTCCAAATAAGGTATACGTATACAAACATTCCAATCAAATTTTCTATACCAATGTTATTTTATGTTTAAAAACTTAAAAAAATGTCAATATTAAATGAGCGACGGATTTGTGGTCGTTGCGGTAATTTCATTGAGCCATTGAACGCGTCCTATTGAGGCGCTGGCCACAACGACGTGCATTTGGATATGATTAGAGCTATTTTATACGCAATTACATACGTTTGGAGCCTAATTGCGCTCGTATTAACTGTAAAAATTTGTTTTTAAACCTAAATATTGGGGAATTGTACCAATTTTCATAGAACATAGATTGGAGCGAATGTTTTAGGCAAACAACCAGTTGTTAATAATTTGGTGCGGCAATGAATCAGGTCGGAACGAGACGTTTCCGTAGAAGTTTATATGAATCTTATTCCGATTTTCGATACTTTGCCATCGGATTTGCATTTGTGGATAGAGGGTCTGATCAGAAATGTTCGTACCGTACTGTCGTTAATATAAACCCAACTTGCAATTAAAGTTTAAATTCTAATAGTTCGTTAAAATTAATGTTCATTAAAAAAAACTTATATTAAATGGAGCATATTTACTGTAATAACAGCCATTGTGGTCGTTCCATTGAACCCGACTCGTCAAACGCTGTCCGTATCGACGGCCTGTGGTTGTCTTGTATTTTGAAAGCAATTACATACGTTTAAAGCCTAATTTCGGTATATTTACTGTAAAAATCTACTTTTAAAACTAATGACTCTATTGTTAATCATAAACCGTTTTCCAAGAATTAGGTGTATGTGAAAGATCAAATTAATTTGCAAGAAATGCACACAGTGCAACATTTCGGAGCAAACCAAGCAATTTTTTTTAGAATGACATTTAAGCGCTATTAAAAGTGGATAAAGTCTACATTTATCCTATAAAAAACGTAGTTAGATGTGAAACGTTAGCCGTACACATTGGTGGTCGCGTGGCTCAGACCGCCCGCTGCGGCCAACACTCCGCTATGCTAATTCAATTGTGTTACGAGAGCGGATAGCCGGCGATACCATCGACTCCGCCCGAATTATCATAATAATGCGCGAGTCACCTCATTCAAGACTCGAGACGACTCGCCTGTCGACACGTCCTATATACACCGATACATATCCCCTTCGTTAACAACGATATGCGATGCTCTACAGATTACACCGAGTACTTGAAATGAAAATGGCCGTGTTAAGTCACGAAAGGCATCGTGTCTAATCGATTCGCCGAAGTGTTGAAAAGTGGCGAAAGCAGTTCTCATGGCGCACCGCCCGCGGCCCGTAATACACTCCTTGAACATTATTCTCATCTAGCGGAATGCAAATTGAATTATGGGACTTTTTGTAAGTCCAATTGTTTAATACCGCTTTGTTCTTGCGCCGCTATAAGTACGTGACGATTGAACACTCGGCGCCTCGTAATCGCCGCGATCTTCTATAACTCTGTGAGCGCGATTGTTCTGCTTCACTCCGTTCGTGATGGAAAATTATAGTGTTTTATTTTATTGCTTATCTAATTGTTCCTATTGTTACAAACTCGTCTTAATGCCGATGTCAGTACGCATACGGTATCCGCTCGACTTATCAGTTTTTCTATCAAATTAAATCAACAAGTAAAATAGGTAATTAGATACGGATGGAATAATTATGCAACTTATGAATAAGAAATATTGAAGAAATGATAATTTAGTGTAAGTATAATTGGAGGGGAATAAAAAGCGGTGTGCATAATAATTATTTATATAATGAGCTCTTAGACTATCGTACTTCAGACGATTCCTTGTTGTAAGCCCTCGAGGCTTGTATTCGTGTAATTTTCTCAGCAATTAATACCTTGTTGAGCTCAATTACCAGAAAGAAATTGTAACGCAGAAGTAGTAAAAAACGAAACTGCGTCTATTGAATGCTTCTCTGTATTTAAGGCAAAGTCAATGTCCCAGATAGTATAGGACTACTTACGTGGTTAATTACAACCGATGTATCTTTTGTATCCACAGCTGTTGGTTATAAGTAGCTGAAGGAAATAAAAACCTTTCAATACTGTTAATACTTAAAGACTACAAAATAAAGATAGATGTTGCTAATGGACAAATTCAATAAATATAACTTAAATCATATTTATTTTATTTTACAATACAAGAATAACAAGAAATCTCTAAGTACGCTTCTTCATGTACTACGACTGATGTAACCGAAATATAAACTTAACAAAGACTGACTCTCCGCCTCGGGCAATGCTCTAAATATTTTATTTGTTTGTTACTATCGTATAAATGGAGCTAATTATTATAATTTTAGTGGAAATTACTGGAATTATGTGGCTACCAAAAATACGTGAGTTTAACGATGTTTTCTCGGAAGTGTCGACGCTGAGTGGAGGCCCAAGGCAAGCGGCGAGCACGCAAGTGTAAGACATCCATAATATTCGCGATGGCCTTGAACTTTTTCCTTTTGAGATTTGTAACTGACATTCATTTGATTTATCGTCTTGCGAAACTGCTGATTATGATATACGCTTTTTCTACAATTTTAGTTATTTATTTTTATTTCGCTCTTTATTACATAGATTTAAAATATAAAATGGAAACCAAAAACAAACTAGGTATGAAATATTGTTAGTTATCCTCAATATCATCTTCGTAATGAACATACAGCGTTATGCAAGTGGGCTTTTTTGGCCGCCTTTTTTATAACAAAGCATCATTAGATTTAAAAAATATTTTTCCTGGAGTTAAACCCTGGATTGTAATGGAATTAAAACCTTAAAAATCTTGCAAAAAACAAACATTCTGTAGCATTTTACCACGAGATAGGATATTGGGAACGCCCAATGAAAATAAACTTATTGAAATGTAATTTTATACGCGGAACTTATGAAACTCAAGAATTGAATAAAATAAATAGTGGAAATAGAATAAAAAAGTCTTTAATTCAAAACTTAAAATGCATTTCCACCAAAAAGTCACAATACAATCTATCAAGTATACCTATTATACTAGGGTGAGTTTAATACAATAAATTCTTTGCATAGTTACTTTATCGAGTTTTATATGTATCTCTTCAAACGTTATGTTCTCAATTTAAAATTAAAATGATGAACTGAAATCATAATACAATAGCGGCATACGCTTTTACTAGAATCGTATACAAAGTATTGGCTATTGAAGTAACCAGCGAGAACAAAGCCAGAGATCCCTGTTTCATTTAGTTCTTTTTTGTCGAGTCACAGAACAGGTTCGTCAAATTGCTGCTCTTATTATCTCCCCGTACGAAGGTCGGGCGTCACTTTTAAATTTTGGAGCAAATTCCGTCACGCAAAATATTACTGTAATTATCTACCTATTTAAGTTTACCTGACAAAACGTTTAGAAAATTGTGATGCAATAATTGACGTATCGTCCCTTCTCAATGGTAAATATATTTTTAATATGGTTAAAATAAAACCACTAAAGAATTGCCTCTGTCGTAAGAAGAAAAGTAAAAAATATAAATATAAAAAAAACATTTTTCACGTTGATGCTCTAATTAATAATTAATTTTTTTATAAATTTCAATTTTAATAACATAAGAATCCAGCTTTCTTATTTTTCGTAAAATATATTTCATAACAAAACTGTATGTTATTTTATTTAAAGCCAAAAATTTTGTAACGTTTATCACAAACATTGTCTTCCACGAGCTTATTCGAGTGAGTGAAGGCGTGAAACCGCGCTAGTTACAATGGTCATTAGGCCGCTTCACGCGCCCACATGGCGACCGCTCCTCAAATTGTTCCAACCAAATTATTTATTTAAATGGCAATTATCGGCTTGTGACGTAGACCTTTCCTTTCATACGCATGTGCACTTAATTCGACATATGCGGCAGAACTTTTTGTTTCCAAATTTAAATCGTCACGCTCTATTGGTGATGGATTTCTCTTTTGTTTTCATAGGCGCTAATAAACCAATGAACGTCGCGTTCGCTCATTTTGGATCAATCAAATTGTGTGGTAATGAGTGATACAAGCTTGTGCTCATTCTGTCCGAAGTTTGCCGCAGGCCATGAAATGCTTACTTTGAAATTTATCGAAGAATACTTTGTAACTAAGAACTGGTTTTGTAACGATTTTTTTCGATATTTAAACTCATTATGTTTGCGATATATTATCTGGACGTTATGGTTGAATCAACTTAATTGGACTCGATCCTTACAAGATTTAATGCTGAATAAACATTAAAATTTTCATAAAAGGAACATTAATGTGATAAAATAAATTGCAATGTTTCAAAGTCATCCGCCGTGGATCGCGTGTTGAATGGCTCTTAATGTAGAAATAATGTCTGTGTTCCATTATCTTTTACTTAATTCGAACCTATTATTATTTTTCGTCATCAAACTTCTTTCAAGGTAACTATAGCAGACAAATCAATAAGTAAAAAATGTAACTACAGTCTGATATTAATAGATGTACTATTTTTGTACGATAAAAACATGGTGAGTAATATGAATACCGGACATTTATAAATGCTTTCTACAAAGGGGAAATAATTGTTAAAGTCTTCATGGAAACCCTCAGCGATTTTTACTAGTATTTGGTAAAGAAGTGACAGTTATGTGTATTGACTTGAATAAGCAGGAACAAGAAAAACGGCACTGCACGAATAATGCTTAACTTTAAATGACATTAAGCGCGCATTCAAAAAATTATCCTATAAATTGATTTTTGATTTTTACAGTAAAATATTTTGGAGGCTAATCTTCAATATATTTGGAAATTAGTAATCAAATTCCTAAGCATCGGATATCAAGCGACAAAGACGCCCTTGTTCAATTATTTTGTCCGTCGTAATTACATAGTTACGCTTTCACGAGAGAATCATCAATGTTGTAATATGACATCACGGAGTAATTGGGCGCTAACGACACGATAAATCAATACCCCATATTAATATGAAATATAGTGTAGATTATTAATGAGTAAGTAATATTGTTGGATATGCTTATGACTTTGGAACGCAAGTTTCGGCCATAGTTTCTAATATCGGTTCGCGATATTTTAAAATTGACCAACCATTGAATTAATGTTCTCTTTTTTCGCTCGAAGGAAATCAATATGATTTTACTAAGTTATATTATTTACCTACAGGATCATTCATGTAAAATTATTATTCAAGAACTGAATTAATTATTCTCTTTTCAAAGTTATTATAGGTTACCCCTAAATTCGCTAACGCCATTAGATTGGTTTAAACGACAAAACCAGACAATATGTCATAAATTGTAGATGCAACATGAAGTTCATTTGCATTAGAATGTACGTGGGGAGAGTCGTCGAGGGTAGCTTAACCGTTGCGTACAGTTTCAGCCGGAATTAACTCGGTAATCCTCTAATTGTGCAATTAGCGGACGACAATTTACTTTCCAGCCATCGACTCGATCCGATAAATTATGCCGCTCCAATTGTTACCGTTATTAGTGCAGGCTTGCAGAAAAATACGGTTTCTTTAATGACCGCGTCGAGCTTCACTTAAATTTATAACGCAAATAAAGTCTCACGAAAGATTACCTACGCACACACCCAAAATTCACACTTTCGTCGTGAGAAAAGAATTCATAACGAATATACGGCGAAGTAATTACAGGCGGATAATAAATAAGCAATTTATTTTATAATCCACTGAGTACATAGACATCGATGATTGGTCTGATTACTTTCAATAACGTGTTTTCGGAAAAATATTAGGTAATAAGTATAGTTATGAATTTTATGAAATACAATTTTCTCAGTAACGACTTCACGATCACCATAATAACACGGCGAGGGCTAAGCGTTTCTCTTGAATATTCATTTGGGTTCATCATAATTTTGGAAGATAATTTTAAATTATCCAATAAGAGTGAGACGTGCTGACTTGCTGCCTACGCTGCCCACGTCCCCTTAGATTTATTAACCTCTCACATTATTGTGAGTAATTTAATTGTGATAAACCATTAAACTTTATGACTCATATTAGATAAATGTGAAATAATTTATTTAATAAGATCAACTGACATGATACATACTATTTCTAAACAGCTATAGGTGGTCTTTAATATCGCGATTTATCATAGAAGTTAGATCTAATAATACATGTAAAACACTTTAAGTAAACTTGATGGAGATACAATATACATAATCCAGTTTTATCATCATAAAAACAGATACTCATGTTTATACAAAACTGAAAAATGTACGATAATAAACTAAAAAATATAACCGTAGCATCTGACACAAACGACGATTTGATTCCCGCGTTTTTATAACAAAAGATCTTCGTCATTTTTTGACAAGGAAAAGGCTATCAAGTTTGTAATGTTGAGCGGCGCCGCGGTGTCGGCGTTGGGGCCCATCTTTGATCCAATCTGGCTTGGAGAAGTTTGACCAATTACCTATATCACTCAGTTTGGGTCGAATGAGCTATAATGCCTGCGTAATTATGAAGCGTCGCCTTCTCACGTTAATTCTGCTCTCACATAATTCGGATTAAGTAAATTACGGTATAAGTGCTTATCAGATTGTAAAATAAGTTTTGCAGGTAATAAAATAAAATTCAAGGCGATCAACTACTCAACAATTAGGGTTACATAATGTATCATAAATAATTTCATTATTTGTAGCTCGTAATTTGAAATAAATAAGTTTATATTAAAGGAGAAAAATCTTATAAACATTAATGTAAAACCTATCAATTATTTACCGTGCGATAATATCCGTCGTTGATTTGATTATATTTTAATCGGAAACTTCATAATAGCTTCAGTCCACTTAGTAAATATTTACTTTAGCCATACCTGTTATAATCTAGTTTCACCATGTATGCACAATTCAATCTAAATTATCCCAAATAATTTAAAACTTCATCAAATTTAATAGCAGTTGTGGTATCCACTTTTTCATTTACACAAATGTAAATGACCTGAGTCTTCATGGCGCAATTTGGCGGTTTTTATTATTCTTTTATGGTAATCGTAATTGTCATGGAGTTGATTGAGACCCGTAATAGAGTACGACTCTTAGATTGGCCTGATAACAATGCTATGGACGTTTCTAGAACTACTGTTACGAATTAAATACGAGAAAACATGCAAATGTTTGTAATTGCGAATGGTTTACTACTTATTTCATAATAACGTAGTCTTTCTAAAAATGTGTATATATATTTTAATAAATCATACTTCAAATATTGGAATCAGCAAAAAATATGCTTTGAGGTGCCGAATGGGATTTAGCATAATTAATGACAAAAACGATAGATACATATTCAAAAAACATAAATAAATTAAAAGCTAGAAAAAAATTATCTAGAATGTTAAATGATTAATGTGTGATCGAGTTGTGGCTTAATGCTATCTTCGTAGAAGATGCAAATGTTAATATTCATGAAAAAGTCAATAATTTATAATAGTCCATATAAAATTTGAACTGTAAGGGCAGGCGCACACTGGGACGACAGCTGCACCAATCACAATGTAATGGGCGTGGTTGGACCCCTCACCCTTCATCCCGTCCTGTGTCCTGAGCCCCGGATTATATTATAGTTCTCAATGAAGCTTTTTTATAGAGCCTTTGTCTCACATTGGGGTGAAATATCCGGTCGGATATACCGTTTCCACTCATCTTTACACAACAGGATAAAAACACCGGTGAAAGGATTATTATTTATTATTATATTATTATATAGATGAATTGTATCATTGACTGTATTATAATATAATAAACTAATACGTTGAAATGGGTTGCGATTTGTAAACGATTTATGTTAAATTTAAAAATGGCATTTGTTCAACGTCGTTAGGAGGCATTTATTAATTACGACGTCCCGCGGCGATGTCGAGCGGTAGCGGTCGGGAGCTGTCACCGATCTGCTTAATTGTAAATGCACCACCTATAACCTTTTCTTAATTTATTTATATTGTTTAAATCGCCTCAGGCTTAACGCCGCAGCATTGATTCCCATATAAATTAGACTATAAATCAGAACCGACACTAAAACATATTCTCACGGTTACAACTCGCTCAGTTAATTAAAATCGTATCACGTTTATGTTCTTGATGAATAATTGTTGATTTCTCGTTTTTCCAGGAGCATCCGAGCTTACGCGGTACGCCGTTGGCGATGCTAGCAGCGCAGTGTAACAAGTTGTCGAGCAAGTCTCCTCCGCCACTCGCGGACGCTGCAGTGGGCAAGGGCTTTCATCCGTGGAAGAAAAGTCCAGGGACGCATTCACCTCCAGGGGCCGGAGTGGCTCCACGAACACAACCCCCGTCTTGTACTCCGTATGGCCGGGCACCCACCTCCTGCGCAGCAGCACCCACCTATGGCAATGATCTCTACTTTCCATCCTCAGGAGACCAACTACTTGGAAAAAGCGAATCGAGCGCTAGCCTGGGCTCAATGTATTCAAGACATCCGTATGAATCTTGGCCGTTTAATGTCGGAGGCGGCGGTGGTAGTGGAGCGCTTAAAGCAGCAGAAATGGGTGGTGTCGGTGCAGTTGGCAGTACTTGGTGGGACGTACACAGTGGCTGGCTAGACGTTGGTGGGCAAATGGCCAATTACGCAGGCCAAGATTATTCACAACTGACACACTCTCTTTCGGGTGGAGCACACTTACTCCCACCGGCACCACATCTGTTGCAAGACGCATACAAATCTGTGTTACCGACCCAGGGTTCCTTTGGCCTTCACGCGCCCGGCTCTCCAGCACCCCCAGCACAAGCCCCTTCACCTCGTTCTCAGAGAAGATACGCCGGTCGAGCCACATGCGATTGTCCAAACTGTCAAGAAGCTGAAAGACTCGGCCCCGCTGGAGCTCATCTACGCAAGAAAAATATTCACAGTTGTCACATTCCAGGATGTGGAAAAGTATACGGAAAAACATCACATTTAAAAGCTCATTTGCGTTGGCACACTGGTGAACGACCGTTCGTATGTAATTGGCTATTTTGCGGCAAACGATTTACACGATCTGATGAACTACAACGACATCTTCGCACACACACCGGGGAAAAAAGGTTCGCTTGTCCCGTGTGTAACAAGCGATTTATGAGATCCGATCATCTCGCAAAACATGTGAAGACCCACAACGGTGGCAAAAAGGGAAGTTCGGATTCTTGTTCTGATTCAGAGGAAAATAGTCAAGGGGAGAGTGGGGTGGGTGGAAGGTCGCCCGAGCATCCTCTCGACGTGAAGCCGGGGACATTGGTGTGACGGGGGTACGCGGCGCCGCCCGTGCCGCATCATACAACGTCGCTTCTGTGATACCGCTGGCCGCCCGCGCCATCTGTACATAGCACATATCAACACATGTATAGTAACGAAGTGTAAAAAGACTTAAAGTGCGTCTTGTGAGGCCTAGTGTTATCCTGTGAGACTTTAAAGTGTACAGTATATTATATACTAATAAATAATGTCTTATTACTACGATAGATGTAATATCATGAATAGTTTAAGTAGTTAAACACTTGTCCAAATTGCAGTCGGTAACTTATTGTAATAATTATTAATACCTCAGCAGGTCCGAACGAAATCAGAGTTTATTTATAAAATTTATAGAGTAGATTATTGTTCCTTAAGAATAATGATAATTGTACAAGGTCCTTACAAAATCGGTGGTCCATATTATTCATAGCATTCGTACCTATTATTAACTAGTTCTTCAAAGCACGAAATATTAAATTGTACTTAAAATGTAATCACAATCTAATTTAACATAATTTTAGCTTGCACCATTCTTTATGAAACTGTAATAAATAGAAATCATATAAGCAATATCGCTGAAAAATGGTACTGAACGATATCGAACTTATAGTCTTCGAAAAATAATGATAAAGTGACACAGTCTTTTAGTGGCACATGTAGCCTTTCCATCTTTATTGAACGATTCTAACTTATAAATATTCCTCCTAAAGTAGGCATCGGGCTAACACTATTTTGCTTGTATCTGTATTTATTTGTTACAAATGCCTCAAAATTTGACTATCCATTTTGTTGGGACCTTTATATATATTTACTTTATGGTTTATGCAAACCATACATGCATTTTGTTTGTTAAATCGTCTTATAAGATTGAACTAGATTAATTACGTTGCTCTAACAGCTGTCATTTACAATTGTTAAAATATTATATCTAGAAATTCACATGAGAACGCTTTTTATAAAATAACAGAACGGTATACCTAACACCACATTTCTTATTTCAATATCGTACAGAAGATCAACTTCAGATATAATTAATTTTATAATTATTACGTTGAGAATGCACAAAATAGATAATATTTTGGAAATAGGATGAAGTTTGTGTAAAAATTATAAATTATGCTGTTATGTATGTACAAAGGACGCAAGTTGAATTGCCTGAAATTGATTTTATAAAAGTGAAATATATTTTCCGAGTGGATATTTGTTTTTTTATTTAACATCCTTGTTTGAAAATTTAAGGAAACTACCAGAATATAAAGAATTGGAAGATTATAAATATAGCACATTTTTTTCTTGCATGTTATAAACTCAAAAAAGAGTCCAAAATGATAAAATAACTTACTTGGGAAATTAATCATTCTTGTATAAAACTGACACAGAGGTTTGTTCTTGCTATATTTCCGATCTTCAATTAACTTAAACATACTTTGTGTCTCATAGATTATTATTAAAGAAGTTGTACTGTATCAGTAAACAGTTCAGACAAAACCTTTACCTCGACGAAAACAACTCACAGTCAGACTAACCGAGTGCTAGTTTCGAACAAATAATGAAAATGATTTCTATAGTATTTTTATTATTCTTGCGAGTACATTTCATATTGAATAAAAATCCTTCAAAAAGTGTTTTTATTCAAATTATTTCTAGTTGTTCCGCGTGGCTTCGCTCCCGTAGCATAATGTCATATTCCCTATGTCACCCAGAATTTTTAAAATGGGTCCAGGTTTTGTGTTAGAAACAAACATACAAAACACAATTGTCTCCATTCTATAATATTAGTAACTATAGTTACATGACAATTACCTTAATCAAATATTACAAGTCCCCTCTCGTATAGCTACAAGTTGAAAGTATTAAACAATTTAACAGACTATTTTTTAAGCTTGTTACGCCGAAGTGAGACGATTTTTAGTTTCGATATTTGGATGTTTGTGTGTAATCGTCGAAAACAAAACGTCGTAACTTCTGAACGGTTTTTGATGAAATTTTGAATATATAAGAGAAAGGATATTAAATGTATTAGGTGATTGGATACTTATCACTGATTTAAATTTTATAGTCACCGAATGTGATATTTATTTCGCGGGTGAAGCTGTTGGCAGCTGCTAGTAGAACATTCGTCTTGTAAAATAAGAAGAATGTCTATATATGGTTTGGAATAAAAAATTGCAGAAGATTAATGATAAACGTACCAAGATAATTTACTATGTTAAAATTATTAAATTGCTGATACATTTTTTTTTCAATAAAATTACCTATGTTTTTAAAAGAGTTAAATAACTTTTTGAGTTCTGAAATTATGACTGGACAAATGGAAGGAAACGAACTTAGAAATTAAATGAAATGAAATGTTTTTTATTTCCGAATATAGGTTTGGTGGTAATACCACTAGGTATACCAATAACCAAGCTACATTCAGCCAAGAGGCATGCCAATATTTTAATTTATCCAAAAATTAAATAAATAATATTTTCTCTATTGGGGTGGTGATCAAGAAGACACCAATAACTATAGACCAATTTCCATATTACCAACACTTAGTAAGGTTTTTGAAAAACTCATTTTGAACCAACTAATCAGTCACTTTGCAGTCAATAATTTGCTACATCCTAAACAGTTCGGCTTTACAAGGGGACGTTCAACTGTAGACGCAGGTTTAGCGTTATTAACACACATATACAAGGCGTGGGAAACATCAAAAAATGCTATAGGTATCTTTTGCGATCTATCCAAAGCATTTGACTGCGTGGAACATTCGACATTATTACGCAAACTTAGTCATTATGGTATTAAAGGCACAGCCTCCAATCTCATAGCTTCGTATTTACAAAATAGAGTTCAAACTGTTCTCATAAATGGAGAACGATCCCGCGGATCTACGATAGGGATTGGCGTACCTCAAGGTTCAATCTTAGGTCCATTTCTGTTTCTAATATATATTAACGATTTACCATCTTATGTTAAGGATATGTGTGAAATAGTTCTATTTGCAGATGACACATCATTAATATTTAATGTTGATAGACACGACAGTAATGTAGACGACGTAAATAGGACTCTTTCTCACGTATCAAATTGGTTTACAGCTAATAATTTATTATTAAATTCTAGTAAAACCAAGTGTTTAGAGTTTGTTCTTCCCAATGTGAAAAAAATAAAACGAAATATTTATTTAAACAATCAAATTCTACAACCGACAGAATCCACAGTATTTCTTGGTATTACGTTGGATGACCGACTTCAGTGGGGTGTGCAAGTAAAAACCGTCGCGGCGAAGCTTAGTTCGGCAGCATATGCAGTAAGGAAGATAAGACATCTCACAGACGTCAATACAGCCAGAATTGTATATTTTAGTTATTTTCATAGCATTATGTCATACGGTATCTTATTATGGGGTAAGGCAGCGGATATAGAAACGGTTTTTGTGTTACAAAAACGAGCTATACGTTCTATATATAATTTAAAAGCACGGGATTCATTGCGTGATCATTTTAAAAACACTGGTATCCTCACAGTACCATCACAGTATATTTATTATAACATTTTACATATACACAAACACGCTAAGCAATACTCACACATAGGTGACAGTCACAATTACGATACACGAAACAAACACAAACTACAAATGCCTGTTTTTCGACTTGCTAGAGTCAAAAATTCGTTTATGGGTCAAGGTATACGATTGTATAACAGAATTCCCCGAAACGTAACGGAATTAAATATCAGTAAATTTAAAACGTATGTCAAAAAGGTTCTAGTTCAAAAATCTTATTATAGTATTAATGAATACATGGATGATAAAAATCCATGGGTTGTAACATCTCCTTAACAATTACAGGACAGTTGGATTTTCCGTTAAAATCATGATTGTAAACAATTACACATTGTATCAAAGCTTTTTGAAAAGAGCAACTACTCGAGTTTCTTGCCGGTTCTTCTCGGTAGAGACAGCCTTCCGAATCGGTGGTAAATAAAAAAAAATATAATATTATGTACATGTATATGACGTTCTAAAAGTGCCTCGAAAGAGGCCAATTTGGAAAATAAACGTTTTGACTTTGACTTTGACTTATTAATAATTACATTCAATCCATTGCATATTATAAATCATATGGCTAGAATTTTAAATTCATTTATTGATTAAAATAACTAATTACTAAACTACTAAACATTCAATCTATACATCTATACATATAATAAAACAGTAACCGAACCATTTCTGTACATTGAATATTTTTCAAAAAGAGTAATTGGTATGCAATATGTAAAAGAGTAATTGGTATGCAATAGATACCAAAACCATGGTTAGAATTATTTTTTTTATTGTTTGTCTGTTTATATGTTTGTCTGTTTATCTGTTTGTATGTGCGTCAATCACGTAATAACCACTGGGCAATTTTTGATAAAATTTCATATGCTGATAGACCTATATTAGGTGCAACTTATAGGCTACATTTTATTTGAAAAAATATTTTTAGGGGTGGCTTTTCATACACGTAAACGGAGGGTAAAAAATTAAATTCGCGCATACATAATTAAATGAGGTGTCATTGGATAGGTCTTTAAAAATGAAATACAGGTTTTTCAATGCGTTTTTTGCTAAAATAAATATTTTTTGTGATATACGCTTCTAAAGTCGTGAAAATGTCATACCACGTGACAATGTGAGATTTTGGTTGAGTTGCGGACATGTATTTTTATACTCTTAACGTATAGATTAAGGCGTTAAAACACTCAATAAATTCTCAAAAACCTTCAAAAAATAACTAACTCTCAGCCCGCGGCTTCGCTTGCATGGAATACAATTTTCTGTACTTTGAAGAGGCGCGCGCACTGTGAGGTTTTTTCAAACCTATTTCCATAGAAAATAATAAAAAAACTATAGACATGCAAATATATCAGCGATCCTGCGACCGAAATTTTTTTAAACTTTCGTTGGGCGCCTCTAAACTACAGAAATTAGTAGGCCACGCGTGCGAAGCCGCGGGCGGAAAGCTAGTATAATATATAATAGATAATCCACTATAGTCTAACTTATAAAAAAATATTAATTTATTTACATTACCATAAGATTACTCATAGATAAAGTTTTTATAAGATAATTGTGTCATTTAGAAAATCATTTTTGCTATAATAATAACATTTTTTAAAGTAATTCATGAAGCTTACTTTTAAAAGTTTTTAATGGTAGAGACTTTATTGAATTTGGAAGTTTGTTGTAAATAACTGGAGCCAGAGAAAATATACAACTTGAAAAAACTTACTTTGAAATTGGAGGATAAATTTAATGTGTAATATAAAATGCATTTTAAGAAATACGGACATTTAATAACAGCATGGATAATGATTTTAATTTTTTTGCTGCTTAGCTGTGGCCCGCAGTTTCACTCGCGAATATATCCAGTTCCCATACGATTTCCGGAATAAAAAATATCCTATGTCCTTTCTTAAATTTAAAACTATTTTTGGAAAAAGTTTCATCTAAATCGGTTCAGTGATTTAGGCGTAAAGTAGAGGCGGACATACGCACAGACGAACAGAATTACTTTCGCATTTATAATATTGGTAAGAATTTATCTGCTTTATTTTCATAGGACAATTCATCAAAAAACATTATATGCATAGTAAGTAAGTGCTTGCGTATTCATTTACCTGAAGCATGTCCTGAAATTATGTATATATTCCGAGAGAAACCTAGCTGGTGAGTAGCGGGGCTTTTTTAGACCTGCCAGGTGGAAATTCCCAACCAAAAGACCTGTCTCTTTGAGAATTTTTAATAAGAATAATGTATACAATTACAAGTTGCCTCAAATATTCATTTATATATATATACTTATTTATGTTTTTGCAATATGTTTTCGAACACGCCTGTTCAGTTCCATGTCGGGGTATAACAGGAGAGGCATCATACAAGTTTTCAGCTTACTCAAAACTGCTTACTGCCTCCCCAAAAAATATTCTCGGACGAATACGTTCCCGAGATTACTATGAAACTTTATTCCTAGATACAATCGATGGAATTTAATATTTTTTCTTGTTTGAACTAGCTGACTGAAATTTAATATTCTCTGTCAACATTTCGACTGTACAAAGTTAAAGTAATAACGTTCATATTTCATCACGAAACAAATTGTTTCCTAAACCAAAATGCCATATGACCAAATGCCTATATAACTCTATAAATATAAAAAGAAAAATTGTACTTCAAATTTTGCAAACACTTGAAAACACATTCTATTTATGTTTGTTTGCGTTGATTACAATTCGTTATCAAGGCGGCAAATGGCGTTCTAAAAAAGTGAATTGAAACCACAAATAATGAGACGGGGATGGGGAGGGGTTGATGCGCCGCGGGTGGCCACCAGCTCGTGTCGTAAAAACCGACCTCATCTGCGACAGCCGCAGACTCCATTAAACTTCTCGCAGGCCTAGCATAATCTCCTCTTATTAATGACGCGCGACGGTGGTCCACATGATCGACCGCAGCCTTAATATATTGACAT
>LQNK01000129.1:733015-743430 GCA_001586405.1 Phoebis sennae
ATCTTCGTTCTTTTTTGGAGCTATACGTAATAAAGTTGACAATCAAACGTTTAAAATCGTTTGTGTACATATAGGTACTATTCGTACAATTGGAGTATGATTATATTTTTAAAAGGAAAGGAAACAATTATACACATACACACAAACATGATAGTTATACAATAACTGTTTCAGTTTTATGAAATGAATAGTCTTTATTGTGTACACAAGCAAATACAATTAAATAGACAGACAATAATAATTTAATAGACAGCAACCCAATAGAAGACCATTTTTCTCGATTCGGTAAGGTCGCCTGCATATTCGTGAAAAATAAACATTCCTTTTGTGAATGAGTATGCGTATTGCCTGTTTCTCCAATAATCAGATTTTATTAAATAGCCATAACAATTCCATCACAAATATAATAAACCATTCTGCCTGTTATGATAAATCTGTAAGCACGCAAGCATGACACCGACTGTCAAGTTAAAATGTTATAATTTAGTGGCGGTACGTCATATCCGCCGCGCTATTTGACACCCATGTTCTGGGAGGTGATAAATCTCGCGCACTAATCAAGGAAATGAAAACAACCCTTCATCTCATTTCGTTTTTGTGCAATGTTTCGCTCGAGCGCCACTGTTTTAAGACTTCTTATGAACCATCAAATGAAACATATAACAGATTTTACGAGGGAATTGGAAGGATGTTTAGTTCAGTTTTAATTAATAACTGCTCTGGAAGATAGTTACAGACACTATTATTGCATATTGCATACAATTTCTGTCATAAAGTTACCTATATGTCTACAACCTATCCTCCAGTATTCGATGCATGCTTGCACCTTCGACCTTATATGCCTTAATTTTTATCATATTTCGTTTTTGCTTTGTAACATCATATCATTCCTTTTACATATTCCTATATGAATGATAAAGCAAAGACAAAAAAATTTCTTCACAGAATAACATTTTCCTTTAAAAAGTACGTTGCGTCGAAGAACAAACAAGAATCAATAAAGTGAATATTAGGAGGCCAATAAAAGCGAGGGGCGTCGTGTTTTCACACACTGTCGAGCGAATTTAAAATTTGTAAATATGCTGACGCTAATCTCAGTCTCCTTTTTGTGACGTGATAAAATAATGACAACAAATTGCGGAGACTCCCGTTTCGCGCGACCCCTTTGTGACGGCAACTTTAAAACTCTGCTGTGTCAATATTGTTAGATGTTTTAAAGTCATGCTATTAACTGAGGATAAAATGCTTATTAAAATAATTACTTTGCTATTTGAAAAAATGTTTGTTCATCGATTCTTATAATAACAAGGATTTTTATACTTACATCCACACCATGCTTCTCGTTTAAGCTTTCTTTGTTATACATATTTGTTGTATAACTACGTAGATATGACTGTGGCCGTCGAGGAAGATTATCTTGAATATGAATGATGAAAATCCTCCTGTACGAAACCAACTACCTACAAATAGTTGAAATGTAACTTCAGTAATTTTAAGACATTTCCAAATTATGAGTATCTTTATTTACTCCACTACAGTCTCCAAAACATAAAGTTTCGTTTAATATAGAAGCTGATTAGCAATTCCAACAGTAACATTTGAAAGATGATGCAAATTAGCGCATCTATTCACAAACACGGAGTGGGAAAGACGAGGGGTGAGTTTCAATCAGCCCTCGTTTGGGGTTTAAACATTAAAGCAATCGCAACGCCACTTTATTAGTTTCGGCTTCATTTTGCTCTTTTTGATGTTCGCAAGCAATCGCGCTTCTTTGTGTCAATGTTTATGTGGAGTCGTTATCAAATGATTACAACATGTAATCAAGATACTACATGAAATCGAGATGAAAATATTAATTTCCTACTAAATGATTTTGACTTCCTCGAGGCTTCGTCTTATATTTCGTATATATTTATTTGTCGTCCGTTTTGCTAATTTTATACAAGGAATTTTAAAACAGGTGACAAGGGATGTAAACAATTGTAAACTCTATCAACAAAAATTTTACCGAAGACGAAAACTATACTTTAGCGCTCTCGGAGTAATAGCTAATAGGCTAGTTGACGCTTTTTTATGTGGTAAGACCAATGATTAATATTTAAGTAATCTAATATATGAAATATTTTTTGAGCTCTAAATACCCGAAATAATGTAATTAAAAATTTTCCGATTCCTGAACGGGTGAAAATGCTATCAGGCCGATAGCGTTTTTGACGTTCCAAGTTTGACTGTTACGATTTAAAATTTATCGAAATTAAAACCAATGAAATATGTTTCTAAAAGCTAAGAACTATAGGAAATATTAAATTATTATGGTAAATTAGTCAACTTAGTTTTTATTGTTTTCTTATTATAATACTATATTTCAATTTAATACTTAAATAATAAAAATGTATAACGACTAATATCATTTAGAATTATTAGGAACAATTCAAACGTAGGTATTCGCAAGTCGTTACCCTAAAACATACTAAAGAAATTGGGAAACGGTTCGATCATTACCATACCACATTCAGATGACATAAGCACGGAATAGGAATGAGCTAGAAATACGACATGAATGACAAAGTGATGCAAATGCGCCTTTGTCGGCGGGTCGCAAGTCGGCAAGCGTCGCCAATCAAACGTATGTAACGTTTGACGGATGTGCTGAATATTATTGCGGGCTATTATTTACCGAGCCGCCCATTTGTTGTGTTAAGTCGTGCAAATGTTTCCTTATTGATTTCCATCTGGAAAATGATATATCGCAACGTCTCGACTGACTGTTTACCTATAGGTTAGGTTAGGTTAAACTACCAAGGATTTTAAAACATGGTTACCTACAAATCAGAATAATTCCGTAACCCAGCTTTTCCCCAATTGAACATTGAGTATTATGTCATCGAATTTATTCTATGTTATATTGATAAACAAATTATATCTCTTAATTTGACACAACAAATTATGTTTAATATCTTTGGAAATTTCATTGTTAATATATTTTAACTGGCTGTGAAAAATACTGTTAACGTTATTAAAAATACTGAAAACGTTTCACAATTTATTTGATTTTATATCGTCAAAGTATTTCCTTATTGATTTTTATCTCGAGAATGGTGCTACGCAACATTTTCCAGTCGTCTAATTGAGTTACAGCCTAATAACTCATGAAGGCAGAGCTAGGTTAAACTAACCAGTTATAAAAGAGGTTAAACATTAGCCTGTTTTAAAAACTTTATAAGCGTTAACCAAAAACAATTTTTTAGAATTCTTTCTTTTTTAGAGTATTTAGTTTAGGGAAATGCTAACAACGATTGCAAAACACTAAATTTTAATTACGATCAAATATTTATCTTCTTTTTTCAATCATTCAATTCATGGACGCACTTTAATTAAATATGATATCCAGCGTTAAACATTAACATTGCTATATACCAAATTAAAGCATCAATGATTATTTCTGATTTGTAGCAACTAAGTAACCTTTGGCCTTATAATTAGCTAAACTTGTGACACGTTTTTATACATGTTAAGTGCCATAAGTGTTAATGATAGTCGTGTGTCAGGGCAAAAACGAAAATTCCTTTGGAAGTTGTCATAAATCTTTGGAATAACACGAGTCAGAAGTCAAGAACTTTAAATGTTAATGTGCATTCTTCTCGTCGGAGTGGAATACTTTGGCAAATTTATAAATGTGGAGTATTTTAATTTTAAAGCGTTCTTAACAAAAATAAAAACTCGAATGGTATAAAGTTTTTCTTTTTTCATTATAAACTTAAATTAAAAAAAAATCCAACAAAGGTCTTAATAGATATTATTTCAATTTTAACAGTCTCAACCGTAAATATTTCAACCGTAAGGGCTTTATTAAAGTTTCAAATTTCACAAAAATGGTGGGCGTAAGTGTCAACGTCTGCGCACGCGCTTCCGGATGCGGAAGTGTGTAATTACGTCACTATTTGGCAAAAATGTCTGACACCTTGACAGCTGGTGTGCAATATGAACTGCTCAAACATTCCTTGGATAGCTAAGAAGGAATGACATTGCTTTATTTGTCGCCTATTTCGTTTGCAATGCTATAGAGCTTGGAGCCGTGGATTATTTACTTATAAAGTCATTAGAAAATAGACTGCACAGAACATTATCGATTTATCTAAAAGTATCTTAGAAATCACAATAATTGCTGCCTTTATCACATTTCAGATTGTAAATAATATCTCTATATCTTTTTAATTTTCACTTTTGTTGATTTATGAATAATATTTCAAATTCAAAATATTCGTAGGATCCTTTGCTTATGTCTGTTTTATTTTTGTTATATTTTGTACGCTTCTATTACATAAAACTGTTTTCCTAAAACACTTTACAATTCAGTGTTATAAATATGTACAACAAACCATTAAACCACGTAAAATATTTAACGGGTCTGTTTTTAACACTTTTGTTCCCCGGATCGATTCGATGAATAAATAATGAATAATATAAATTATTGAATGTCTTTTTAATAAAGAGCTCATTGTTTTATCCGTATAATAGAGTGCGTCTATTGTGCTCGGGCGCCGCCCAGGTTTATTTTGGCGTCACAAAACGAAAATAATAAATAGATTTATTTTGTTTGCGTTTTCTGCGCTCGGTCGCTTCGCTGTTGTTCCATTAATTGGTGGCTGAAATAAATTAATTGAATTAGATCGGTTGAGCGGAGGTTAACACGCTTGCTGGGTAAATGTTTGGACACTAAAATTCAATCCCTTTTTCAGGCGTATTCAGCCGTTATGATTTAATTATTGCGTTGTTTTACGTTTTTGTTTTTTGTATGAGAGAATTCCTGCTGAATGTTCATTGGTACTTAATTAAGTTGTATTAATTAAATTAAACATATTAACGGCACGGTGCTTGATGAATTTTGAATTGTAAGGTAGTGTTATGTCCTATGGGATTATTATTATGTGTAAAATCATATAGAACCTAATATCACATTATAAAATGTCAGACAACATGTGTTTCCACTACTTACAACTAAGCTAAGTTTTCAATGGAATTTGTACAATAAATTGGACTGTCTGTAAATAAATATATTCGCCTTTTACGATTTTTTCTCTTTCCATTAAAACTTTGTATAACAGCAACCTGGTACAACAACAAATTATCTGGTAAACTTCGTTATTTCGTTGTATTAATAAAACTTATAATATAATAAATATATTTCGAAAACGAGTAATTAAATAATGTCGATTTAATAGTAAACAGCTTGTTACATAGATTAAAAACTTTTACAAGAACACATACTTCAGATTACCACATATTAAGTAGGAATATATTAAGTCACCGATACAGTTTTTAAGAAATACCATAACTATAGTGAATGTTTTTTTTAATATGTGTGATCATCTCAGTCTAAGTTCGGGCGACAAGGGCGTTACCTAGTGGTGAGTAGAAGTAGTGACAAAATGAGGTAAACGTAGGTAATTATTTTGTATGAAGAGAGGAACATATTTCATAATTCAACAATAACCATTTAATGAACTAAATAAAGTACACAGTAAAAACGATCTGAGAAAGCTTTTTTTGAGAAAGTATAAGACTGGACCTAATTAAAAGGAACAATTTTTTTTATAGATGCTTATAGTTAAAAGCCAAGGCTTTTTATTGGTATGCAACATATGTATATATTGACATACCTAACATAGCGTTAGGTATGTTAACATTACTATGTGGGGTTTATACTTATATATATTAATATTAACACCAAAATAGAGTCACATCGTTAAGAAATTATTGACGAACGTAGGTAGGTACATAACGCATACCGTAGTCTACGTAGGTCTATGGCAAATTATAATTTTGCTACATTCAGTATGGCGAGGAAAGCAAATATATAAATGAAGTATTACTTCTTAACATAACTTTCAATGTTTATACTTAATTTAAAATGCTTGAAATGTTGTTTAGTTTGCTTAATGGTGATAAGTGATGATGTTTCTTCATCAATATAACGTGGTCATGATAAGGCGTCAGGATACACGTCGCTCTACATGAATGTATATTAAACATATAAGATGAATTGCATTTTCACTACAGTTCAGAGTTTCGTGTTACTATGTTGTGTATCATTTATTGAAAATTGTTCAAAAAAGCCCCTTAGCGCCTTCCAACTTCTATAACGTACACGTACGTTTGTAAATTTAGCCGCGTTCTCAGTTACATTTGAGTTTAATTTTATTCACATTTTGCCCTACCAGAATCGTAAAATACATACAATCGCTTATTTAAAAAAGTTTGTGGTTAGTTTCTAACCATCAATTTCACGGCAGTTTAAAGACCGTAAGGAAGCGGGTGAACTTTCTACGTAGTCGCCATGCTATTGAACAGCGTACTTTCATTTCTTCATTACATAATTACCATTTAAAAACTTAAATGTATGGATAACAAAAGCTAGTACCGAGTGAGACCGGGGTACAAAGAGTAGGATGTAATTAGGGCGACAGATGGCGCTTTACGCAACCGCAACTCGTCCGGTGACGAACGCTGCGACCACAGATGGCTCGACGTATGTGTTTATAAAGATGCACTGAACTCAGATTATGGCTCATTATTGGTTATTTAGTTTTGATGACAATGCTCCCTCAATTTGACTTGTAAAAATGCAAGAGATAATTTCTAGAGTTTAAAATTTAAATATTAAAAAAGGTACTAAATACTTATACACTAATGTGTAACATTCACCCATTTTCGGCAAAATTACATGGATTGATCATTCTAACTGCAACGATATGTAATTCTTCAAAATAGTAGGTAACAATAGTTCAATATGTCTCACTAATGTGACAAAATTACCGTCATTATTGATCGGATTGAGTGAATAATGCATTGTCACCGAATAGCGGCGGCAAATCAAACTGCCAGCTGGGAACACTACATATGAGTCGCGACCGCTGTTATACCCATTCTCTATGCCTTTTTGACTTTGATTTATGTTTTTTTTATGCACCATTCACCCGTCACGGATACTATAGATATTGTATTTCACGAAACCGATCAGTGAAAACCCACAGTGTTAATACAACTCTAAACTAAGTATTTAAGGTGCATTTTTTGTAAACAACAAAATTTTTGACACGACAGACGCGACAAAGTATAAAATGTTTCATATTTGCGTCTGCGCAGAGTATCGCTACATCATCACTTAATAGTAGGGGACGAGGAGTTTTTATTGCATTTTCACAGTAATTTACTTTTGTATAGACACAATAATGTTATTGTGCCGTTAATTTTAAAGCAAATATGTACGAGTTTGGAGGGAGTGTCGGGGATACGGTTCACACCCTCTGGCTTATACGACTTGACGAGTTGAAATTTGAACTACATAAATATATTTGCGTAATATTTGACCATTTACGATTAAATTAAAGATAACGAGTTAATGAACGCAAAATATTTATTTCAGAAACAACTTTTATTTTCCCGGTTTCTAGATTATTCTTCAAAAATATCGAATTTCCATTAATTTGAAAAGTCTGCCAACAGGACCACTCGATAACTTTCTTAGTTCTTAAAACTAGAAAGTTCCTGCTTGAAAAATATATAGATAAACAATAATTATTCTTAATTTTATTTAATGAAAAGGACTTTTATTTGTAACACACTTTTGTAATCCATACAATTTATTTGCTTTATTCTTGAATTTTGTTTGAACGCGGCATTCATAACTTTACAACTATAATAAAAATCTATCTTTTATTGTATAGAATCCACCACCGATAGATATTGTAAACCAAACATCAACCCCATTTATCAAATAAAAGAAACGATACGTCTTGTCACCCACAAGATATAATAAAATCGATTTGCAACATTTCGAACGGAGGTGAAAATTATACTTACAAAGGTGATCTGGTAAAATCGCGCTATTGTAGGTACAATGATGACAAAAGATCCAGTGCTTCGGTAGCCAACAATGCGGCGGCAAGCGAGAGGGGCAATTTGTCAGGATCGACAATGCTGCTCGACATATTGACCATTATTTATGGGCCCGTAAAATACTATGCTGGTTTTATTGCGGGAATGCTCGAACATCGTGTAATACACGCGATGACGTCGCGTCCACTTTGTTGCAGTTATAGTTGATTGTTTATGGCTGTGCACTTGATTGTGTATGTGTATGAATACGCAAAAATTTGCCATTTATTTGCATTCCTACGAGTTACATTTATACAAGTGAATCGAATATATTTATTCATGTTCAGGAGGATCACGTCATTAAAATTATTTATTATATTTAAAAAATAATTCTATTTTAAATTTTCATTTCATACCCTCTAGAAACCATTCTATATTACTTAATCTAGGATAATCTAGTGTCGCAACCCGACAATATAATTAAAGCTATGAGTAGATTTAGCTTTGAAAATTACGTTAGGGTAACGTGGGGTTGTATCGGTCAATATTTTTATTAGTTTCTTCATGGATACTCGAATATATACAAAAATCATTTTAGTAATTAATATTATTATTTAGTGAGAAATAAGGGTACGAAGGAAGATCTTTGACCTAAAACCCACTGCTTTTCTATGTTGTCCATATTTTTGTGCTATTTGAAGTATTGTTTGTGCATTTTAATTGAAAATTTTGTACACATGTTTTAAATATTAAACTTCTATTATTTTTCAAGCTCCATCTCTTCATTATGTCCAACTGTATCGTTGTTTACGTTGCATTATGTATGAAATTTAATGGTTATAATTTGGGTTTATTGTATGGACGTAGTTCTTTATAAGCTGGAATCTGCGAGGCGTTTCGGCGCCGCCCCGCCCGCCCTCTCAGCTGCCGAGCGTGCCAGCATGCCCACGTGCAGATAACAGTGCTTTGGAAACATGCTTTTATATTAAATATTATTTAAATTTAAAAAAATATTTATCATATTACACGGTTCTTGATCAAATCCTTCTCAAAGTTACGGTAAACTACCTAGGGTGTGTTTATAAACACGGATATGAAACTTATACAACAACTAGCTGTGCTCCACGAATTCACTCATGTCACGTTCCTGTAGGATTTTCGGAACTTTGTCCTTCCTCAGGTTTGTACAAAATTTTATCCAAAACGATCCCGTAGTATCGGAGCCTAATCAATTTAAAAAAATCACATCTTCCCTCTTCTTCATATTAGTATAGACAATATTCTATTATTGAAATGAAGGTAGGATAAATAAAGTGTTTTATTATATAACACTAATAACAATAGATTATTAAAACTAGTCAATTATTATAGGACAAATATATCAGGAACATGTAGGTACATTAATCATTAAAATGTCGTCAAAATATTAATCGGTATCACATTGAAAATGTTCACAGTCAACTTTTATTTAAAGAATAAATTCACATACCATTCTGTAATGAATTAAATTGGTGATGTTACATAATGTGTATTAACTGATTTAGTTTTTAAACAGTAGTAATATGTGGTAAAGACTAAGAAACCCTTTTGAAAAATTTATATGTTGTCTTAAATATTTTTAAAAATTGTATGAATCTTAAGGAAAATACTATGTTGTATAACATTTTCATTGAAGTCAAGTAAAATTATGATATCACATAAAAGTGGAGGATTTCATAATAAAATTTTCTGTGCTTGTTAGAGCAATATATCGCCATCTAGTTATACGATTCTAAACTAAACGATAACTGCCACCTATTGGCGAGTAGAGTAATGATGGTTGCTTGTTAGCTGGAAACCTACATCTTTATTCTTAGATGATTGCATAATAAACAAAAATGTTTTAATTCCAGTTCTTAGAGTCTTGAAAATAGGAAATAATTTCAAGAAACGGTTGTGTAAGGAATAATAAGCAAACGCCTGCTAATGGCCAATGTAGCTGAGTAGCTGATTCAACCAGAAGTTAAAAAAATACGATCTAATTGAGAACCTCTTTCTTTTACTAAAGTCGGTTAAAAATTTGAAAAAAAATCACTAATACTTGTTTACGCGAGCACTCATTTATTCTTTACAACAAAAGAATATCTTTCACGTAGGCTATGATAGAGTTACAAGTATTTTGAGCTTCACTTTTATTCCGAGAGAAAATGGAACTTTCCACGCATTTTGATACTGATACATAAAATAGTTAAGAGCAATTTTTACCTAAATTTAACAGTTATTATAGAAAACCGTCCAAATTTAAATAAAATTAACGAATCAAACGAAATATCAAAGTCTGAAATGGCCTGAGATTTGTCAATTAAGATATTTATAAAATATGATATAGAAGAAAATTTACTTGTAACTGTAAAATCAGAAGAAGTACACTTAATTTTAGCATATAATAAAAAGTATATGAAGGGCAACCTTTATTTTTGGACTGTATAATTATAGTAATAGTAAAATATAAAGAACTTAATATAAGTAGGTACAATACGAAGAAATCTTATATCGTT
>LQNK01000129.1:743560-754979 GCA_001586405.1 Phoebis sennae
TATCATAAATGTATTGTGTCATGTCTTGATGTCAAATAAATGATTTTTCTTTCTTCTTCTTTCTTTCTTTCAAAATATAAAGAACTTAATATAAGTAGGTACAATACGAAGAAATCTTATATCGTTACAACATTATAAATTCTAATCTAGCCTAATTCTTTTATTTAGATATTCTATGAATATTCTCGAGTGAAAATATTAGTTATACCTAATATAATATCTAAATTACTTATTCTAAAACATAAAACAATAAGTTTGTGCGAGTATATTATCTCCCTAATTTGTCCTTCATCGCCATCGTCATTTGGAGGATAATTGAACCGAAATGGTCTCCAGTCACATTATAAATGTTCATTTAATTTCGAAAACTATCATAACGATACAATCTTTGTCAAATTTGTGTCAATTTGGAGTAATAAAAGAGAGTTTTATGTCGCATTTAGTTTGATGCGGTCGATAGAAACATGTAATTACGAAGGGTTTGTGGAAGGCTTTTGGCTCAATAACCGCTTGCCTACTTATCTCTGTATCGACTAAAAATATGGGTTTCAATTTGGGTGGTAAAAAATTGCGTATCGAACTTTGTTTTAATGCCCATACTGTAGTACAAGTTTAAGTATTTCAAAAAACAGGAAAGCATTTTAATCTATCGACGATGTGATAATAATCGATGATGTCTCTCTCTCTCTCGTATAGTACATATTAATTTATGAAATATTGAACTGCAAAGGTGAGCCGAGAGTTGGTTATCAACAATTTACGCTAACCTAAAATTTCGCTTCGATTTTTTTTATATACCTAAAATAATATAAGGATATGCCACTGAAAAATTTTACAAAAATAGACCTCAATTTCCATTACTTACCTAGTGCGCAAATTCAGGGTTATTTTTTTAAATGCAGGAAGGCCAAGGTGTGAGCTTAACAGATTAGGTACTTCTTTATATCTAAACAGATGACTATACGAGTAGCATGACACGTCATAATATAACAAATACGAATTTTCGTTTTCATTAACGAGCGGTAAAATCAACCAATCGGAACTAAAATTTCCTACTTATGTTAACGCCACATTCATTATAGATTAAACTTACGCCTAGTAGGACTTACAGTCCGTAAGTAAAACAACTAGTTTTATTTTTATAGGAACTGGACAATACACGTAGGTACATCTGTTACTAAAGAGTTACCTATAATTTTGAAACAAACGTCATTCAAAATATTAAGTGCGCTACGGCTATGTGATTTTCCAAGTGGAAAATGACAAATGCAAGTACCCACTTCAATAAAACTGCATCTTTTGTTAATGCGTTCCCGTAACCGATGGCACAAACACAGCTATCACAGCAAACAGCAAGCCTATAATCTCGCCGCTATTATGCATAGAAAACACCAGTTGGAACATTAAAAAACTTCCCGCAATGCAACGTGGAAAATCAAAAGCTATTATGGCCTATTACTCGAAGCTAACTTCTATACCCCGACCACTAGGTATTGTTTGCAGGCGGTGTGAAATTTGCATTTTTCATAACGAAACGGTACCGTTGGGAGTTGTGACAGCTATTCATTGAATTCGATTCATAACTTATGATTGGTTTAAGTACTCAAACGTTTAAATAATAGCAGGTAGGGATAATAAAATGTTTTTTTTTTATTGATACGGACCTTTTTTTCAGAGAAAGAGGAGAGAAGAAAACTGGCTCAGCTTTCACCATTTACATGTTAGTTGGCTGAAGTTTTGGGGTGGGAGGTTTTCGTTTATTAATCGATAGGTACTTATTAAACAAGACAGTAACGTCGACAATTCACATGGCCCAAACATTGCAGATAAATATCATACTATCATATTAATAGTAGAAGAGTGTTTTTATTTTAAAACAGTTTAAGAAAATGATAAACAAGTACATAATTATATTTCTTTGTATGTGTGGTCGTGTGTCACGGTTATTTAGCTAGGATACCGTTAGCGTATACTATTTATGCTTCATAATTAAAAGTGTTTAATTGAAATATGCTAAGCTAAAAGAATAGACCATAGATACATTAAGTAATGAATGGCTCTATATTTTCCTTGTCTCAGGTTTTTTTTTATTTATGTGCAGCACTAAAACTGTTAGTGGGGTATGCGTATGCCCTGTAATGGCAATGACATACCTACTCGTAGTATAAATGTATCTAATAATGAAAATTACGTAAGTGGTGTGATGTTATCTATCATACTTAAACTCTACCTATATTTTTTGCCGAAACAAAGTATAACTATTAATCCTTACATTACTAGGTAATATTATAAATGCGAAAGTAATTCTATCTGCCTGTTTGTATGTTTGGAATTGGGATGAATTTGGGATTGGACTAGCTTTTATCCCGGAAATCCAAAGTGTACTCAACGATTGTAATTGTTTTTGTACAAGGCCACCATGTCTAACTTATTGTTAATCTTGTTTGTATATTCATATGTAAGTGACAGTAATTGTCTCAATGAAAATAAAGAATCTTTAAACCTAAATCCCACGTGAACGGAGGATATACACGGATAACAGCAGAGTACAGCTAGTTAGAGATAAACTATGTCTGGCATGGTTAGAATAATATTCTAACCATGCCAGTCATAGTTTTAACAAAAGTTACAGGACATGTCCTTTTTCCCTGTTTTACATCCCAAATATTTACACTCTCCGTCACCGCTATATGTTTGCGAACTTGAGGCAGCCTAACTTAATAACCTACTTATTTTTAACGTTCCACCCTTAACCTAAGTATATTATACAATAACGTGTTAATCATTCAACTCTAGCCAAACATAGGCGATAAAACTGAAATTTATAAAACATAGTTTATTCTATTCAAAACAGTCAGGTGCACCTATTCCACGCCGGGAGGAACGAATCGATTTGCAACAATCACTGGCCGATGTCCGCTGCGCTTTCCGCCTTATTTCAAAACACTGTTATCAGGGACCGTAGGACCAAAGGCCGCAGGGTCTGATTATGTTATTAGGTCTGGACAATCTCGCTTTGATACCGTTGAAAACCTCGAGAACTATAGCCGTGAGTTATAGTCTAAATATCTTTGAAACTCAACGTAATAATACTAAGACGTAAGAATGGCTATTAGTTAACCACCTCCTTGTAATAAGGCATCAAGAAAGCAATATTCTTTATTAAAGCTTCGAGTATTTTACTTGTTATTACAAGGTTGGGCAAATTCGAATTTGATGTCGTTGAAAACATAAATATATATCTTTGATACTCTACTAGCCTCTGTTGTGGTTGGCAACCATGGTCGAAAACGGTTAGGGTTTTTATTTACTATATTTGAAACTCAACGTGAGTGCCCTGAGAAGTAAAATTAGATACGCACAAAGAGACCCCGTGAAAACTAAATTAAAAATAAATAAGATTAAAAATAATTAAGATCCGTGTGGAATATTTTATGGTTTATGACATTTTATAACTTAGTTAGTTATTTTTAATTTTAATCTTTTAGATTCACGGCGAATGTCGGTCAGTATAGTATACTATAGTTCCAGTATAGTTACTTCGTTTTGAACGTTTTCCTTGTTTACGGAAAATAAAACACTATAGAATATATTATATCTAATCATTGTTATCACCTATCAGTATATAACAAAAGTACAAATGGTTTATTTAAAAGTTATCCTTTTAAACATCTCAAAATAAAATTTCTCTGCATTACTCTGAAGACTTTCCACTTGTATCTAAGTATTAATTTGCGGATATATTCATGATTAAAAAATTTAAGCTCAAGAAGATATTGTGACAACGTAACGTATAAGCCAACTTATAGGTATTAGAAAATAATAGTTCTAAACCTACAATATATCCCTTCTAGTTGGTAACAAGTTAATAATAAATATGAATTTTATATTGATTGAAAGTACGAACATACGTATAGGAAGGTGTTGTGTATTTTTAACGATTAAAATATAACACCTACCAGTATTATTATTTCCAGTGTAGAGATAAAAAAATCCACCTGGGAAGTAAGTATAATTTATTTTATCCTTTACAAGAGAATTTGATAAGAATCAAAGTGATAAGGCTACCTAAAGGAAAAAAAAGGTGTATAAAATTTTAATTCTACATATATGAATTTAAAGTTACTTTGCAAGATATACACTACAGATCCCTAATAATTAACTTTAATATACTGTAGAGAGGTTGCTTATGTAACATAAAAAATAGATAAAGAATAATAAATAAACAAAACATCAAGTCAAACGACATAAATGTAAAATGGGAATGGAAAAACCAGTGTGAATACATGTAAAGTTTATAGATGTGGGCGTGTCGCCGTCCGCTGATTGGAGGTAGTCGCGCCAATGCGCGTGCGCCGCACAGTAGTTTCCTTGTATTTTATACTAATTTCAACGATTTCTTGAACATTTGTAATAGTATTGATATGCATTATACATGAGCTGAAATAAAACTAAGCAGTTAGTGTATTTTGAAGCTCTTCTTAGAATATAAACGACCTTATATTCATAAATTGAAAACACCACTAAGTATATATCATACTATATTCATTAACATGAATGTTCAGTATGATTTAACTCAACGTCGTGTTTTTTCAGTAGTTGTTGAGTGAAATTATCCACTAAATAGCTGTACCTTTTAGCTACTTAAAGTTGCGGAAAACGAAACATCTAAATAAGCAGGCTCACTCCGCAGTACCCGCTATTCAGCTCCCTAACAACGTTTAAACCCCCGATATTACCCGTAATTGAAGATATCGGACCATTAAGCCTGCCGAGCCAGTTTCTATGTTGATTACTCGGAGTTATCAAGAATTTAAGCATCCAGCATCGATTACGGTGCTACGGAGACTACGGACGCTTCGTAATAACCATGATGATGGCCGAAATTATATTATTTGTTGGGAATTTTTGTTGGAAATGGCGAAAACATTACAGAAAAGTACAGGTATCGTCGGATGCCGGAGCTAGCCTGCGGCGCACACTCGCCGCCCATATGCAAATTAAACGCAATCAAAATAATCATTTGCATCGCGTTCACAGGACTATCGTGGCTGTAAAAATACATACCTAACCGTATATACGAAAATATATAAGACAATTTGCATTAGCATAAGTAAATAGCTTAACAAATCACAACAAAAATTCAATATTTTGTTAAGAAGTTGCACTACTCTTGAATTTCACATAGGTGCTCTGAAGCATGTCTAGAAATGACTTGATGGTTAATGAGTTTGTAATATTTGTATAATGATTACATAAGTGTTAGTATTTCTCATCACGTATGTTTAATTATATAGCTACGTATTTTCTTACAGTATCTAAACAATAACACTGGTACAAAATCTCCAGTACTAGTATAACCTGTAGTAATTAAGTTATGAATTGGAAAATGAGCAGTCACGCTCAGTGAAGACTGAACCGATGATTACACTACACGCCAATTAGACGCGATTAAAAATAATTTTTTGATGTCATTCTTATGCACCGTGCACGGTACTTTGTTCTATAAACTATGTACCCAGTAAATTGTTCAGGTATTGCAACTAACAATTATAGATTTCCGTACCACAGTGTACCTATAGTCAGTGCAAACGTCCGCATTAAGTATTATTATTTATCTCCTCAAGACTTGAGGATTAGGGAATAGCGTATCCTGAATGCATTATTGCTAACCATCAAATGGAAATACAATTACATTTTTTTAACTTTCAAAATATATATAAATGATGAAATCACAATTGGGTTAAAATTGAAAACAAAGAATCTTAAATTAATTACATAATCGCAGTTGGATAATGGCTTAATAGTTTGACATAATGGCAATGGCAATAGATTGACATTAATTGTAGAGTTTTCCATATAAAAATATTTTAATTATTTACTCGATAAAAACGGAAACTTTTGTAGTTATATTTATAAAAGTTTTAAGCGATCAGTAAAGCTGATACCTACTAATTCAGTATCATGTAATTGGAACCCAAAAACGAAAAAAAACGCAAAATCAATTACAATCAATTGCACATACAGAAAATCATCTTGCAAAATACCATTACTGCACGTATCTGATTACATGTTGTTGCCAATAAAAATATCCACTTTATTACTTTATCATACATCTGTCAGAAACTGCTTGAATTATCATACAATAATATAATATGTATAGGTTACCAATTAAAATAAGCAGACAGCCTTCGCCGAAACATTAACATTATCATAACACGGTACATGCGAAATAAGTCTACTTAAAACATAAATAAGTTAAAAAGAACAACCATCACAGTGTAACACGGTGTACCATAATTTGTCATGCAAGTGGGTAGGTAATACCGTTCGTGTAGCGCCTGGAGTGTGATTAGCATAGACTTAATGCCAAAATGATTCAGGTCCAGGCTTTTACTGCATTATCACCAGTTCAGCAGTGTTGGATGTGCGCAATTTGCCTCCATTTGTTGTAATGACAGACCGCGGCGTCCTCACTTGATGTTGCATAATGAGCCGATCCGTTTTAATCCCGACCAGCATATATCTATTAAGGTAAATAGTTAAACGGTAACATCAACACAATGTGCTAAAACATGAGGCTTGTTTTCAGGTTTTAATATACACTTATAGGTGCTAGTAAAAATATTGAAGTTAATTATAACGTAGAGAAATTAATACAGCCTAATAAATCAATCCATGTTTAATTGTTGAATTAAAATTAAAAATCTTTCGATCAGATATTACTTGCTAATTATGTTATGTGCCATGGTCTCAGTTTCATCTTCAGTCAATTTATCAAAGTGGTAATGTTTATATAATTGATTATATTTAATTTCCACTTTATTATAATTTATAATAGCTTTAATTTCGAGCTACTTAAGCAAAACAAGGCAGAACGAGTGACCTACTGGAACGAATGAGTTACAAAAGCATATGTTTTGAATGCTCCAACGTACCTTATCATTTACCACATTACGTGAGCAATGATTATAGTAATCTGCTCATGAAGGAACAATAGCAATGCACTCTCCCTGCCACCACATGCCTTTGGATACAGGACGATCTATTTTGATACAAAAATTGAATAGCGTTCCCGCGCAATCGCGCATCCGTCGAAGAGTCTTCTTAGATTAAGTATTAATTTATTGAATAATTTGTTGTTTATCAATAGTTAACTGGGTAAATGTTTTTTTAAGTATGAACACAATAATGATATGACATTTATGCAGACAAATAAATAATAATCGCAAGATAAAAATACAATTTTGCGATAGCAAAAGTAGTGATAAAGTTGATTTGAGATGTACATGGAGCAGGAATCAAATTTTATTACTAACAAAATAAAATACATTTATTGAAAACAACACCATGTGTACACATTGTACAAATTTAATAGAAAATATGACCCTTTCACTGTTCGACATAATTAAGGAGTGCGCTGCATTACAAAGAGTTGATCGGCCACACGTCGCTACAGTGTTTTATTCGTTAAAATCGGTTGACAATGGCGGCGCACGGCACCCTTTCTTCGACAATTTGCTGAGCAGCAGGCTCCGGAAGTGGAACCCTTGCATTAGGATTCCTTGAGACTCTCCGGGTAACACATTGTTGCTGTAAGAACTCCGCCCAAGAGATTACAGTAGATGCCAGGCTGGGCAGCGCGTGACACATTTTCGGTTAACACTTAAAACGATTATTCCTTTGAATTTATTTATATTTTATGGCTATATTTACTATACTACCGAATAAGATAATACATTTTGGTACTACACTGTATAAATCTTACTTATACCTGCAGGATGTATTATCGACGTGCTAAAGACGTTTACATAGTTAAGTAAGCGTACCTTAACATCATTTCGTTCTGTCAACTACAGTCTCATAATGTAGCAATTTGTAGTGAACAAACCCAGATTCATTGCATTCACTTTACCTAAAAAATATTCGGATATGTTGGAAGATCAAACATCATTATCCTCTCATATAGAAATAGTTTTAGATTATCCAAAGTTCCTGATCATCGAATATATTGTTCATTTGGAACTATTGATTTAATACCAAGGGATAAACCACCTAATTTGGCCAATAATGTTATGTTCCCTTAGTAGGATGATTAAGGTGTTGTTGACGAGGAATATTACTTTATTTTTTCCAACTTTAAAAACATAACTGGTATTTTGGCATAGTTGTAACTACTATTAAAAATCTCGCCTTTCAGACGCCGACGTTTAGACAAAATTAAGTCTCGTCGTTGACCTTGTTGTACCATGAACAACCGTCTATTACCAAATTACCAAAGCGCAGTCTATACTTAACGCGTATACTCGTTCGCAACGATTTAAATAATAAATATCTAAGATATCTAAATAATACCCGACATTGTTTTGCCTTTTCGAAGAGCTGCATGTTAATGACCCATATTAAGTTCAATCGCTAATAAAATTATGAACTCACCACGTTATTTGACTTAATTTGCTTCAATCATTTCTGAGTCAGACACGCAGATTGTTAACATAAAGTATTTTATTGTTGCACACAAAGGAATATATGTATTTGTACAACATTCATTTTTCATGTTTTCTTATAGATTCTTCAAAGCCAAATAGTTTAATGAATAAAAAATCAATCTGACAGACTGGTTGGATAATAACACGGCTAAAGAAAAGTGTATCCAATGATGAATTATATTTATATAGAATAGAAACACCATAAATACGGATTTAACAGTAGCTAGTAGCTATAGTACAATGAATGAATACATATCCATTGTACATTCTGTTTGTGTCTTTATTTAGTAAATAGGAGTATAAAATTAATAATTACTAGCTTTCTGCTCGCAGCTTCACCCGCGTGGACTACAAAATTTTTGTACTTTGTGGATTTTCGAAGTAGAGTTGGTATAACAATTTTTAAGATTTAGAAACGTATCTACGTTTGTAAATATAACTCGTTAAAGGTTTAAGTTCGAAGTATATCCTAAATTAAATATAACAAAAGTGTCACTGTTCATGTTTATATAATTCTAATTATTAAATTTTATTTTATTTTTGCAATATATTGACATTTTGGATATCTGTCGTATACTCTCAGAATGAAAGAGTTGATGTTTGCATGCATTTAACGCATATTTGCTTATGGACGCAAATAATATGTTCTGCATGTTGGTTAGTCTTTGTTGTGATTGGCCGCCATGATCGTAATGTACTTTGGAGATCAAGAGAAGACTACATTTGTCATTAAAAAGTGCTATGTAAATAACACTTGAAAAGATTCAATTTAAATAACTACGCGCATTAATGATGTGTTTTTCTGGATCACTTTGAACCCTCATATCTTTTTTATTTGTTAACCGATTTGAATTAAAAACATTAAAACCTCCGGGGGACTTGCCGTAATACGTAATCGAAAACCGCATTTAAATCGGTTAAGCCGTTTCGGAGTTGACTGCGTACAAACGCCCGACAAACAGACAAAAATTCTAAAAATCATTGTTTTAAGTTTAGAATCACAAATGAAACACGAAACACAATTTCTTTCTTGAAAATATTAAATGTACAGACACGGCTAGCTAGATGTGTATATATTATTCATTTAGTGACCCCTTTCCTTACTGAAACTGAATTCTTATTTCTAGGGAAATAAAAAGGAGCTTGCCTGACTAATTATATGATAAAACAAGAAACAAAATTGTTATGTAATTTAGATAAGTTGCTTTTATATTAGTTTCTAAACAAGCTGTGTACGCCTGAAATTTGAAATGTTTGCGAAACTAAAACAAATGTAATTCTATATTGTACTTATTTGTAAACATCTTGTTAGTGTACCTTTATACATAAATAAATAAATAAATAAAAACAAAATTTTAACAGTATAAAGATACTCATGGTATGAAGCCACCTATCTATTTATTTTCTCAATGCAAAAAATTACTGACCAGTAAATAAAAAAAATAGAACGCTATTAAATTTTATGAAATATCCAAAAAATGTAATGTGCTATTACATCGTACGAAATAGTAAATAATTATAGTTTATAACGTACGTTATATTGCGCATTTATGGGAGAACAATTAATCCGCCATATTAGTTTATTTTCCCGCCTTTCATCCGCTCCGGTCGCTCCCGCGATACGCTTCACTCACGTTTGGATAATTGCGCATATTATTTGTTGTACGCTTTCCTGCTATCATTTCTAACATACCAGATAATTATAGAATAATCAAATTAGCTTCAAAGAATTTACCGATATGAAACATAAAATTCATTTATTTTTAATATGCTATTATTATTTTTTTGTAAAAAACAGTATACGGAAAGATGTTTCATAAATTCTTGATTAAGTAATCTATCATCTATCACTCTTTTCTCGTGAGCTTCACGTTGATCAATCGCGCTGGTAGGGAAAGATACTCTCAAACTTAAAAAATATTCAGTTAAGTACCTATTGTACATAGAGGTATATAATCTATCTATACATATAATAAAATCGTAGACTAGCCGTGTCTGTACATTTAATATTTTCAAGAAAAAATTAGTGTTACGTGTTTCATTTATGATTCTAAACTCAAAACAATAATTTTTAGAATTTTTGTCTGTTTGTCTGTTTGTCGGTTTGTCTGTTTGTCTGTTTGTCGGGCGTTTGTACGCAGTCAACTCCGAAACGGCTTAACCGATTTAAATGTGGTTTTCGATTATTTATTACGGCAAGTCCCCCGGAGGTTTTAGTGTTTGTTTCATTCAAATCGGTTAAAAAATAAAAAAGATATGAGGGTTCAAAGTTATCCATCAAAACACATCATCAATGCGCGTAGGTACATTCAGTTGAACCTTTTTAGTTGTTGTTTGCACAGTACTTTTAAATGATATATAAAGCCTTCTTTTAATCTCAAAAGTAGATTATGATCATGGCGGCCAATCACAACAAAGACTAACCAACATGCAGAAGTTATTATTTGCGTCCATAAGCAAGAATGCGTTAAATTCGTGCAAACATACAAGTCTCTTTCATTCTAGAAGTATACGACAGATATCGAAAATGTAAATATTTCCAAAAAAAATATAAGAGAATTATCTTCTTCTTCTTCTTCTTCTTTTAATTAATGGCAGTCCTGTCGCTGACGGATTTTGCCAATGTCAAGTTTTCTGATAGAATATCGGTTAGTAACTTATGTTCCTTTGACTGTGACACTGTGCTTAGGAAAAAACAAGTTTCAAGCTTTCCAATTCTTGATTGATTGACATACCTAGGTAACCAAGGACAAAACAAACAATTAGATACCACACAGGACAATACAAAAGCATAATAATTACATAAAAAAACATAAATGGTCCGGAAACAATTATTTCAAAATTTTAAATTATTAGCTCGGATAAAATTTGCTAAAATATTTACAAATTGAGTAGGGACAAGGGACAGTAAACACTTAAAATTAGTGGGG
>LQNK01000129.1:755616-797361 GCA_001586405.1 Phoebis sennae
ATTTAGATCAACTTCATCTTTTTGTATATATACTTCTAATCTCTTTATTTTTTTGTATAGTCTGTTCTGTTAACTGTTCCCCCTCATGTTTGTATCTTAGTTTTCTTTCAATTCTTTCTTTCTATTTCTCTCTCTCCTTCATTTTTTCAGTTCCTACTTCTAGGGGTGACTGAAAAACAGTATTGTTTTGTCTTATGACAAAGCAAACGAATGCTGAGTCATCGCCTTTTGCCATAATTGTTTATTATTAACATTATTTTTTTAATTTTTAATTTTTTTTTAATTGTAAAAACCTTTGTTTTTTGTTTGTTTTTTATGTTAACCTTTGTTTTTATGGCAATAAAAGTAATTTTATTTTATTTTTTATTTTTATTTTTATTATACAAGCATGAACAGTGACACTTTTGTTATATTTCATTTAGGATATATTTCGGACTTAAAAAATAACAGTTACTAAATCGTAAAGATTGGACAGTTCTTTTTAAATAAAATAGAAGTTAATAAATCGTAAAAATTGTTCTACCACTTCTACTTCGAAAATCCACAAAGTACAGAAATTTGTAGTCCACGCGGGCGAAGCCGCGGGCAGAAAGCTAGTAATCTAATAAGAACCTATGTAGTCATCAGGTAACATTAACATTTAATAACTCATACCTTATGCAAAATAAAACAATACACAAGCTTTGTGAAATAAAAAGAATTATAAAATGGTTTAAAGTAATGTTGAAATTATGCAAAAGATCTCAATTAATTTAAGTTCCGTGAAAAATATTCGGAGGCCTTTGCAATGGCTCGACTCTATTGGTTGGTTGCTTTACGCCCCTTGCCTGCGGCTTACACGCAATGCCTCGCCCAGGCATTTACATGTGAAATCTAAAATAACTGGAAACATAACTACCTACCTACGTAAATCTGCAATATGCAATAATTACAACTTGGGAAATTAGTGAATATATAACATGTCAATACTAGCAGGAGGTAGAGATTACAATGTAATTAATCATTGAGTTATTATAACTATGTACATTACATGTCTACTCCAATGTAATATAAAACATTATTATACAAAGTCTTTTGCCTCCCTCTCTTATCGTTTTTATTTGTGAACTAGATGATCCGCGCGGTTTGGCTCCCGTAGCATAATGTTATATAAATAGATAAATAAATAGCCTATAAAATATAGCCCCTTGGATAATATAGCTTTCGAATGGTGAAATAATTTTTAAAATCAGTCCAGTAATATTTGAGCTTATTCATAACAACCAAACAAATAAACAAAGTTTTCCTAATGTAAAATATTAATGTAGACTGTAGATGTATGTGTATTGTTGTACTCAGTGTTCGCTAGCTATTGCAATAAATTTTGTTTTTTTTTTAATAATAAATTTATGTTTCCTTGCCTGGGGTGATCGCAGAACCATTTTTTTAAATTGTGCTGACGTTTTCGACACATTAAAACAACATAGTATTTAAAAGTGCCTGCTATAAAAGTTTTTGACCAAAACGAAATTGGTGCAACAATTTCGGAAATCTTTAACTTTTATGATAACTAACAAATTTTTAGGCCCAGTTTCTATAAACAACGGAACATTTACGGATAACAAATACGAATCGTTTTCATTAACGAAAGGTTTATAATCATCTAATCGGACCAAGTTTTGGTTGTAACGTTAACGTCTCGTTTAGATACACTTATAGAATTACGCCTAATATGATATTGTACTATCTCGGAACGATATTCATACAACTTTCGATGGAACGTGTTCGTTCCAATTTCCGACCCGAATCGGATTTTTGAATCTGACCCCAGGTATTATTATTATTATAGCAGCCTTTACACATCGTCCGTGGGTGTAAAGACGAGGTAATATGCCTATCCGTACCATATATTTTTAACATTTTACATTTGTACCGTATTAATAATTCTTCTTGTCAAAAATGGCAAGTATAAGCGCTGAGCAAAAACTTAATTGTTCATTATTTTCGCAATGTGCATGACCCACGTCTTTTGTGAACGAGTTACGACGTGTGGACGCTTCACGCATCAGCGGATGCGTCTGGTGACGTGGGTCAATGGGTCTTTTGATTTGTCATGGAGATACATATGAAGTTAAGAACTAAAGTCGCTCTTATTTTTTACTGTACAAACAAGTTGCCAAACTTGGTAATGGAAAGGAGTAGCAAGTATTGAAGGAGTGATGAAAACATAACAATTTACTATATAAGGGAAACCTAAAAATCTGACTGTTACTAATGCTTCTGCTGAATAGACGAAACGAACATGAAGCTCCTTCAAAATTTAAGATGATTTTTACGTATTGTAATCTTGAATTTTCATATTATCTGACGTTACTTGCCAACGTCAGCGTTTGACATTTCGGACCGAATGTCATGTTTCATTCTCGATATTGTTTTTGACATACTATAATTTACATTTTACACTAATTGTGGACTGTGATTGTGTATTTTTCTAACATTTAAAGTAAATTTGTTTATTTTTTCCATAATTACCTCTCTAATTAATGAGAACAAAAAATAACCTTGATTAATATCAAGGTATTTTGTATAAATATAATTTGGAAATCCCGTGACAGTACTTGCTTTATCAAATTCTACCGTAACACTTTAGGGAGGCAATTCAACAAGAAAATATAATAATTTTAAATTATTACAGAAAGCTACAAGTATTTGTGGGCCATTAATAAAACCATTAAAGGTAATGTATACATTTTATTATATATTGTGTTTCTCTTCTATTTGTACAGTGTTTAATTTGATTTATTTAACCTCACTAGTGTATTCGTGACCCCATTTTTTTTAACCAATCAGATTTTAAATAATTGAAATGAAGGAATATGTAAGTTTCAAATTAGGGCTATAAAAGTATAAAGTCTATCCTATGACAATGCTCTAATTATGCACTGTTTTTAAAATATTGTTTTTCTATTTTAGATGCAGCTCACAGCTGACCCAAGACGTGCAGACCGTGAACGGCGCTATAAACCACCTCCACCAACATCTGCTCCGGCTGAAGATCTAACTACTGATTATATGAACATACTTGGTACATTGAATGAACCAGATTTATGATATTGAGATAAAATTCTTTGAAGTTCTTTTCATAGTATTGAATTTTATCTGGAGTATATATGGTTTTTAAATGTAAATAAAAATAATCCTTTATAATTTCCAGGAATGGTATTTTCAATGTGTGGTCTAATGATGCGATTGAAATGGTGTGCATGGACAGCTGTTTTCTGCTCCAGTATTAGTTTTGCAAACTCAAGAGTATCTGATGACACTAAACAGGTAATAAAAAATTCAAATAAGCACTATATATTTTTTTTTTATTTTTTAAAGATTTTTTTATAGCATGTTAGTGATTTTTCAGAAGATTTGTTTAGTCAAAAGCAAACAACTAATTTATCTTTAACATAAATGAAGTTGACACACTTATTAATGTGTACAATCTAAGGAGAACTGTAATTCCAACTAGCAATATTATGTTTAGAGGTATTTTATAATTTAAAATTTTGTTTCAGATCATCAGTTCCTTCATGTTATCTATATCTGCTGTTGTTATGTCCTATCTACAAAATCCAGCACCAATGTCTCCACCATGGGCTTCACTTGCTACATAGTATTGAAATAATGCCTATTTATGTTTCACTATTAAATTATTATGAGAATATTAATATATGAATAATTCCAACACATCTTGTAGTTATTTATTATCCTTGCTAAAATCACCTAGGATTCTCCAAATTGAAACTAAAGAAAATATTGTCGCCTCATTTCAACTCCGTTTGTCAATACTTAATTAGATATTCATATCATCCTTGAATAATGAAATAAGGTATAGCAAACAAATATATTGATTGTGTCCATAAATATATATACAACAAGTATCGTTTATACAATCTCGTGTGAAAAAGTTAGTTCTTTTTTCTAGAATTATAAATAATTTATAAGATGTCTAAGGCCCGGTTACAACAAACGACGGAACGTCATAGTATAACAAATACGAATCGTTTTCATTACCGAGCGTTCAATTAGAATCAAGTTTTGGTGGTTATTTTTAAAGGTTTTTATATATACGCATTAGTCTACCGCCTAGTAGTATATTGTACTATCCGTAAGAAAAACGACTCGTTTTGTTTTACAGGTACCGGGCATAAATTAGCAAAGAGGTTTTTAAGAAAGCGTTGTAATATTTTTAATGGCAGCACTAGGTACGACACTCGTCCGCCTGTCACTGGTTTTCTGTCACTGTCAAAATCCGGCGTTTGCATTTCGGTCTAATACTGAAATTTTATAGAAACCACATTGAGGTTTTTAGTGTTTCATGTAGGTATTATGTATGATTTTATTGAAACAATATAAATTTAAGCCGTGCATTGAATAATTTTATAGATTTATAAACCACAAACATTACATAGAGTTCATATGAAAATATTGTAAAGTAAATTACTAAGGTTATAATTGATACTAAAATGTCTTTGCCACATATTGATATATATTTCGAAATGTTTTTATATTCATTCTGATTGAATATTAAAAAACTGAATGCGATGATTTAATAATATATGATACTATTTGTGTTCTTTACAAACATTTTGTATTTTTTTTTACAGAATGCCTCCTAAAAAAGTCGAAGAGCCTGAAAAAAAGCCTCTTATTGGTCGCGTTGGAACAAATTTGAAAGTCGGCATAGTTGGTGTACCAAATGTTGGAAAATCAACATTCTTCAATGTCTTAACAAAGAGCCAAGCTGCAGCCGAAAATTTCCCTTTCTGCACCATTGATCCTAATGAAAATAAGTATTTTTTAAATAATTTTTTTGCATTGTTAAATTAAATATTAATTGTGAAAACTTTTGCTCCATAATTAATAGATAAATATATTTAAAGTAATAATAATAATTACTTACAAATAGACAAAATTTTAATTGGAAACTTGGCCTTTTTCACAATTTTTTTTTTTCACAAAGCTAGCATATTATTTTGAAAATTAAAAAATTTATTTAAGTATATATAGTATGAAACTAAGAGATATTATATTTACAGTATCAATATTTTTTAAAGATATGAAATTGTTATTATATTCTTATGTGTGTTTGTTGTTGTTAATAAATGTTATCACCAATTGGAATAACATTAATTTACTAATTTGAAAATAGATGCAATAGTTATTAATTTGAAGTATGACATAAGTGGGTAAATGATATATGATATTTATGACATAAGCTATTGAAATCTTTGAAATTTACGAGAAAACTAAACAATATAAAAAAATGACTCTTACCCCAATACCAGACATGTGATCAAAGAAGTATTTACATATTTGGAATGGATATTTTGAACATGTACACATTTCAACAAATATCTGATGCCAGGGTAAGTAGAGGCTTCAAAGAAGTGACCGTTTCTGTGAGCACATGTCTGGCACCAGCATTAAGCAAACTAAAGTTTGACTTTATTGCATATTTATTTATTTATTGTTACAACATATAGCTTACATTAACCTATAATCTAAAGATAAATTTAATTTTGGAACAATTGTTTATAAAGAAAAAATATATGATATCTCCTGTCAGTCACAAATTTTGTGTCAAACAGATATTTCATAATATGTTAAAATGAATCAATTTGAAAAGTATTTATCCAATTTGGATATTACTGATAAATATGATGTATCTCATATAGAATTTTCTAAAAGTGTCTCTTACAGAGGGGATTGTAAGAAAATATTAAATAAACAAGGAAGCAAAGCATGTAAATGCCAATCTTGTCCATTAGCAGCAGCTGTTCTTGGAATAAATAATACAGATATTCCAATTCCAGACAATGTTCAATTTTATAATGCTTGGACAGATGCAGATGCTCAAGAAGCCTACTTAAAAACAAAACCTACTACATATTTGATTCTTGGAAAACCTGGTATTGGTGCCTATACTCTGGGTGAAAGTTTATCAAAGAAACTTAATTGTATTCACATATGTCCTAAAAATATATTGATTGATGAGATTGAACAACAAAGTCCAACAGGACATTGCATTGACTTCAATATGAAGCATAATAAAGTTTGTCAAAGTGATACCATACTGGCACTCATGAAAGAAAAATTAGAATCACCAGCTATAAAACATAGAGGTTATATTATATCGGGATTTCCACTTTTATCCTCGGAAAGAAATATGCAAACATTTTTTGACAAACTTAATAGAGAAGAGTCGGTGTCTGTAGTGGAACCACTACTATTTGATGTTATATGTAATTTAAAAAAGAAAAAGCCTAAGGCCCCGAAAGGTTCTACTCATTCATCTAAAACAAGTAGTTTAGCAATAGGAGAAGAGGAAGCAATAGAAGAAGAACAAGAACCTGAAGTTGAACCGGAAGAAAATGAAGAACCACATGTTGAGCTCCCTAAATATATTCTTAATACATGTATTGATCTCATTACTTGTAGAAAGGCTTATTATACTACAAAAAGAGCTATGGTGCTTCAACAAATACAGGATATTTTTAACTGCAAACCTGATATAATTATTCAAATTACATGTTCAAATTGTGATGTAATTACTAAACGAAGTCGGAAATATTTTAACTACATGAGCAGTTCCAATAATTTTAATCCTTTTACGACAGACATAGAATCAGAAATAAGATGGCCACCAAAATACACTATGAAAGATTATTCTAAACCTTTTGATAGTCATGTTTTTAATCCTAAATATAACTGTAAACACCCTGTTAATTTCTCAGAAGGAGCAAAAGGGCAAATATGCAATTACAAAGACCATGTATCTGGTTTTATAGAAGATAAATTGAGAAATTTCAATCCTAAATTTCTCATAAAACTAGATGGCCGCACAGCAAATCATCAAATGATGTATATTATAATGGAACAACTCAATCTTTTACCTATTAAGCCTGTTTTATTCCCAGAACCTCTTTATCTTGACGATCCTCCTGAAGATATTGATGAATTTTGGAAAACGGTTGAAGAACTTAATGTTGTTAGAAGTGGAAATGTTAACTTCAATAGATATTCATCACCATGGTACAATAGATGTCCTGTAGAATTAAAAAGAAGACGATCAGTTCAAGGAAATCCAAGATTTGCTGTATCATTTTTTAAACATGTTTATATATTATCATCTCTTAATGATATGATAGCATTATGTAGAAATCCAAGACCATACCTTAAGCTAAGCTACTTAGAACCTACATGTAGAATTATTGTCATAGGATCGAAATGTTCTGGTAAGACCATGGTATCTATGTGTCTTTCATGGCTCTTTGATGCACCTGTTATTTCTTACAATACGATTCTGCAAAACGAACAACAGAAAAAGTATAACAATTATGCAAGAACAATATTTTCTGAGATCATTGCTGTAATAGAGGACACACGCTTTACGAAATGGCAAACAATAGAACTTGAAAGAGTATCAGATTTAAATATGTGGTTTAATATAAACCATAATACTTTAAATTCATATGTACATATGTTAAAAGCGATTACAAAAAGAAAAGATTCTGAAGAAGATATTAATGATGATGATGCTATGATAATACGATTAAATAATTTAAAAGATAAATTAACTTTTTTGCCTTTTATAGATGATATTAAGGAGTGTCAAAATGCCTTGCAAGGTCAAAATCTCTTACTTTACGCTCCTTATAATTTGAAGCAAGAAATTGAAAAGCCATTAATGCCTATTCTTGGTGATGACGATGTGACTGAAGCAATTTCAACATATATAAAAACAAATGACTTACAAAAAGAAATTGATCCAACGCCAGAAGAATTAATGACAGAAATAATCGGCACTTTAAGAAATATGGATCAGCAAACCCTTAATCAAAGTGTAGAGCCATGTTACAGTAAATTTATTATTGATGGATTTCCATCTGAATTGGAATATTGGGATCAATTATCTGAAGCCAAGATGTTGCCTGACTACACAGTGGTTTTAATTGAAAATAGAGAAGTTGATGAAGAGCTAATTCAACAATACATGAATATAGAAAATAGCAAGAAGAACTATCAAGAACGTTATCTGTCTAGTAATGATATACTTGTAAAAACAAAACTTATGGATGGCAGTCCCTTATATTCTAACTATTTGGATATGAAAACTATAGCAGATGAAATATTACAAAACGTAACGAAAGTTGAACACATTGAACAACAAACTGATATTAATATGGCCGAAATAACTGCTTCTTACACCGAAGGCTTCGATAAGCTCAAAGAAAATTGGGAGGGTGTAAAATCAAAATTAGATGAACAATCAAAATGTTCTATTGAAATTGAACTAGAAGGTAAATCGGACATCGATATTATTGATGAAGTTTTATTAAAATTGAGACAAGGATACTGTAATATGTGCTCTACCGATGAGGATAAAGATTTTCCAGATCAGGAAAATGAAAACGATGTGATTCGAGATATGTTAACTTACAATGATAGTAGAAAATTTCCGGAAACCAGTATTTACTGTCCGATAGCATTTTATGATTATAATGTTTTATGGGAAGGGAAACCTGAAATAAGTGTTAAATATGATAATAGACTTTATTTATTTAGTAAAGAGGATTGCTTGGAAAAATTTCAAAGAGACTATACACAATACCAGGCATATAACAAACCCTTTAAAAAACTGCCTTCTATTAAAGTTTGTGTAGTTGGAAGTATCGGAAGCGGAAAATCTAGTGTATCACGAAAGCTTGCAAAAGAACTGGGTCTATTGTATGTGGACTATAATGAATATATCAACGATTTCATAATTCCTAAACATTTTAAGAAGATCGGTTGGCAATATGAAAATAGTTTTACAGACGTTATCAGTGAAGAAGAAAATATTGAACTTCAAGTTGATGAGGAAAATGACAATTACTTAGCGGATTTACTTTCAAATGAAAATGAATTGAAAAGAACAATTTCTAATTATTTTGAGCGCGGTGTGGCATTGCCTTCTTTACTTACACAGAAAATTATAAAAAAGTTATGGTTTGAAGAGCCTTTTACATCAACAGGATTAATAATTGATGATTTTCCAAAACTTCCAAATGATGTTGACGATATGATTTCTTGTTTTTGTATTCCAGATTTAATCATAGAATTGGAGGGTAATTCTGAAATTGCAATTGAAAGAATGACTCCTGCTATGCTTAAACTTTGGAAAACTCAACTTAAACAAGCTAAATATAAAGCCCAACTTAGTTTCGAAGCTGAGCGTACAGAATGGTTTGAATTTATTACTAAAAAAGCAGTAATTAAACTAATAATAGATGAAATTGTAGACTCTGCTTGTGTCAGCAATGAGCCCCAGCCTAATCTATCAGCACAGAGTACAATATTTGATGCGCATCCATCTGGCTCTTCAAATGTCGACCCTAATTTGTTTAGTATTTATAACGAATTAATACAGGAATTTCCCGAACCAATCGACCATAGTGAGTGGGAGAAACAGGATGAAGCTTTAGAAAGAATAAATTCTAGAATAGAAGGTATTTATGAAGTATCTGAAGAAAACATTCAAGCATTTAAAGATATTCTTAGTGAACAAAAAGTTAAAGTCGTGTCAATCAGTGGTTTAAAGTCTACAGACAAAGTCTTTAGAAATTGTTTAACTGCACTGACATACATACGTAATAAAAATGAGTCGTTTTTGGAGCAAACATTTATTATAAATTGTGACCTTGCTGAGATGTTGATTTTAGAAGGATTTTTCTTTTTAAGTAAGTTTTACCGGATGTGTCCCGTTCATATTTATGAAAATCCTTTAACTCTCTTTAATCCATTCAGCATAAGTAAACGCAAAGGAAAACTATATCCCATCATACACCGAGCTTACATCTATTTTATTTCTTCCGAAGAAAATGTAAGAAAATTTAGAACAAATCCATTAAAATACATCAAAGCGAATAAAATCGAATTTTTTGTTGAATATCCTTTACGCATTGGTGTTATTGGACCACCTAAATCGGGAAAGTCTACATTAGCTGCGAATCTTGCAAAACATTTTGGATTGTTATGCTTGTCTAAAGGCAAAGCAATTCGACATGTCTTAGAAAATATGAAATGGTCTGAACTAGGTTCTAAAATAATGTCAACTCTTCAATCTGGTCAATATATTGAAGCTTACCACATTGTACAAACGGTTAAAGCTGCAACATTTGATCATCGCGTTACAACACATGGTTATGTATTTGATGGATTTCCAGAAACGCCTTACGAAGCCTCAGAATTGTTAAAAGAGGGTCTTTATCCCTTAATTGTTTTTGATATCAAAACCAACCTGATAAATATTCTAGAAAAATCACAGAGAGAAATCTATTTAGATATTTTGAAAGAAAAACCTTGCTTTTCAAATACATTTATTGAACAAAGATTTAAGCATTGGGAAAAAACGTGCCCGGAAGTACGAAATTGGATTGAAAGTGATGTACAAAATTTGTATGAACTACCTGGTGATGGTTCAAAATGGAAATGTTCTCAAAGTGCTTACGATTATATAAATAAAGTATCTTCTAAATATCATTATTACTTATCAAATTATGAATCTAAAATTGTATTGGCTGACGTAATGTGTATAACAAACGAAGTCTTTCAGTCAAAAATGACGGATTTTAAGAATTTTTGCCCAATGTGTTTTATAAAGAATGTTTTCCGTCAAAGCGATTATCCTGTTAATAAAAAAGGAGTTGTGCATTATAATAACCGCTTCTATTGGGTATGTGACGAACATATACAGAACTTAAAGAAACTCCCTAGCGTTGTTCTACCGGCAAGAACGTTTACTTTACCTGAAATTCCCGCTGTTGTGAAAAATGTCAATGCTTCACTTGTTTACGAAAACGGCATATGCATTGTCACCTATGCAGAAAACCTTCCGGCTCAAATATTAAAAAAGGGATCAAACAAGTTCGCTGCCCTTTATAAGGGTCAATATTATTTATTTTGTCAGTCTAAGTGTATGGACAATTTCTTAACCCGACCGCACATGTACTTTGATATACATGTATTCAAAGAGGCCAGTGGCTTTCCAGAGATATCTTTAACTAAATTACCAAACCTTGGATATTTAGAGCAAACGATTGGTAATATAATTACTAAGGCTTGTTGTGCGGTTAATGTAGTTAGGCCCAAATATTTAGGACTTGATATTGGCGTATCTGCAGCGATTTATATTGCTCTATATTTGAAAACACATAATGCTCGCACAGATCCATCGCAAATGAAATTGTATACAAAAGCGTTTAAGATATTTGAAGCTAGATGCAAACTTGCTATTGATATAGGTTTACGCCTACGTTCAATAGATAATCCTTTTACGGAGTATCCAAAATGCTGTATGAAATATAATGCTTTAGTGGAAAGTACCTCCAGTACTGTTGGCAAACCGAGTACTCTCTCAATACCAAGCAGCAATCACTTTTACAACTAATAATTATTGTTTTATATTTAAACTAATTAAATTTAATTGAATTATATTGTTATTTGTTTAATTTTATATCGAACAGAGATCTTACAGAGACCTTAATATAACGTATAAAAGGTAACAAAATTTTGTCTTGGAAACATATGGACGTTACTTTTTTATTCAAAATAACCATAGGCACAACTATAATTTTGCAAATTCAGTAGCAAATCTGCGCATGATCCATCCGATATAATTGTCTATTTTAATCCTTAAGAAACTACGTCTATTTTTGTATTGAATAACTTAAATTTTGGTGTTCCATATTGTCTAACAGTTGTATTTGTTTAAAGCACGTAGAGTACCAGTCCCCGATGAGAGGTACGACTTCCTATGCCAGTACCACAAACCAGCAAGGTAAATAACCACATTTTGAGTTCATTCCATGAGAGAACATTCCGTGTTATAAGACAGCGTACTTAGAAGATTATTGCTTTTTCAGTAAAGTGCCAGCCTTCTTGAATATTGTGGACATCGCAGGATTGGTACGTGGTGCTGCAGAAGGCCAAGGTCTAGGAAATGCCTTTTTGTCGCATATAAAGGCATGCGACGCTATTTTCAACTTATGCCGTAAGTTAATTTCCGATTTTAAATTATTTATTGTGTGGCAGTAAGGTAATTCATATCAGAATCTACATTCTGTAAACTGACTATCATTTTGAAAACCACGTGGACTGTTTTGTCTTTTTATTTTTTCTTTTCATATTAGTCAAATATTTTAATTCAGTCGTCACACTAGTCACTCTACCATTCCTCGACACAAATTTTATCCATAAAAAAATAATAGAATAGTGAATTCACTGGCTTTGACAACAAGTTCTCTCAGAATATGAAAATAATATTAAGTGTGTATAAATTTCCAGGTGCGTTTGACGATGAAGATGTAATTCACGTAGATGGTGATGTTAATCCTATTAGAGATTTGGAGACCATAGGCGAGGAGCTGAGGCTGAAAGACGAGGAGCAATTGATGCAAAATATTGAAAAACTTGACAGGGTGGTCAACCGCGGTAATGACAAGAAACTCAAGCCTGAATATGTAAGTCTATAAACTGTTTGCTTTAAACTATTTTAACTCGTTTTAACATAAATTACGCATTTCATTGATAGCTAATAAATGATGATGTATGAACGGCCCCTTATTTTATAAATTTTCTTGTATGCAATAATATTATTTATTTTGTTTAGGACGCATTGTTGAAGATAAAGACAGTGTTAGTCGAAGAGAAAAAACATATTCGTTTTGGAGATTGGAGTGCGGCTGATGTAAGTATTAATATCACATTTTTTTGCGTATATCCCCCGTTCCCGTAAGGGAGCATCCATAAATTACATGAGATTTTTAAGGGGGGAAAGGGTTAGCAATATTGATTACTAGTTTTATGTAAAAGTTTTTACACACAATAAAGAGCTCCTGTAGTATAATGTTATATAGCCTATGTCCCTTAGTAAAGATGCAACTTTCTAATGGTGAAATAATTTTTGAAATTGGTCCAGAAGTTTTTGTGTAAAAATATTATAAAAATACATAAATGTTTCCTCTTTATAATCAATAGATTTGAACTTAATCAATAAATATAATGAGATAAAAAAATATAATGAGCTATCTTATTTTCAGATAGAAGTTTTAAATAAATACCTGTTTCTAACATCCAAACCCGCTCTATACCTCGTCAATTTGTCCGAAAAGGATTATATCAGAAAGAAGAATAAATGGTAAGTGGTTTGATCACATTAATAGTTGATGTAGAAACCCGATTTTCAATCTTATCCTGATTTTGATTCGTATTATTAATTATGGAAATTATTACTTGAATATGTATGTGACGTTTCAAAAGAGCTTAAAATAGCCAATTTGAAAAATAAACAATTTAAATTGAATTTTATGTAATAAAATGTACATAGTACCGAGTTGTCAGAAGTAAAAAAGTAAAGCAGTTTTTTTTATTTATTTCTATGATGATTTGTTTTAATACCTTAGGTTACCAAAACTAAAAGAATGGATCGACAAGAATGACCCAGGCGCGCCTCTGATACCATTCTCTGGGGTTTTAGAGACCAAGCTTCTTGACATGGATGCTGAGGAAAAACAAGCCTTTTTAAAGGAACACAACATCACAAGGTGAGTTCCAATAATGAGTGATAATTTAATACACGAGGCATTTATGTTTTAGATTTTTTGATGAAGTTTTATTTTGGATTTAAAAAAAAATATAAAAGATTTTATGCGTTATGTTTCTACCTAGGTACTAATATTATAAATGTGAAAGTTTTGATGTTTTGTCTGGCAATCAAGCCGCAACTACTGAACAGATTTTGATAAAATTTCGTGTACGGATAGGCAATAGTTTTTCCAGCTAATAAGGTGGATTAGGTAAAAGGATTATTTTATTGACTTATAGACTCCGAATTTAATGCCAGCAAAGCCACAGGCTGAAAATGTAAAATATATATATGTATAATGATATATATTTTACATTTTCAACTTTTTAATGTAATCCTTATGACGTCGCATAATTCAACAACAAATTTTTAAACAAGATGTTTTATTTTCAGTGCATTAGATAAAATCATTGTTCAGGGATACAAGGCTCTACAGCTGGAATACTTCTTCACGGCTGGCCCTGATGAAGTCAAAGCTTGGACCATTCAGGTATTTATCATTTCACCCTACCTTTTAGAAAATGAAGCATTACTGAGAAACATTCGTTTTATACCTTGAAGCTACTTGATTTTTTCTATGCTAGATCGAAATCAAATAATGGTATGTACAATAAAATGCATTTGTTGAAATTCTTTCTTATAATTTGATGCTAATCCAATTTTTTTTTATGCGAGATCGAAATCAAATAGTGGTCTGTCCATTTCTGTTAATTTCGGCTTTAAATAATTTGAACTTAATTTTCAATAAAAAGTAATAAAAAGTAATGGCGAATTAATTTGATATTTGTTTTTTCTTGGGCGCCTGGTGACCTATACAGGTATGTAGTTGCTTATTTTAGGCACCAGTCTCACACTTAGTTTATATATTAGTTATATGTGACTAAAATTGTGACTCCATAAGAAGTGTCAAAAAAATAAACTACCTTCTTGTTTATTATAATTTATAAATAAGGTATGTTTATTACAGAAAGGAACGAAAGCGCCCCAAGCGGCCGGCAGGATCCACACAGACTTCGAGAAGGGCTTCATCATGGCCGAGGTGATGCACTTCAAGGATTTCAAGGAAGAGGGATCGGAAGCCGCCTGCAAATCCGCCGGCAAATACCGTCAACAAGGTATTACAGACATACAGAGCTACATTCGTATTTATGATATTAAATTAATAAGTAAAATGAGTAAATAAGTTATAAATACGGATAGTGAGTATTTTTTTTTTATTTTAATTAATTGATCTACATAATGTTTCGGCAAATTACAAATATCCATGTGGTAATAATTCAAGGACACACAGAATGCATGAAATGTGTTTTAGATTTACACTTCGTTTGGACAAATTAATAATTTAATTTTCTAATACTTAACTTAATATTAGCGGTAACTCGCGGTTTTACTTACTCACTTTTATAGCGGTTTTTTTGCAATAAAATATTGATATTTCAGCTTTCTATTGAAATAATGAATCTAGTCCAACAGTTTGGAATGAGTATATCAGTTTAATAATCATAATCAGGTGCACAATTCAATATTGTTTATGAGTGGTTTAATAGTATTTCGAAAGTCTTTGAAATTAAGTCAATTATAATAATTTTCAGGTCGAAACTACGTCGTGGAGGACGGTGACATAATATTCTTCAAGTTCAACGCGGGCGCCGGCCTAAAGGACGCTAAGAAGAAATGACGTGACAAAGTTCTGTTGTTGCTGGTGCACATGCTGTACCTCAACCTCGTCCTGTACACATTGCTACATGTCGCTTGAGGACTAATAATTTATACTGTGCCGTTTTGTAATAAAGCTTCGTTATGGTGTTTAATAATGTTTATTAAGATTTTAAGGATTTATAGCTAAGGAACAAGTTATTCCCTTCTTTATATGTAGGTTTACGTTAACGAGTGACGTTGCGTTACCACACTGGCATAATTGCATTTTATATCACGCGGCATTTTTATATTGTTTTAATTCATTTCCATTACTTTTTTGGAGATTCATATAATGCTCGTAACTGTTTTGGGACTGATATACGCATGTACTATAGTTTTCACTAAAATATTCTATTGTTATGGATTAAGGTCGTTATTATGGTCTCATAATTGTTTTTTTCTAATTATATTACTTCAACAAGCTCTTCAATCCGAGTCACTTTTTCTTTATTCCTTTCCTTTTCTGTATCGAAAGCTTCTAGAAACATCTTTTCTAATATCACTCTAGTTTGTTTTATGAACCGTTTCAAGTTAGTATTTGACAAGATATCTTGATCGGTGACGGGAGCTAATTTCTCTTTATCTTTTTCCGACTTTTTGAGTATATTATTGAGAATATATGGTGAGGCTTGAGTAACCGCCTCCTCCCATTCCTAAAAAATCAATAAATTCTTATGTATTCAAGTTGATTATAAAACAAGTAAACAAATAATTAAAAATTTGGTGTAGGTAGTGCAAATTACAGTTTCAGATAGGCCAGAAGATGGGTCCGATCCCCACACATAAAACAATTATGATGAGATCATTATCATATGGTTCAACTTACTTGAATATCCTCATGGAAAGTTTCGAAGGATAATGTTTCGTCGAGTATTTTAATTTTAGCTTCATCAGCGTCGGAACATTTAATAATGAGGAGGATCAGGTTACCCACAGCACTTAGCTCACATGCCGCCCTGAATAAAGAATTTTTAATGAAAAATAAGTATTACGACAATAACATATCCATAAGAAATTGAATATTTCAAAAATAAATTTACAAAACAAGCTTGAAATTGCCTACTAAAAAAGGCATTAATCGAAAAAAACAGGAAGGTAAGGGGAAAAATTTTCCGTTCATTCATTAATAGATGCTGAAGTCTTTGAAGGTAACTAGTACTCATTTCTGAATCTGTGACCAACCTTTATCTAGAATCGGCGCTCAGGAAGATATTACTGATAGAATTAATATTATTATCCCCAAAATGGACGACTCTTGACGGTACATATAAAGAACATATTTTGTCTTAGATACTTGTGTTTCGGTCATTCATATTGCTAGTAACTTACTAACTTGACTGACTCGTTGGTCTAGTGGTTGCATCATTGACTACAGATCAAGGGGTGTCGGGTTCGAATTCCGCGTAGAGTAAAAAAATGTTATTTTTCTGACAAAGAAATCTTAGTAACAGCACGAGTCTGGAAGTAAGCGGTGTTGGAGAGCTGATCTTTCGTGGTTGTGTCGGTTTGCCCCCGTCAGGTTATAAGAGTAAGGGAATAAAGAGTCCACATGTGTTCGCGCATACACTTGTGCACTATAATATCTCCTGTGCAGTTGGCTAGCCTCTGTTGAGATAAGCCGAAATCGATCAGAGGATTTATTACGAACTTGATAAATTTTAGACAACTGTACATAGTTACCGCGTAACGCGTTCCTTGCATTCCATCATGCGCTTCGCATTCATGACAATAGACCTGTGAGTATCTTTCATGAGAAATTCCAGTGAGTCACAGTTACCAGGCGGCAGTGAACCATATTGAACGAGTAGATTTTTCTGAATCAGAGTAAATTGCGAATGAAGAACGGCTAATTCCTCCTAAAATAATTAATAAAAAAATATTCTTTAAAAAATATCTTTAAATCTGGTTGGTACGATATAGGTTATTCAACATACTTCCAAAGTTTTTAAAATGATCCTCTCCTTAGCATGATTTTCAATACATTTGAGGAACTTATGTGTAATATTTTTAAGTAATTCTGCACTCGGTATAAAAATGGCCTGAAAATTATCTATACTTATACGAGAATAATGTTCCTTTAACTTATACAAAAAGTAGTATAATATTGGGAAAATCTCGGTAAAATCATCAGCTTCAATTATGTAGTTGTCGTCTATATATCTAATAGTAACCGTTTTACTTGAGTTTCTATTTGAAAAGGTTACACAATTAGCGTTGGAAACTGATAAATCTGAAAAAAAACATCAATTATTACAAGTCTTCACAAATTCGAAATAAAGATAGTTGGGATGTTTCATTTACACTGATACTCTAAAGAGGAAAACTTTGTTTGTTTGTAATGAATAGGCTAAAAAACTACTGGACCGATTATAAAAATTCTCTCACCTTTCGAAAGCTACATTATTCACGAGCAATATAGGCTGTATTTTATTTTGAAAAAAAAAGGGTTCCGTAAGATTTATGCTATATAACCGTAACCATAATCCGTAAGATATATGCTTTTGCGATGGGAGCGAAGTCGCGTGGAACAGCTAGTGTGAAATAATTTCACGCGTCGTATCATCTTGGTTTATAACGGTATACGCACTTACCTGTAAATATTTTTTCTAAATTTATATTCGTTTGATTTGTTTTAAAATATATTTTATATTGATAGTCAGTGTTTACATTAACAATATAAGTATACATGGTGATCGGGATTAAAACGTCTCTTGTCAATACTGTAATCTTTCCAGAACAATCTATTATCGTAAAGAGAATTTTAAAAAGTGTACAAGAAATGTTTATGTTCTCAAAGAGGAGTATACGTGTTTCTAATATCTCAGTCCCATTAATATCTTCCAAACATATTGTGTTATCTTCAACAGAAAATGGATAACAACAAGAATAAGTTATCTGTATGCTTTGAATTTGTTTGGGATTATCACAAGTAAGAATAATGACAAGTGGACAATTCAATATATATTTTTCGGAATAGAATTCATCCGTATAAGATTCCACTGCTTTCCCAAATTCTGTTTTTATTTTAATAATGTTTTCTGACGAGGCATGGTTCGAATCATCTGAAACAATAAATTATACGTTGATAATTTTATATTTTACTAGCTTTCTGCCCGCGGCTTCGCCCGCGTGGACTACAAAATTCTGTACATTGTGGATTTTCGAAGTAGAAGTGGTAGGACAATTTTTACGATTTATAAACTTCGATTTTTTTTAAAAAGAACTGTCCAATCTTTAAGATTTAATAACAGTTATTTTTTAAGTTCGAAGTATATCCTAAATGAAATATAACAAAAGTATCACTGTTCATGCTTGTATAGTCCTAATAATTCCCTTATATTTTTTTTGCAAAATATTTACATTTTCTGTATCTGTCGTATACTTCTAGAATGAAAGAGACTTGTACGTTTGCACGCATTTGACGCATTCCTGCTTATGGACGCAAATAATAACTTCTGCATGTTGGTTAGTCTTTGTTGTGATTAGCCGCCATGATCATAATCTACTTTGGAGATTAAAAGAAGGCTTTATTTATCATTAAAAAGTACTGTGCAAACAACAACTAAAAAGGTTCAACTGAATGTACCTACGCGCATTGATGATGTGTTTTGATGGATAACTTTGAACCCTCATATCTTTTTTATTTTTTAACCGATTTGAATGAAACAAACACTAAAACCTCCAGGGTACTTGCCGTAATAAATAATCGAAAACCGCATTTAAATCAGTTCAGCCGTTTCGGAGTTGACTGCGTACAAACGCCCGATAAACAGACAAAAATTCTAAAAATCATTGTTTTGAGTCTAGAATCACAAATGAAACGGGAAACACAATTTTTTTTCTTGAAAATATTAAATGTACAGACACGGCTAGTCTACGATTTTATTATATTTATTTATTTATTATATTATATTATATCTATAGATTTAATTTTTTGGGCACCTACTCATGAATTAATTTTAATTTCATTACAAACCATTTTCTATTATTTTCTCAAGTGCATCCTCTATAACCTGTAACTCCGCTTGTATATCTTCTGTTTCTGCAGGAATATTCATCGGTGCCACAGTCGAGTTTAAATCTGGTTCTGTCCCTAAATAGCTAACTTGGACTATTCCATTTTCCGACAAGGTAACAAGACCTCCAGATAGGTTTTTAAGAAAACAACGCGCTAAGGATATCGTCCCGTGCAACAAATCGCACGACCATAAAAGCTTTGTTTCTTCATAAATATACAACTTCGCATCTTCCGAAGCTACCATGACGAGAAGCCTAGAACTTGGTTCTAGAAGAAAAAAACTTGTTTTTATGCGATTTATTACTGATTTTCATAACTTAGTATATAATGAATACATACCATAATACCAACCGATGAGGTATGCATGAAAACATATCGGCATATAATCTAATCGAATCATATACTTCATCAAACCGTTGTCTTGAAAGCAATAAAGATACCTTTCTCCCAACGCAATAATGCTCGAAAAATTACTACTAGTCTGCAAATAACACGAGTTCTAATCAGTCTCTTAACGTGTTGATTCAATCCTCTACAATTTATATTTATAAATAGCAGCATTTTAAAAATATGGAGAAATACTGTACCCGTATGACTTGAAGGGCCGATATTTCTTCTCCTGGGCTGTATGTCCATTGGGGAATATTTTTTTTATTTTGACGTACAGTTGTGTCGCTTAATTCGCTAAGCTGTTGATAACTGCCAAATTAAGATTGAAAAAAATACTTATTTCGTTAAAAAAACTGAAAACTTTCGTTAAAAAAATTCATATGAATATTTGAAGCTCACCTGTAGATTTCCAATACCCATGTGGATTTACTAATAACGAAAATATCACTGCTACAAACATAGCTAATCGGCCCGGGAATGATAACGTCGTCAAAAGAACACATAAATAAAAAAGAGTCTTGGTCGAAGAAATTTAAAGAACCGTCCAACGATTGCATACAAATGAGATCTCTGCTCTTAGTATTTCCAAAGGGGCCAACGATAACACCATAGGCTTTTTTGGTGAACGAGTTTTTAATAGCCTTTTTAACATAATTTTGATCACCTGCAATAATCACCGTATGTTAATATATAAAATTCATGGGAATATCTTATTAGTCGGTGAGATAATGATACAACATTACAGAAGACTTTTTATAGGTTTGGTATTCGGTATTTTTATATTAAGACAATTTTGCCTATAAACTATTATCTCCATAAAACATGTTGCCGTTTAAAATAACGAAAATATATCATAAAATAGACTTTTATATTCTGAAATGGCCCTTTCTGTGAAGGTAAATTTTAATTTTTTCCATGGTTAAAATATCAAATATCGCCTGGGTTATCCATTTCTCAGGCTCAAATTGGACGTGGCCGCTCTTAAATTAACTGTGAATGTATGCGGAAACTGACGCATTGGAAAAGGAGTCGTGTGTACAGCTATACCTATGTCTTTGTCTCCTTTATTCATTACAAAATTCCAGATGAAATTTAAACAATACCTGCTTCGACATGGCCTTCACTTTTTTCCAAAAAATATATAGCATAGCTTTGAGGATGTAAAACTAATATTTGACGATCGCTAGAGTCACTGGAAGTTAAAACGATGTTTGTTAAATAAAATTAATATATTGGATGAGAAAATATAATACCACGTTTATAAGAAAATATGCATACTATTACGATGTAAAACACATAAAAGATTAGGAATGCTCTAACAATTATTCTACCATCTTACTTACTACACAAATTTCCCAGTCTCAATTTGTAATATCACGTCAGTTTGTTGAGATTCTAGAATAATGTGAGATTCATTTAGTTCAGTGTTTGGTTTATAAATTTTTAATTGGCATCCTTCTCCAACAATAATGCAATCGCTGTCATTGTGCGAGTTAAATTTGTCCACTTTAATGCAACGACCATTTTGAATACCCTCGTCGTATTGTTCGCTTTGCAATTTCTCGTTAGACCACGAATGCTTTACTTTAAATATAGACATTGCTTTATGTTTAAATCTTGAGTATAATAGTTCCAAAGTAGTTTTGGTATTTAAGACAAGGTGGAATTATAGTATACGCTACGGTAGCCATGCCAACGATTTGCTTGCTTTGTCCTATTCGCTTATTATCAAATAATATTATTAACTGATTTATGCAGCTAAATTATTATTTTTTTATATAATCGGAATTAAGATATATAGTACCTGGGCCTAAGGCCTGTACAATACTTATAAATCTTTCCCTGTGCATTCAGTATTTTGTATAATTTAATGACGATAACGCCAGTTGTCACAGGTTTCTGGCGGTAGATTTAAAATTTGGATTTCTCTTTTTTTATTAGCATAGTTTGATGTCGATTTAATACAAGCCTAGTACAATACAATATGCCAAAAAATAAATTATTCGACATTACTTTGTTATTTAGCTGCATAGAAAACTAAAAATGCAATAATTTAAGTGCGAATTGATCTTATTTCACTTTGACCCGAAACAAATTGTAGTACTTGATTTTTTAAAAATTCTCGTTTCCTAGTAATGCTTTAATTCAGTAGGCTACCCAAATAATGCGATTTTTCTTAAGTTGGCAACAAAATGAAGACATTGGCATTGACATAAAAAATGACAGATCTGTATCAAATATTGACACTTCGTCTTTACGAATCGCGTCGTTTGTATTCACTCGTGGTCTTTTTTTTGGTTTTAAATCAAAAATTCAAGATCGGACATCCAGTGTATTATTAATCGACTAGTTTGATACCACGTTATATTTTAATAGTGCACCTTGTATTAGTTTCGACAAAATGTCGGATATGGAGCCGCAAGACAATGCTAATACTGTAACAGAACAAAGAACAAACGGAGGAAATGATGAAGGAGATGCCTGGGGAAGTCATGAGTCTTCTTCAGGGCGTCGTTACGCTAGAATGCCTGTGGACAGAAATGCTCCATATTACAACATGAACCATAAACACCGTGGTATGGCAATTATTTTTAATCATGAACATTTTGATATCCACAGCTTAAAGTCTCGCACTGGTACTAACGTTGATAGCGATAATTTGTCCAGAGTTTTAAAAGGATTGGGATTCCGTGTGACAGTATTGAACAATTTGAAATCTGAAGAAGTAAATAGGTACCTACAACAAACGGCCGAAATGGATCATACTGATAATGACTGCTTGCTTATCAGTGTCTTGACTCATGGAGAGTTGGGAATGCTTTATGCTAAAGATACTCATTACAAACCTGATAATTTGTGGTACTATTTCACAGCAGATAAATGTCCCACATTAGCAGGAAAACCCAAGATGTTTTTCATTCAAGCATGCCAGGGAGATAAATTAGATGGAGGAATCACCTTATCCAGTAGATCTGAAACTGATGGATTAGCGAGTGCATCATATAGAATTCCTATACATGCTGATTTTTTGATAGTATTTTCAACTGTTCCTGGATTTTATTCATGGAGGAACACTACTCGTGGTTCTTGGTTTATGCAAGCACTATGTGAGGAGTTGCGCTATTCAGGAACTGAAAGGGACATTCTTACTCTTTTGACATTTGTGAGCCAGAAAGTGGCCCTGGATTTTGAATCTAACACACCAGATATGTTAACAATGCATCAGCAAAAACAAGTCCCATGCATTACAAGTATGCTTACACGCTTACTTGTTTTTGGTAAGAAATAAGAGATTTTATTCTTCTCTTTTATTGTTATTAGGTAATGCCTATTTTTTATTCGTAATTTTTTTACATTTCTTTTTTGTACTAGCGTTGTGAACACTGCTTTGACTGATTCAGTCTAAAGAAATGCTTTAAAATGCAATGTCACAACTTTATACATTTTATTAAACCAGTTTTGGTTAAGTATATCTTTTAAGGAAAAGATTCTCATTTTTTAGAAACAAAATTGAAATGTTTTGTTAAGATAATGATTTAATTTTATACACATAATACTTTAGATCTTATTAATTCTAAGTAAATAAATCTTTATGCTCAAATACATTAGAACAATGAAACGCACAAGCTTTTTACTAATTAGGCTATCTAGCTTGAATACTGAAAATTTAATGTACTTAAATTAAAAAAAAACTAAATTGTGATTTAAATATTATATTTTAATCTCACTATAGATCTACAACATATCAGTAATAGTTTGCCATTGTATTATATTCACATTTTGGTAGATCATTAAAAGTGATTTGACTACAAATATGTGGGTTATTGAAATATAATCAATTATTGTTCTGTAAAATAACTAAATTACATAAACTAGCATTTATTTCTTTAAGGTTGTAGGTTTAAGACCTATTACTGCCATAAATAATATTGTAACTTGCCTCATTCCTTTAGACTTAAAAATTTATATGATATAATATTTCATAAGTCCTTCATGAAGTGTAATTAGAAATATAATACTACAGTTAATTAAGTCCAAGTTGTATGCGTAATATATTTCGTTTTTGAGATTGTTAAGGTGTGATTTATGAAAATGACTGAATATTAGCATTTGATAAAAAAATGTAAGCCACCATTAGTGTCATAAGTGTGCCTTGAGACCACCAAGAAAAATATTAGAAATGCAGAAAAGCAATGTGGATGAATTTTGTAGAATTGGTGATATAACAAAACATATTTTGTTACCTATCTTAAGTATTTTTGTATAACATAAGCAATAAATTCTCTTTCCAAGTTGTGAAGTTATTGTTATTATTTGTTTGGATTTATTACCCCTATTTTTTAAAATAACTAGCTGAGCTCTGCGATTTCACCTGCATATATATCCCGTTCCAGTAGGATTTTCGGGGTAAAAACTATTTTAAGTCATTGCTGGGGTTTCAAAGAATCTCTGTACAAAATTTCATTCAAATCGGTCCCAAATACATATCAGTGTGTATGGAGATAAATGAAACTAAAATAATAAACAACATTAATTTATTAAACATTAGCACATAATTCCTTTGGCTCTCTCCTGTATTTCCCAACACTGATCCCAGAATTGACTGAGTCTTTGCTCCTGATTCGCACAGAAATGTTTGAAGTCACGAAGCATTCTCATTTGAAACGCTTCATCTCCGGTCGCGGTTGTCTGAGACCACTTCCATTTCTTAGATATCATGTGATTCCATGACCATAAAAAACCCATCTAAAAATTTAATTTTAAATATGAATCAATATATAATTACACAAAAATAATATAAATCTAGTTGTACGACCTTGCGTTGTCATTTGCCGAGTTTGATACATACTCTATTTATAATTAAGAAATAATAACGATTCATCACTATTTTATGTGATAGAGTTATGATGATATAAAATAAATTTGGTTATAAAAGTATGATTTTTAAAACTTACCCTCCGACTGTTGTCATAATCGTCTTTATTTTTACCGCTAACGTGTCTCGTGATATATCCTTCATGGGGGCTGGGAGCGGCCTCGGAATGTACTGGATATCTATGAAAGAGTGCAATAATTCAATACAATGAACGACTTTGTATAAACTAGAGATATACAAAGGTTGTTACGTAAGTAAGTGATGCGGATACTCATGAAATACGATTGCAAAGGACAGGGCCAAGGTCGCTTCTATTCATGTCAAGGATATTACTTGCGAAAAATCTTGGTGTTATAAGAATTTTATTGTTACCATCTGATATATAGCAATTGTATAGATCAATAAAATTATTTAAGTGAGATAGTAATTTATTGTAAAATGTAAACAAAAATATCGTTTATTAAATAGAAAAGATATTTTGTAAACAAATTTCAAACAAAGCTTTATACTCTTTGGAGGAAAACGCTTCAAAAGGTTAATAAAATAGCGTTTAGTCATTTGAAAGGCTAGCGAACTTTGGAGTACATAATATTAGTTCAATGCACGTCGGCGCCGATATTTGCCTGACCCCACTCATCGATTAACAAGCAATATTTTCTATTGCGTCATAGCAAATGCCGTTACAAGCGACCGCCCTCAATGTCCTCTACTACCCTTTGATCGACCGTTAAAAATGAGTCAACATTTGAACTCAAGATTTTATCGTGCTCATCTGATATGTTAATTTATGATTTCTATAGAAAAATTCTGAACGAATATACTTATTTTTAATATTTTAATTTAAATGAAGCATGATAAGCAACACAGGTTATTCAAATTCTTTGCTTGTATATTACGTTAATATTTAAAATAGAAAGTATGCTATAAAAGCACATAAAACATTTTATTCACTATAAATTACTATGTAATAGGATTAGATACTTCATGAACTTAATCGTAATAACCCTGCATGATAAAATAACAGGGCAAAAAATCGTACGGAACTAATGCGCATAAATCAACACACCACACGATCCAACCTGTAGTTTAAATACAATTAGTAGTCATCGGTCAGTAATCGGAACCTTATTTTTTTGGCCAAAAAAAACGATATATTTTGTAAAAATTATTGTGACATCTATAACATAATAGATAGGTAAAGAAGTCCAACTTAATACAAAGCGCATGTAGACACCACGAATCGCGTCTATATCTATATGCGTAGATATGAAAAGTCAAGTAAACATGATATGATACAAGAAAACACTAAGACATAATATGAGTTTAACTTCTGTACCTATCTATTTCGCGCATTACCATACCTGCTAGCATTCAAGGGTTTGTTGATAGGTTTCCTCAAAGCCCTCTGTTCGGATTTAACCGTAGTGGGTATCAGTATGAACATATTGCCCGTAACGTGCACGTACAGATGGTCGCCCACGCCCGCAGCATGGGAAGTACTTTCCACCGTACACTTGATAAAACCGAACCGACCCACGATCGCTTCTTGAAATAGGAACAAACGCTCCGCCCATTCCTCTTCTGGGAATCCTGAATTGAAAAGGCTTCGTTAACGAGTTAATTAACCAAAATATAATAGGCAACAAAGTTAGTAATCCAGTTTTTCAAGGTAAAATAACATAGATTTGTTGCCAATGGTGGTCGATGCTGTTAGCTTTCTATGAGTAAGATATTTATTTTTATTGAAGCATGAGTATATAAATTTGCTCGGTTTCCTATGGGATGGAATGTCATTTGGAACGTTCAGTCATATTATTAAAAGCGTTCACGATAGTAGTTAAACTCTAATGAGAGCGATCTATTATCGTCATTAACAGGATAAACAGAACGTATTATGATAAGATTAAAATAAAATCATTGCTATAACTGATCGTACAAAACAACAAACATTTTAACATTAATACAAATATTTTACAAAATATGTCAGGGAAAGCGAATTATCAAAAAGCAGTTGAATACAACGTTTTTAATGTTACAAGAACAGTGAGTAAGGCATAATTATTGAAGGGAAATAAGGAGCAGAACAGGAAAGCGTTGGGACGAGAAAACAGGAATAATAGAATAACTTATAAATATTATGATTTTTATTTTTTACCTTCAAACAGTGCACTCTTCCCTCTCAACAATGGTTCTTCATTCAACGGAACATAAATGGGTCCACGCAAGGGATCCGATTTCTCGGTGAACGGTAACGCTAAGGGGTCCGCAGGAATCGGGACCATTTGCAAACGACAACTCTGAGCCTTTCTTGCCCAGCCAAAGATCTGTTCAATAAAAAAGGCAGAGGTGATTTTCCAATCTTTTTTTAACTTGCCGCAAATTACTATTATTGAATCCAAGTACATGTTTAGTTGTTCACGTGCCCATATCCAAGGGCGTGTTTAGCACACAAACGGAAATTAATTTAATTTCAATTAACGAAGCAAGTTTTCTAATGAGGGTGAGTAACCAGTTCGGTGACAATATTTCCGCTAGCCGCAGCCCACTGGTTGCCCATTTCATAGGCCTGGTGTGGACGGAATGTGACTTGATATAACTCGTGGCCACACTCGAAACGATCGCTTTTGTTGTTTTAAGTCTACATCTATGTACTTGTTCATCACGCAAAGAGCCATAGATGCAGTTTAAAAGATTTTGTTTTTCATAATAAAGGTTATTTACCAGTTCAGCGACAATATTTCCGCTGGCCACAGCCCACTGTATGCACATTTCATAGGCCTGGTCTGGACGGAAAGTGGCTTGATATCGCGCGTGACCCCACTAAGTGCGATCGCTTTTGTTGTCCACTTTTATGTTTATTTATCACGCAAAGAGCCATAGGTGCAGTTTAAAAGATTTGTTTTTAATAATAAAGGTTAGATACCAGTTCAGCGACGATGTTTCCACTAGCCACAGCCCACTGTATGCACATTTCATAGGCCTGGTCTGGACGGAAAGTTGCTTGATATCGCGCGTGGCCCCACTCGATACGATCACTTTTGTTGTTCACGTATATGTTTATTTATTACGCAAATAGCCATAAATGCAGTTTAAAATATTTGTTTTTAATAATAAAGGTTAGTTACCTTCGGCGACGATGTTTCAGCTAGCCACAGCCCACTGTATGCACATTTCATAGGCCTGGTCTGGACAGAAAGTGGCTTGATATCGCGCGTGGCCCCTCTCGAAACGATCGCATTTGTTGTTTATGTCTACATCTATGTACTTGTTTATCACGCAAATAGCCATAAATGCAATTTAAAAGATTTGTTTTTAATAATAAAGGTTATTTACCAGTTCAGCGACAATATTTCCGCTAGCCACAGCCCACTGTATGCACATTTCATAGGCCTGGTCTGGACGGAAAGTGGCTTGATATCGCGCGTGGCCCCACTCGATGCGATTACTTTTGTTGTTCACGTATATGTGTATTTATTACGCAAATAGCCATAGATGCAGTTTAAAAGATTTTTTTTAATAATAAAGGTTATTTACCAGTTCGGCGACGATGTTTCCGCTAGCCACAGCCCACTGTATGCACATTTCATAGGCCTGGTCTGGACGGAAAGTGGCTTGATATCGCGCGTGGCCCCACTCGATACGATCACTTTTGTTGTTTACGTCTATATCCAAGTGTGTGTTCTTGTATAATGGCACTGGTGAAGGAACAATAGTGTTAGATTTGACATCAAAGTTCGTGGATAATGGCAGTGGTAAAAACAAAATAGTGTTGGAATAAACTTGGAATTAAGGTCTCTACATTTTACGCCATCTTTCTATGTTAATATATCTATTGTCTACCTACTATCTAACTGTCGAATTCCCTCTGAAACATAGCACTCAAAATCAAAACAAAACAAAAGTGTTTTGATTTTGAAAAAAACAAAACAAAAGTGTTTTGTTACCGCTTGCGCCTTGTTAATCTATCATTTTATTCCTATCGACCCAACTACCCTCACTTTGATGACATGGTAACTATAAGCAAAGTTAAGTATATTTTTCCTGAAAAAAAGTGCTAACATAAGGAAATACTTACTATCACCATTTCCCAGCTGCATATAATTAGGATCAATATGATCACAAAGAAAGGCGGGTATTCCAGAATCGTCGACGACTGGACTGGAACCAGATATATCTATAGCGCCGATGTTTGTCTCCGACCGGAGGATGGGTGACCGCGGACCTAATACTTCCACTTCCATCCATTCGTTCTCGAAACTTTGAAGGTCTCCTAGAGGCTTTACGTAGTCCGATAAATCTAAAAATAATCATTTTAAAGGTTGGTTTCTGCCAAAACTAAAACATTAATAATTTAGCTCAACTAGTTTGGCTTTCAATTACATTGCTGTAATAGTAATATTTAGTAATATGGTCTGAAGTTAGAAGGGTATTTAAGATTATAGTTTATACATTCTACATCTTTGTATGTTTAATACAATTTTCACAAATATCTGTCCTGTAATTTCTATATTATGTACAACGTAAATCACCTCTCTCCTCGTCCTTCTTCAAAGGAAGAATATGGTACATGTAATAGCCAACAACGAATCGCTCTAACATATCACCAGACGCGTGACAGATCATTTTTTCTTGAAGTAATTTCTGCAACAAAAGTACAGGGCTCATCAAAATTAAAAAAAAAATAAATATAATTTATTTTAGATAAAAAAATACCTCCATAATGCTAGTTGCTTTTTCGTACGTAACGTTTTCCATATTGGATTGCAGCCAATGAATGGCGTAGATGGAAACGAATGTATGTGACGGCAAACTGACAGTCTGCTGTAGGAAGCCCACGCCCAATGTCGGATGCCGCATACGATCCCTTATTTCAGCTACTGTTGCATTTGGTTTCAACTTTGGTTCTATTACGCTGAAAACAATTTTATTCCAACAACAACGGGTAACAGCTAGCAATATTCGGTGAGTAAATATTTGGGGGCTTTTGAAATTTTGAGCCTCTTTTGAGGAATTTTTTAAAGGAATGAATACGACTGTTTCTAAAATAGGCTGTATTTTTAATATTTTAATCAATAATCCAATAAATTGGTAAAATAATGTATAACGGACGGACAAAGGACAAATGATAATCAAACATGTACCCATCGTCGTAAGAATCTTCATTTTCACCAGTTTGAGATTGAGTCCTTTCTAGTACAGCCTTAGCAGCAGCCCTGTAAATTTATCAAAAATATTAAAACAGGGATACAGGAGTTAATTCTAAGATTATTCAAGCATTAGTTGCAAAAGCTATAGAGGCGAAATCAAAGAAATAGAATACTATGAAGATGATATATACAAAATGATGATGATTTTTGTTTACTGAAATCGTTTTATTGATAGTAAATGAAAAAAAAAAGATTTCAGTAATCATTTTATGAAAAACGAGAAATGAGTAAGTCTTTATACTCACTTGTTCCCTTGGCTAGCATTTAGTGACTTAGTAGGTGAAACTTGCTGCAATGAAACATTCAATAAAGATAAGAATATCAAGCGACCTAGAGGAAGGGAAGGCATAGTTATAAAGCGTAATAAATAAGGTATTAATAATAATAAACTTAATTACTTATAGTAATAATTATTGCCTATTAAGACTGTGTATTTCATATACTGGTAACAGTCCACAAGATTAGCATAGGAAAACTAAAAAGCGTTATAGAAGAAAATAAATAAATATAAAGGATGAAATGGTGATAAAAAGTAAAAACAAATAAAAGCAGCACTCCATAAGCAAGCGATCCGAAATCCGCATTCTAAAAATTCTACACTACTACCAAAAGGAAGAAAGCAACAAATTGTGCAGTATAACGAACGTAATATGCAACCTTATTGTAAAGAAAATAAGGTGCATATTAATTCGTCGAGTTAACTACACTGTGATTCAAATTATACGCCTTATTGCGTTCAATTACGCATCAGTTTCTTAATTTGAATCATGGAAAGTTAGCAAAAAAGATGACTTGTGTAAACCATCCTCAATCATGTAATTATTTCTAAGGTTGTACATTCAAACGTATTATTTTTAAAAAGTTTTTTTCGATATAAATTCGAAAGGTCTATTTCAGCACATAATTGATAATTAGTATACTTTTATAAGATCATAAAAACATGATTGAGCTTCATCTTCTCGCTTAGTTAGTCGGTATGTATTGGTACTGACATAGCCTCGATCCGAAGGCGCGGTCGGTCGGGGAGTCGCGTGCTGCCGACGCGCTCTCTGAACGGAGAGCTCGACACACCGCCCTGCTACACCACACAACACGCATTTTACAATACTATCTCACTTTCAATTGATGTTCGAATTTAAACCTTATTTATCAGTACTTAAGACTTATATTGCTACACTAGGACTCATCACAAACAGTAAATCATTAACGAAGCAATTTTCCAAACTAAAATAATTACAAGCACGCATTTCTAGCATACTTTGCTTTCAGGATTGATTGTGATTTCATATACTCTGCAAGCGACTAATTTGTGGTCTTAATATATTTCCCAACTACTTCTAAATTAAAAAGGTTCCTTGTCAAAATGAGATACTGTTTGTTAAATTATTTAGGTGTTATTCCATAAAATTTTATGAGATGTAAATAAGGTTTAACTTCGAAAGGGCCTTAATATTTACCATCTATCTATTATCAATTAAACTCATTAACTTTTGATTTCTAAGTATAAAGAAGCCAGCAAACAATTACAGTGTAGTGCAGCTCGTGCATTTTTATTTTTATTTAACAAGCGGTGCTCATATTTAGGCGTTCTAACTATAATGTAATGATGACTTACAAGCTTCATTTATTACTGAATGAGAATACTATAGACACTACAACTGTACAATACTTATTATTGCTAGAAACGTCTGGAACCCAAACTGTTAGGGAGCATAAGTTAATTTCAAAACTATTAGTTTTAACTTTGTTAAATGGTTATTAATTAAATGAAATCCATTTTAGTAGCTAGTCGCCACACCTGTTTATTATTGGATATATTATGTAATAATAATTCTGGTCATACTCACTTGATTTTTAAATGTATTTTTGTGCAAGGAAATACACAAATAAAAATCGGTGTTAATATAAAATTTACTGTAGGGGATCGTTAAAGCAAGTGTGTTAGACATTTATAAGACTGCATATTTGACAAATTTTAAGGCGTTTTCCTGTCTGAATAATCTAAAAATTTAATTCAGAAATCAGATCACATAATAACGACTTTGTAAAGCACTTCAGCGTTTTTACATAATGCACAGAATTCTTTAAATTGTCATGAATTGGAGAAAGCCAAAAAGAGATAAAATATCTCTAAATATTCTAATAAAATGAACTACTTTTCAATATAGCGTAACGAAGAATGGCCTGTTTAACTTGTGGGTATTTTTTTACTTATTAAGGATTAATAAATTTGCACCCCAGGATAATAAGGTCTGCGGCCAACCCACGCTACGCTTATTACTGTATTTAAAAATACGATATTGTGGCGAACTTTGAAGGCATGTGCATAAATGAGTGCCTAAGCTGATAAAAATTAGGTGTTGGTCATTTTTGTATGTTAATCTAATTTTATTAATAACTAGCTGAGCTCTGCGGTTTCAAACGCGTATACCTCTATACTTCTGTCTATTTTATCCAAATCGGACCAGTAGTTTCGTAGCCTATTCAAACAAAGAAACATAGAAAAAATAAATTTATAAATGGGATTTATATTAATTTATAGATGGGAAAAATTTTGAAAAATTGTATGGGGGTAACAGCGTCGGATGAATTAAGCTAGCCCGTATACCTGGGCGTTCCGCGTGAGGATGGAGGTGGAGTGCCGCCTGCGAGTAAGCGCGGCCTCCGACGCGTTGCACGACGCCGCCGCCATCTGCACCCACACCGAAATCTCCTCAAAATATCCCATTCACACCGGAATTATATGGTTATTCTACACCCGGCGAGACGAGCATGCGGTTCACCTGATGTTAAGTGACTGACCGCAGCCCGTGAACATCTACAACAACAAAGTGCCGCAGATGCCTTGCCAGCTTGAAGGAAGAGGAGAGGATAAGGATAGGATTGATGATGGAAAGTTGGGAGAGAAGAACAGGATGGGAGAGGAATGGCATGGGAATACAGGTCTCCGGGCACCCGCACACCGAACAAAACACAGTGCAATACTGCTTCACCCCGATGTTATATAGCAGAATAACCCTCTGGTGTCTTACGACATCCCCGGGTAGAAGTCATCTACGGATCTTTACGACCCTAATAAACCTAAAAACAGCTTAGTACAGTTCTGTCGCCTCTCGCGAGTAACGTTCAATAATAGTAATGAACGCCCAGTTACCGAGGCATTTCGATATGTTCGTTAGGAACAGTATGCACGAATTTCGATTCATTAAGTTAATAAGAGTCGCAAAAAACTATCATGCATAATCGAACTCAAACAAGAAATTTGAAATGTCACGGGGTGCAATAAGAAGATTAAATGCCGTGCTATATAATCATGTGACATTCAAGACATCGAAAACATTATACGATAAGGATAACAGAAACAAATATATTGCATCATGCATAGTACATCTAAGAGTGAAATTTAAAATTTCATGTTTGAGCAAATAACTTGTAAGTATACGGTCTCGTTAATATGAATAATTATTCGAAGCTTTGTAAGTTTATTACTTTTTATTATTAATTGTGCATATAAAATTCATGCAGTGCAATTTCTACGTGTCATTCATTTGGGTGCAAATTGGTTTCATGCTACGTCAAATTCTACTGACACAACAAAATGAGACAGATCGAAATTTATATACAACATGTAACAAGTCAAGAGTAACTTTAATAAAATACCAAATTTATGGGATCAAAAATAGTTCTTTACTGAATTTAATAAAACTTTAAATTATTATTGAAAACTACCTTCACTTTTTTTTCGCCCTGTCACCTTATCATACTTACCCTTTGTTTGTTGGGTCTTTTGACTTTATTGAAATAAGATTCAGTCATTTTAAGGAACCCTTCAGTGAGATGGTCTAAATCCTGTCGGGTTGGGGTTGGGTATACATCACAGTGCGTGGACTCGTCTTCTAGAATTTGCTTCGTCGCTGGGTTGTTAAGCGGCAAAAGGAGGGTGCGGAACCGCCAATATTTTAAGGGCTGAAAATCAGATTTAAACATTATTGTTTAAAATGAAGGCTGTAAAGTACAATTTACGGTATATTTTACAATTGTAATTCAACAGCAATCTGTTCATTTACCAAGTATATTATCGTTCCTGATGCATTAACTGATTGATAGATTATGAACTGATACTGATTTACAGAGCTGAAGATCGGTTAAGACAGAAACATTATTACATTAAAAAAATAAAGATATGTTTATCAAAGCATGCTAGTAAAGCAAGGTAGAGTTTTTAGAACTTAAAAGATATGGGCAAAGTAAATTTAATTTTTAAATCACTTATGGGTCCAAAAAGACTTGCCTCTACTAGAGAAAAGTCCGTATCTCCTCGCGTACAAATGTAATGGTCCATATAGTTCCAGTTGTAGTTTTCTAGTTTTTCCGTAGTAAATGCAACCCACGAGACTTCATACGTATCGTGATTGGGAGCATGAAAACGGTAGCGGTAATGTATGTTGAATGGTGGGTATGGATGTCTGAAATAATATTTTACATTATGTAAAGAAACATGAAAAAAAGCTTTGTCTTATCTGTTTCAAATATTTGTTTTTAAGATTATTGCCGTGAGGTTGTGGATAAATCTTGTATTCTGTTTGGCACATTAACAATTTAAAATAAAACCAAGCACAGCTCTAAATAACATATATAGATCAAAATGCATGGCACAGATTGCAAAGGATATTAAAATTATTTTAAAATTTGGTTTAGTCAACTTCGTACAACATTTTTTGGCAACATTGATAATAAATATAACAAGAAATCATTTATCGTTTTACCTAGGTCTATATCTCGTAACAGTAATGGTCGATCCAACCAACGTCAGCTTGTGGAATATCCGTCCAATAGAGAGCAAGTATCGCTTGGTAGGCGCCGAGTTCACGGGCTTCCCGCACTGTGGCGCCACTTTCGACGGCGGCGGTGTGTGTGTTGAAGGACAGTGGGATTCTATCACTTCATTCTCGTTCACGCCGACGATAAGCTGAAAACCCTGTAAGATTTTTTATTGTAAGTTAGCAAAATAACGAGACTACATAAAATTTGTTAAATTATTTACACGAATGAGGGGAATGACTTAAAATTAAACAATATAAGTATAGTGGCCTAACTATTTTTTTTATATTGTCCATAATTTTATCCAGTTAAAACTGAACATCTTGACAGAACCAGGGCACCCTGAAAGTGATTATGCTATGTGCTAGTAAATATTCATTGTATCACTTTTAAGGTAAAAAATAGTTAGGCCACTATGGTTCTCATGACCTCAATTATATTAACCAAAAATCCTCCCATAGATAAACATGATTAGTTAAGAGGGAGAAAAGTTATAAATAAAATTATACCTGTGCTAATCTCTGGGAGACAAGTTCCTTAAACACCTCCATGGTTGTTAGCGGTTCTTTATAAATAGCTCTGTTTTGTGCGAAATCAGCATTCACATCATCGGGCAACAGATTATAATCCGACACCAAATAATCATTTTGTAAGGAACGTTTGTCGGGAAAGTAGTCTGTGGTTATCGGCAAACAAGCTGGTATAGTCAGAGATTTCCAATCCACTCCTGTATATTTGAAACAAAGTTATAAAACCAATAAAATATATCATTGAGACACAGACTCCAACATTTATCCCTCTTAGAATATAGATCAGTTGTGTTAATGCAATTTAGTATAAACATTGATATATTTTGAACTACCGACACGATTTTGAAAATTCAACCCGATTGAAGTTAAGAATTCAAGCCGTTTCAACAGCCACTAGCATTTTCTTCATGCGATTATACCCTGATCCCAAAAACAAGCAAATATCTAAGACAAATCGCGACAATTTATTTCGTGCAGTGAAAATATACATACTATTAAAATTTGAATATGTAATTTCACATCATGATATTATGAAGGATGGGTGTAAGTACATAAATATGGCTTAAAGTTGATTATTTATATAAAGATGAATGAGCAATATTACATAATTTGTATATGAAATATTAAAATGGAACATTGCTGACCAAACGAAAACTTATGTAGTGGTATGTTTTATGTTTTGAGATTTGATATATAAATTTCTAATTTGGTCTTCAATAAAAATATATTCTGAAATTGTATATAGTGAGTGTGTTTTGGTCATATTAAGGTGAACAACTAAACATGCAATATGTTTGTGAAGTCATTATCATTTCTTCTATTGCATTAGTGTCATATGTGTTTAAAAAGGTGCGGTGTACATATGTAATGAGGTAATCCGAAACTATAATTGTGATTATTTAGAAGAACGCGAATATCAAATACTTTAAGTATTAGGGTTATATTTCTATGTCATTTAAATACAAATCCGGAGTTGCCTAGCCGGTAATGCATTTAAGTTTAACCATAGTATTAGACACAATCAAAACTTTGAAACAAAAATTTTCTATAACTTTTTTTCTTAATATACATAGTTTATTATGTGAGTGGAGAACTCACATAATAAACTATATTATTTCATATTTAAAAAGTTAAAGATGTGATATATAAAATATAGATCAAAATAATAAATATTTAAATTACAAATGGTCCGTGGTCCGTGTTCCTCTTAATAGTCTTATATATACTTAACTGTTAAATAATATTTTGTATTTAATCAATATCAAATATCGAAAAATATATAAAGATATCTATATTTAGCATAGAGCCTACCACACATTAGTCAATCACTGATATTAAGCATATTGGATTTGCTACTACATAATAAATATGTTTTATGAAGCATATCGACCCCACAGATTATTCACGAATGTTGAGGGTTTGCCTCACTCGTTAACAAGACTATGCACGAGACCCCTTGCAGGATGATAATTATAAAAAAGGTGTATAATATTATAGGGTGGTCCATACTTGTATGATGAAAATAAGTTTTCAATAGCCATCCCCAAATATTTTACTATATTTTTATTTTAAATTTTTATAATTAATATTGTTAAACATATCTTTGGCAACATGTAAAATTTAGTGTAGGGGGAGGTATTTAGCTTAAGGAGTGCTCTTGATTTTTTTTAATACTACAAAACGGAAAATTTAGTAAATTGATTAAAACAAAAATTGAACTAAACCTTTAATAAATTTAGGGGGTGGCCAAACCGAAAACAGAAAAATGGACTACCCTAGTATATCGTGTTTTAAGCTTTAGTTATTAAACTTTTGGTGCATAAATAAATCAATCGCTAGGGGTTTCGTATTTAAGAAATCCTGTTTCTAACTACGAGATGCAAATCCAAGTGGGATATCAAACCTATTGCTCGATTCGCTTTCGTCCGCAACGTTCCAAAGTGTAGGTTCGATTCGACGATATCATGAAACATCAGAAATGAGGCGACTTAGTTAACGACACTGGCGATTACATGATCGGTGATCGTGAGATATATGAGGGATGAATATTTATTTATATTACATTAATAAAATTATACTGCATATTAACTTATTTTATTTTGATTACGTAACTCTATCTGCTTATCTGAATACAGTCAGTATTGATTTAAAACGGTATTTATTTGTGTTATAATAAACATAAGCAGCTAGAAGTGATAAACGTAATCATAATAAAATTTATTAGTGGTAAAACCTTAAAAACATAAAAGAATCATATTTATTTATAATAATTCAACATGAAACATTCAATCGTATTAACCAGAAGAACACACATATTAAAAGGAATTTCAAGAAAAATATCCGCATACTGAATAGGTCTTTTACAAAAAGTAGGTCAAATTAGGAACAAAAACTAGTTACAGCACAAAAATTAACATCACTAATAATATACAATTTGTAGTGTAGCGAATAAGACATTTTGTATGAAGATCTTATACATGATTTTTGCTTTCTATTATGGGATAAGAAGCGAAAATGACACAACAAACAACAACAAAGAAAATCTGTAAATTATAAATAATTATTATTAATCTACACTAATTTTATAAAGAGTAAAGTTTGGATTTTTAGACAATACAGTCTGTCAAGTATATAAGCTATAATATAACATTATGTTACGGGTTATAACACTATGCGAAGTCGCGCGGAACAGCTAGTCTTTACTAGTATTATGAAAAGGAAATATTTGATTTATTGTTTGTTTGAATTAGCTAATTGAATGGGCTCCGAAATTGGATTTATTCGGATGAAATTTTGTACAGAGATTATTTGTAACCCGAGGAAGGACATACGATATTTTTTATCTTGAAAATCAAAAGGGAATGGGAGATATACGCCGGTGGTAGCGGGCGCATCTCAGCTAGTCTACACTAATATTATAAAGAGGAAAACTTTGTTTGTTTATTTTGTTCTTTGGTTCTAATGAATAGGCTCAAAAACTACTGGACCAGGACTTAAAAAATTCTTTCACCATTTGAAAGTTACAAGGAGATGGCAGGACGAACTTGACTCGTTCCAAAAAGACTGGACCTCTATAGCCCAAAACAGGAAGGATGGGAAGGGGAGGTCTTTGCCCAGCAGTGGGACATTACAAGCTTAAAATAAATTAAAAAAAAATATCCACGAGTAACATAGACTATATTTTATAGGCTCTATATATAACATTATGCTAGTTATTAATAAGGATGTCATACCCGTAGTCAAAGCCGGCGTCCACTCCTGCTCGCCGGTGGCTCCCCACAGAAGTGCTAGAGACGCATTGTTTGTCGTCGACGGCGTCCCCACAACAGCACCCAAAACGCTCAATGCCCCCGACGTACTTATCATTCGCTTGCGACTCATTATGCTACCTGAAATTTTATATAAAAATATTGTTAAGACATTGAACACAACGCCATCTAGTTCTAAACTAAAACTTTTATAAAAACTAGATGAGTAACGAGAGAAAACTTGTATGAGTTTTCCTTATACATAGATATATTAACAAACAATAGCTAAAACTAACTCAACTCAACACGCAGAAATGCTATGAAAGATTTAAAATATAAATTTTATTAAAAAATTACTTAAACCCAAATGCACTAAACATTGTGACACATAAACACAGAATTTTCTTGTGTTTGTTTAGTATTTTCTTTCTCCTCTTTTCATAATGAATAAAATACTTTTTAAACGATTTTAAACGCGGTTTATTGTACATTATTTGACATAATTATTAAACCGACATTTTTGAATTTGACCCAAAAATTCGAACACATTACAGCGAGCGTGGTCACGGGTGACTGAGAAGTTGTCATGAGTGTTTAAAAAATGTAAATTGTAGTTCGAAACTTCGGGAAAATAATATATAACAAACTGCGCTTAAAATCCTTTAAAAAGTATTTTATTTAACACATAATCACTTGTGCCGTTTGCATTTGGTAATAATGTTCTTGTAGCACCCGTTGAACATGTATATTGGTTCTTGTTTATTATTTGTTACTTAGTATTACTCACCGTCCACTTGATACACGGGGTGATTGTTGTTGATGGTGGAGCCGTTCTCCTTATTACTGACGTCGTGTTCGCATCGTTCATGCCGTGTGGATGCGGGCTCGCCGTTGTATGAGAACACTCCGCACCTATATAAATAATTCCTGTTGAGTATTACTCACCGTCCACTTGATACACGGGGTGATTGTTGTTGATGGTGGAGCCGTTCTCCTTATTACTGACGTCGTGTTCGCATCTTTCGTGCCGTGTGGATATAGGCCATTGAAATGTTACATTTTTTTGGCCTAACCTTGCATTTCTCAGAGGACGCAATTTTTTTTTATAGATGTCTAGGGGGGGTTAGTGAAAGCTTAAATCCAAGTTTGTGGGGTTGCAACCCTTGTCCTTCGGCCGCCATCTTGGAAAAAGGGTTGCATATGATTTTTACGGTTTATCTGACAAGCTATTGGTTTTTCAAAAAAATGAAAAAAACTATTTTATGGAAAATTTAATTTTCTACAACTTTGGTCTAGAACTTTTAATCGTACAATCAAAAATAAAAAATATATAAGCGAAAAACTATAAAAAAAAGTCAACAACATTTTCTTTTCGCCGTCTTAACTTTTTTTCTGGTAATATTAGAAAAAAATAACATCAGGGCATATTTATAGAGGTGTTTTCAAGGAATATTTGTGGTATATAGTTTTCAAAAATTATTCATTAATTTGGGTATTACAAAAGAAAATGTTGTCGACTTTTTGTATAGTTTTTCGCTTATATCTTTTTTATTTTTGATTGTACGATTAAAAGTGCTAGACCAAAGTTGTAGAAAATTAAATTTTCCATAAAATAGTTTTTTTCATTTTTTTGAAAGACCAATAGTTTGTCAGATAAACCGTAAAGATCATATGCAACCCTTTTTCCAAGATGGCGGCCGAGGGACAAGGGTTGCAACCCCACAAACTTGGATTTAAGCTTTCACTAACCCCCCCTAGACATCTATAAAAAAAAATTTCGTCCTCTGAGAAATGCATACCCAAATGTAACTTTTCAATGGACTAATACGGGCTCACCGTTGTATGAGAACACTTCGCACCTATACAAATAGTTCCTTCAACATAATACTCACCGTCCACTTGATACACGGGGTGATTGTTGTTGATGGTGGAGCCGTTCTCCTTATTACTGACGTCATATTCGCATCGTTCATGCCGTGTGGATGCGGGCTCGCCGTTGTATGAGAACACTTCGCACCTATATAAATAGTTCCTGTTAAGTATTACTCACCGTCCACTTGATACACGGGGTGATTGTTGTTGATGGTGGAGCCGTTCTCCTTATTACTGACGTCGTGTTCGCATCTTTCGTGGCGTGTGGACGCGGGCTCGCTGGCCGGCCGCGCCTGGTAGTGGTGCTGTTGTATGAGAACACCCGTTGGACCTGCATTGATTTTATTATTTATTTAATTTAAGAAAATGATAGTGGAGAAGTAGGTATGAAATCGCATAATAATAAACGGTTTCTCTCAGAATCAGAAAGGCGAAAGAACATAATATATCATTTATTTGTATAGAATTCACTTGCAATGTCGATCAAAATATAACCTTAAATATATGCCTCGCTCATACCTGCGCTCGCTCGCGCCATCACATGGGTTAAAAAGTTTATAGTGAATTTTATCTAATATAAAATTTTCAAAATAAACATTTTACCAAAATAAATATAAAGTTCCAAACTGCTAATTAACCTACGATTTTTTTATCTCAGCGCCAATTTAAAGAGACTTTTGTTAATGATCGTGAAATCCCAACTACCCACCTTTAGGAAAAATATGCGTCCATCTTCGTCTGTTACTCGTTAACTTGACCGTAACATGGGAAGGGTCGAACGGATTGATAAGAGCCCTTCCCGTTCTTATCACCGGCTTGTGGCTGGTTATAGAGCTCCTGGGGGATAACCTGCTGATGGATATCGCAGAGTCTGTTGCATCACTGCTCGCTTCGTTCGTGAATTTACCTGTAAACAAAAAAAAATATCTTAATAACATAAACTAGCCAAATCACTAACGGACCAAACAATGCTTGCTTTATTTTACAAAGAGAGAATTTAAAGAAAATTTTCACATACATTTTTACTCAATATGTTCATTACAATTATACTAATGTTTAATTTCATCAATCTTTAATCCTTATTTAATCCTAATTAAACTTCAAACAATGAACTCCAAAACTTATAAAATACTATGGTCCTCATTTTATTAATAACTAGCTTTCCGCCCGCGGCTTCGCACGCGTGGACTACTAATTTCTGTATTTTTTAGGCGCACAACAAAAGTTTTAAAAAATTACGGTCGTAGGACCGCTGATATTTGCGCATGTCTATAGTGTTTTCTTATAATTTTATATGGAAATAGGTATCATCAAAATCTCACAGTGCGCGCGCCTCTTCAAAATAAAGAAAATTGTAGCCCACGCGAGTGAAGCCGCGGGCGGAGAGTTAGTTATTTTTTGAAGGTTGTTGAAAAATATATTGAGTGTTTT
>LQNK01000129.1:798825-818694 GCA_001586405.1 Phoebis sennae
ACCTTTTAATGGATTAAACGCGGTTTATTATATATTATTTTACATTATTATTAACCCGTTGTTTCGAGCACTTTACAGTGAGCGTGGTCACCCGTGACTGTCATAGTATTTTATTTAATATGGAAAGTCGTGTTGAAATAAACTCAAGAAAATACTAAATCTTAACACAAGCTCGCCAAATAACTATGGGACCAAATCATGCTTGCTTATTTCTTACATAGACTGTACATCTTTATGTTACATTGAGATAATTTAAAGAAAATTTTCTCATACATTTCTATTCAATATGTTCATAACAATTATACTAATGTTTAGTTTCATCAATCTTTAGTCCTTATTTAATCACACCAATTAAACTTCAAACATTGAACTCCAAAACTTACAAAATACCATGGTCCTCATTTTATTTATCTACCCTAATATTATAAAGAGGAAAGCGTTGCTTGTTTGTTTGCCATGAATAGGCTTACAAACTACTAGACCGATTTTAAAAATTCTTTCACCATTCAAAAGCTTCATTATCCACAAGTAACATAGGCTATATAATATTATGCTATGGAGCGAAGCCGCGCGGCATAGCTAGTTGTACAATATAACTTACTGCAATTACTAAATATGTCGCCAAGACTGTGATGTATGTCTGGGTCTGACATTTTCCTCTGATGTATGATGGAAGCAGGTGGACTCTTTCTACTGATACCTTCCAGACCCGCAACAGATGTTTTTTTCGTTCTTGGTACTTTTTGAACACTGAAATGAACATTTTATAAGTTACATGGGGTAACGATAGCAAGTAATTGACATCATGAGAAAATCTTTTTTTAAAAAATTAAATTAATAAGTGTATTTAATGTAATGTAAATTGTAATAAATCATAATGAATATTTACTTATCTCTATTACCAGTTTTTTTTTAATTAGTTTGACTACACTAATATCACAAAGAGGAGGGATTTAAATTTTTGTTTTGTTTGTTAGAATTGAATAGGCTCCGAAACTATTGCACTAATTTGCAAAATTAATTTATATATTATAGGTGTTATACACTTATGCTACGGGAGCGAAGCCGCGCGTTACTGCTAGTAGTACATAAAATACTTACCATAAACTATGTGCAGGTGGTAGCTGAAACACTTGAGCGTCATAAGCATCATAATCAAATATTGAGTTGTGCATATATTCATCTTCTTTTAACAACTTCCCTTTACTTTCATCTTCATACATTTTCTTAAGTGGCTCTTGACTTTTTCGCGGTGGCAATTTTATTCTCGGAATGAAATTTGAATATGCAACTTTTTTATTTGTGGAATAGAATGATAAATTGATCCAATGGGGCATTGAATAGTCATCTATGGAGTTGAGGTTGCTGTCTTTGTTATGGAATTTTAGCAAAGGAACTGCATGTAAGGGTTGTTCGCCAACACACACTAAATCACTTCCGACACCATTGTCTATGATTCTCTGTTTAGTGACATTTGTCAACTCTCTGTCTACTTCAAAAACACCTACACCTGGAGTGATGACCACACTGAGCTGTCCAGTACGGTCAAAGCACCTATCCAGATAGTGTTTTTCAAAAACTGAAAATAAAAAATTCAATTTTTGTAAAAGAATCAAGTGCAAACATCATTTTTTTTTAATTTTTAACCTTTATTTTACCATTTAAACTCATATTCAAAACTTCGAGAAAATTTCCTTGAGCTGCTGTGGAGTTGATTGCAGTGGGTATTTCCATATTGGGCCTTTCGTGATACTGTAGAACAATTTTCTGATAGTCAGTAAAAAGTCTTCTCAGTTGCAGTAAAACATTAGACCAATCCTCATACCTCTCATTTTGTACAGCAACTCTGGGGATTTATTAATATTATTATTGCTCTTATTAATTAGAAAACCATATTTTTAAATTCCTATTGGAGGTAAGTGTTCAATACAAAGGCAAAAACACAAAAAGAAAAGGGGTATTTTCTATCATTCCTATAATCAAGTGATTTGTTTATTTATTTATGATATTTTGTCATAAAAAGCATATTTAGAAATAACCTACTCATTGAACAGGGGCATTAACAATATAAGGAATTTTGTTTTCACCTATAGAAATCTTCATAAAATCTGCCTCTATAATCTTTTTGTAAACATTCCTTCATATGTTGTGGGAATTCTTCCAATGTCTTTGCTTTATAAAATGTTCGGGAAAACAAAACTATGGTTACTTCATGATTGCTGCCGTTTTTCTGCAAAAGTATAAAATATATATTTCTAATATTTTATATAGTTTTAGTTTTTAGTCATAACATTTTAGTAAATACCTTCCACTTAGCAAAAAGGTCAGCAAGGAATCCATTCACAGCCTTTTCAAAATATAAATCACCATGTATATCAAAGTCCCACATTTCTGAAGACATCTGTATGAAGAGATAGACCATAGATGTTGATGATCTGAACACAATCTTGGTATCTTCCGTAATTACTCCACAAGCAACTCTATCTCCTTGAGACCACATTTCATAAACTTGGCATCTGATTGCACCTCCACAGTATTCAATTTTCTTATTGATGTATACACAAGTGCTTACCTGGAAGCAATTTCTTGTAACTAATTTATTATCATCAATAGAAATAACATTGTATATTGTACATTATTGATGATAATGATTATAATTATTACATTTGAAACAAAACAAAAATCTTATTTTATTTTACTTACAAATGTGTTCATGTGTTAAGTATGTTCTTTATATGTCAGAAATAATTATTAATACATTCATAATATTAGAAGAACACAAGATTCACTGAGCAAAATTCCCATTTAAAATATTTAAACAATAACAGCTAAACCATCAAGTTGTAACATTATAGCTAAAAAGATAAATAACTTACTAGGTGATTTTTCAACCTCCACATTTCTGATCTCCCCATATACTGATCTTTGAAGGTAAGTTCCACGGAATCCAGGGCCACATCAGCAACATTGACAATATTAACATAAACATCAGCAAATGTTCTCAATTGAAATGTTGTTGCTATACTATGCTCCACACTAATTGTGTCTAAAAATCAACATAATTATTTTTCAAGAATCTCAATATTTTTAAAGATATTGAAAAATTGTACTTCTGTATCTACAAAAAGAAATCTACACCTATAATATGAAGCTAAAGAGTTTGTTTGTTTAATTCCTTGTTTTGAATTAATCTCAGGAAATACCATTTGTTTTAAGTAGTTAATTATAAAATACAGACCTCTGCCCCTCCCTGGAGCATCAACTTTAGTAACTTGTAAAAGAAGTCGTGGATAATCATTTTCTGGGTGATATATTTCAACTATATCCTTTTCTTTCAATCCAGGGTAATCTTTTAAATTTATAATTAGATCTTCGGCTAAAAAAGAGTAAACTTATTGTTCGTATCGTATTTTATTTTGTTTTTCGATATGAAGGTATTATTTAAGATTATTCATATATCATCAATACATATTGATTATTATATATGTTATCATCAATATGTATATATTTTTTGTGGAAGCATAACAAATTTATGTAGAATATTAAAATACATCTGATAAACACTTACTACTAAAGCTAGGCTGATGGACTATTAACTTAAAGGATTTCATCTCTCCCAATTAAATTAAACAATCATTGCTAAGCAAATTTCAACTATATTATTAATTATTAATTCATAATATTCTTTAAACGCTAAGCATAGTAAAATATATAGAAAATTTTATTTAATCTAACTTCAAAACAAAATTACGTATTTATGTGCATTTGACACATTTTACTAGTAGTAACCAATGTACTCTGTGATTTGACATTAAATAAATGTTTTTGTAAAACCTCTGTCACTGATAATCAGGTGTCAATCCTCAACACAGATTACAGAGTACATTGTTTTTTGTAAACCCTTAAGAAATTATTTAAAAAATGATGAGTTTGTTTGTACGCTTATGTCCCGGGGGTCTGGTGGTAATATTTTTGTGTAGATATTTATAGAGCTTGTTATAATTAGTGTGATAATACCACTTGAACGTGTGTAGACTCATTTAATGTCATTAATTATCAACTGATGTTTGACAGCTAGACATTAAAAATGTACCTAGAATTGGTTTTCTTGTTTCTTCGTGTCAATTGTCAACTGAGATCCGATCTTTCTCAGGGGGAAAGACGTGTACTGTTTATTTACTCGTCGCTTTAGCCAAGAAGAATACAATAATAATGTATTTATCAGACGTAAAAGAAGTAGTCGAGACCCTGGCTGTTGTTACTACAATTTGTCAATTTTTATCGGGCATGTATGACTTTTGAACTGTTTAAAACATTATTATTATAGACATTTAACACATATGGTATATTATTTTAAAAAGCTTAACGAATTTTAAAATAAAGAAATGGTATTGTTTCAGCTTGGTATGTAAGCAATATATTGCTAATCGGACAACCGGTGAAGCCTCACCATTGCCATTCACTTGTGGAATGTTTTCGTATGTATAATTTATAGAACTTATTTTTTATTTTATCTTGAAAACCTTCTTAAATTAAACTGAATTCATTTAACTTTCAGTTGTAGCCTCTGGCTGATGTATGGACTGACAAAAAATGATGGAAATATGATTATAGTTAATTTAGTTGGAATAGTTCTTATGGTCGCATATACTGTAGTATTTTATATATTTACTTTAAAAAAGACATTGGTGTTACGACAAGCATATACATCAACAGGACTGTGTTTATTTGCTATGGGATATGTTGCAGTTGAGGAGGATAATGAAATATTGTTAAGTCGTCTTGGTAAGTATGCAAAGTCATTAAATATCTCATTAAGGCTGGCCTCACACATGCTGAATGTCTGTCTGAATTCAGGATCTGATGAAAAATTCGGCATATGTGTGGCCAGGTAATGGTTATGGTAAGATTTGTGGTATTTTCTCAATTTATAAAAAATATAAATTTTGCCAAAAAAGTTAATAATCGTAAATTAATGTTAAACAATATGTTGGCATGCTTAATCAATACACTGTCCAACAATATAGACTAATTTAATTTTTCAACTAGCTCTTAGTTTATCAAATAAATATATTTTGTATCTTTCAGGTCTCAGTGCGTGTATATTAACACTGGTAACAATAGCCTCCCCTATGAGCAAGCTGATGTATGTTGTCAGGACCAGATGTACTGAATGTCTACCCTTTCCTATGATATTGATGTCATTTCTTGTATCCAGTCTGTGGTTCATGTATGGCTTGATTGAAGAAGATGTCTACCTTACTGTGAGTATGATTTATTTATGTTTTAATTTTGTATTTCAAACATTAATATTTATACTATTATTATATAGGAAGACTTGTTTGTTTGTATTGTACCGATTTGGAGGAAATTTTGTACAGAGATTATTTGAAACTTTACCTACAGGAAAAGGAAATATATGCAGGTGAAACTGTAGAGTTCAGCTAGTTATTCATAAAAAAGCATATAATGCAAAAATCTTAGTCTCCTTCCATTCCTACAGTTACATAGCCTATAGCAGATGCAGCTTTCTAATGTTGTTAGAATATTTAAAAGTGATTAATACAAAAACATTAATGTTTCTATTTATTATATTCATAATATAGATAAATGAATATAATTTTTCTATTTAATTCTTACAGATTCCAAACTTTATTGGTGCTTCTCTGGCATTGGCGCAACTTTCGCTGTTTGCGTTCTTTCCGAACAAGCCATCACCACCCCTGTTGCCAAGGACTTCTCTAGGATAAGCTTAAAAAAGTATTGTGTGCAATATAACCTTAGGTTAATGAATATTATAGGCCTAGGCAAGTGTGTTTATTGGATTTGATCCAAAATTTGAGTGAGTTAGTGTTCATTCTGTCAGTGTACAAAATAAGTATTATTTAACTTATTTATATTTTATTATTTTTTTATGGTTGTGTTTATTTTTCCTTTTCACCATGACAATTATTTTAGTAACAGATAAATCTGTTTAAGAACACTGGATGTTAAGTTTTTTATGTTGTATTTATATTTTATTAATGACCTGGTTTGGTGCAAATTAAAATTCAGTGTAAAAATTAAAACTATTCATATATGTATAATATGATATTAATTTGTGATAAATATGACTTATTTTATGTATTAAATTATTGTGGGCATTATGGTCCCGTTAAAGTGAAACAGGGAAGTAGTATGTGTAGTGATCAAGTGTTGTGAAACTTTTAGGTGTAATAGCATTGCATTTACTAATTCCAATAATAAAAAATAAAAAGGATGCATACAATAATATTTTAATTAAATGTTTTTACAATTTTAAAGGATTATTTTGAATTAAACATTTTATAAATTAGACTTGAAGAAGTATATTTTTAAAATAATCCTTAACTTAAGGATGTGTAATATCTAACTTGTATTTTAATAATATCAACATTTATTGGTCTAATCGATTTTGATTTTCGAATCTCTTAATGAATCATATTTTTTGAAATTTTAAGCCCCATAATGAGTCATATGATCAAAAATAATAAGTTGCCCATTTGCATTCTAATAATTACGTATTTTTATTTCATAATACCCAAATGTTCCAAACAAGCTATTTTGTGTTTTCTAGTCATTATATAAAAATCCTATTTTAGTCCTGCCACATAAGCATATTATTATTTTTTATTATGATAAAATATGGTGATAATAAATATATATTGCAAAAATATATCTAATGAATAACATTGTTATCTAACACAACAAACTTGATAATTAAAATATTTAAAAATTTAATATTGAAATGCTGTGTATTCTAGTTTGATATTGTACTGTTTTCTAGTCTCACCAGTATTAAACATATATCAATCAGCTGATTTGTTAGTTTTTTTTATAAACTTATAAGGTACTCGTATACCATGACTGAATAGCAAAAAAATTACACACAGTAGGGGAACGGGTCATATATATTTCACATCATCTGTTATGGGTATTTTCCGTATTACTTGACAAGATAGTTATTATTATCTCATGTTATTTATTGTTTCTTATATCACTTAGCACATGTGTGTCAAATGTAAGGGTAATAAAACGCGATTTTTTTATTTTCGATCTATATTTGTGTTTTATTAAATAAAATAAACAATAGTTTATTTAACTATGCATCATGTACAAAGGAAACCAATGCAAAGTTACCCTTTTTCTCCCCACCCCCCCTACTTCGTTGTATGAAATTCAATTCTAAATTAAGTAATCTAAAGGCCAGTCTAAGTCATATCATACCATTTTTTAAAAATCGACTGAATTCCGCCTTAAGGTAAAACTTAAATCATGTTCCTTTGTTAAATTACGATAATCCACACAAGAATCTTAAAATTTGTTAGGTACTGTTTATAAAAATAAGCCAAAATCAAACATTGTGTTTTCGTTGGAATATTTATTTAAAATTGATCACGTGAAAAAAGTGCGTCTCAATGAAATGTGTGATTACTTGATTTGGCAATAGGGTATTTGACTAGTTTTAAAATATCGTAAATGATTGAAAAGTGATTAAGAAACCCAAACATTTAAAAAATTCAAATAAAAAAAAAATTATTATAGTTAAACTTGGAACTTCGAAAATGCTATCGGCCATATTCGACTCTAGATAAGTAAATAAATTAGTCAAGTCCAGTTATATAGTTTTTATTTAACATTTTAACTGCTTTTTACACACACAAAAAGCTCGATCGTTGGGATTTTCTACGCAATTTCCTCGGGTGTTGTATGTTGATATTGTTTCAGTGGGATTTATAACTCTAAATTGACCTCCGTCATGTTCTATATTAGCTTCGTATAACACATCGCCTGGTTTCAATTTAAATGCTAAAATGAATATTGTTTTGTTCTCCGTCTCTTTATATTCGTGGGCTCTAATCATCGATTTTAGTGTTAAGTTTTGACACACCATGCACGGTACCGTTTTAATCTTCTTTACTTTCTCTTGTAAATCTTCTACAGCGATTTTTAATGCGTGTAAGACAATGGGGTCGTTTATGTCGGCCTCTACGACGTCAAAACAGCTACACCACTTTTCAGGAACATTGACATCCCCGCAAGTCCTGTGTTGGGAAAACTCATTGAACATACTTGAACACTTTGGACACGAGTCGGCTGTAGGTTTAAATTCGCTATTTTGAAATGTTTCAGAAATACTCATCATAGTGATGTACACATCATACGGCGTTATCAATCTGTTTTGATTCGTTAAAAGATTTTTGTACATTTGGTTATGTTTTTCTCGAAATTTTGGTGGAACCCAGGTGTAAAGCATCGGTAAACGCTCTTCGTAATAAGATTCATAAGGGAGCCTCATTTCACCATATCTAATACCATGATCACTTAAAAAGAAAACGAAGGTATTATTCAGAACACCAGTTTTATTAAGGGATTTAAAGAATTCTACAATGTATTGATCTATCAGAGAGGGAACATTTTGTAAATTGTGACTAAAAGAGTTTATCCAAAACATGCCGAAATAATTATCGTTCATATAACTTTTGGAAAAGTCATAGGCGTAGTCTAGTAAATGTTCAGCTGATGGTTTTTTCTTGGTACAGATAAAGTTTCCAACCATGTCTTCACCAGTCAGAAAAAAGGGCCGCAAATAATGATCAGTAGGTCGTATTTTATATCCGTTATATTTTGTAAATGTGTCTGGAAGTCTCAAATAGTCTTCTCCAGTAGCAGTGAAATATCCTGCTTTTTTAAAATGGCTCCACAGCATCATATCATTGCACTTGTCCATGCCATTGGTGCAGGCTCTATGTACCTCAGACAAATTTTTACCAGTTAAAAAAGCCATTACGTTTGGAAATGTATTGTATCCAATCTAGAATTTAAAATATCATAATTAAAGGGACATAGAAAATATTATAAGTGACAGATAGATAAAAAATATTTTCAAAATAGATTTTAGTAAGTATTCATTTGGTATGTTTTACGAGTGCGCTTTAAGGATGAGGGTTAGGAATCTACATGAAAAGAATTGAAACTTTTTTGTCTTAGTCGGTTTACAGTTCTCTAAAGTTAGTATGCGTCGGTCAAAGTAAAGCAGAATAATACTGTCCTCTTCTTTTATCAATTATCATATTACCTTCGTTCTCTTCTGTAATGCTTTCCCAGAATGCACCCACAACACCTGTTGTTGGCCTCCATGGGATACAGTAGTTGCATAACATCAGGTGAAATGCATTCTCCATTACCTGCCATAAAAATTGTATACACACCTTTTGATATCCCCGGAAATCTAACCAATTATGTTGTTGCAAATATTTTACAGTCTCAGGCATACTCTGAATATGTCGAGCCCTTGACATCGTATCCATTCCTATAATTAACAAATTCCAAGGCTTGGGTTGATCTGTCTTTTTTTGAGTATCTCTTTTGACTAGGACATAAATATCTCTGTAAATTATTTGCTTCTTTTGTTTTTGATTGACACAATTTATGGCAACTATTTCCTCTTCTATTTTTATTTTTGCTCCGTTTGTCAACAATTCACAGTTGGAGTATCTAGAAATAATAAAACGAAATTAGGTTAACTATTTGTCTGACCGCCTCGTTGGCAACCTAGTTCCGGGTTCGATTCCCGTTGTGGACGTTGAAAAAAAAGTCGGTCTGGCAGGGAATTAAAGAAAAAATAATGACCAGGGAAATGGATATAACATACGCCATACATTCGGATTTGACAAGCTTTCTTTATTGAATTTAGAGTTATTTAATATCAATCAGATATTATATAATATCTGATTGATATTAAATAACTATCACCGAAGAGACAAATTTAACGTACTTACTCACCTTAATTTTGTGTAGTCTTTTTTGTCAGGAGTGATAAATTGATAGCAACACTCATAATGCGTTATCTCTTTCGTGTATATTTTCATTTTCTCTTCATTTATTCTAGCAATAAAATGTTCTTCTGATAATTTCTCCAAAAATATAGCTCTTTCGCCACATGATTTCTTAATGACTTTAGCCTCCTTGAAATTCAAATTTTTTGCATAGTTAGGTATAAAGCAGCCTGGGGTATTTATTAAAAAGTTTTCTGACCCTAAAAATTACAAATTGTGCGAAGACACACGCTTTTATAATTGTGTTACATAGGGCATAATATTAATTTTCTTACGTGTTTCATTGTCTAAATCTTACCATTGTAATTCAAATTCACAATTTCAAATATTTCAGTAGAAGAGAAAGTAGAAGTAAGAGGTACTGTTATAATTTTTTGTAAATTTCCATACATTATATTATAATTCAAAAACAGACTGAACGACATCGTTATAATGCAAGTTGAAATAGCACAAATGATCTTTTTCTTCTTCTGAAGGTAACATCTGAAAAGGAGCGATATGTATGTTTAAAATAGGCAATTAAAGTAAATGTAGCATATTACGGAGTAGATATTAATTCATTTTTGAATTTGAATTTCTTTTGTTTTGTTTCTCTAAGTATACAGTTTCTGGAAATGGAATTTGTTTTATTCGGAAAGTTGTTTATTCTTTTACTAGCGACCCGCCCCGGCTTCGCACGGGTGCAATGCTGATAAAAACCTTCCTCATGAGTTACTCTATCTATTAAAAAAAACCGCATCAAAATCCGTTGCGTAGTTTTAAAGATTTGAGCGTTCATAGGGACATACAACATGACACATGACAGAAAAAGCGACTTTGTTTTATACTATGTAGTGATGATTCATTTAGATAAAATAAATTCGTAACCTAGTCTAGTAACGGTATATAACTATGACCCTAGGGATATAACTATGTAACGACTTTATCTATATTACTGCGAAATACATTTATTTTAAATCTATCTCATCTATAATACCTAATATGAATAACGAGTTTAACTTTTCGTTTGTCATTTTGAAGGCTCGACGCATAACTCATTTATATTTCAGATTCGTTTAATATGGTTAGGTAGGAAAACAATTTTGTTCTTTTTAATGAGACAAACATTTTTTTTATGATTCTGTAATCTGTACCCCTAAAAGAGGGAAAACGGAGTCCGGAACATGGAAAAAACTTCGCCGTCCGTCTGTTTCTCCACATGTATTTTCACCGCACTGGCTTAAGATATCAAACAATAAAAAAACACCAAATAGTGTAACAAAGGTATCTTTTTATAAATTTCCCCAAATATTGAATATCTCCTCTGAACTTTGTAACGTCCTCTATATGCAGGTGCCATATTATCCATGCCACATACTCTTAACGCTACACCCTATATATATTTTATGTTATAAATATGTTGCATGAAATATTTATTTATGACCGCCTCGTTTTCAATATTTTGATAATGTTACCTACACTGAACTTTTTTAATGAAAAAGCATTTACTCTCGCCAGTCTACCTAAAATCGGTAAATGATAGAAAAGACCTACAATTAAGTTTGGTTTGGTTGTTTGTCCGCAACATAGATGGATATTGCCGGACGTGTGATGTGACACTTTGATAATAATAAACGTACATTATTTCGTCCTTGCTTTATCTCTATGAATAACTATTAGATTCGTTCCTAACATAGTATTTTAAATAAAATAACGTAATGAATAGAAATCATGTTAAAATGAAAGAAGTCCCAGGAATGAGTTAGAATCTAATCCCTTATGCATTTGTATACAGCTGAAATTATCGTCATAGCTTGCTTAAGGTGTGGCGCTCTAGTGTCTAGACTCTAGAGTATAGGGAATACAGGCAGTCGAGGCCAACTAGATACGGTGGGATCGATTATTTTAGGTAATATTGTTATCACATAGCGATATAGGACGATGAGAACTATATGAATAATAGTTTAATAGAAACCATTCTTACGCCTGCGGCCCCGGTCGTGTAGTTTTATTTTTTTTTCTTTTCGAACAAAAGGCGCTTACGTAATTTTTTAGAACTTTAGAAGCGTATGCCGTCAAAGATTTATTTTAGGAAAAAACAATTTAGTAATCTTTATTTCATTTTAGCATGTCATTTCATAGCATGTGGAGAACTGGAGAGCCGTTCCAAAAAAACATTTTAACCATATGTTTTTCATTTTAGCCATTGTTCTGGGATCTATAAAATACTTTGAAACTAATACGAATTACCTTTTTTTAATATTTTATGTACATAAATGGTCTGGTAATTGTTTTATAATAGGTGCGTATATAGATGTATTTGAATCAAATGAGTAATCTGAAATTTCTTTTAATTCTACATTCAAGTTATTTAATATTCTTTAAAGAAAAATAAGGCCTTTAATATGTATAGGTACAAATAAATGACGACCATAAGCTTTTTATAAATTATTACAAATTTCAAATGGCTTCTAAGGAGATGACCTTACAAACATTGTTATAAATTCAAAAAATCTATAGCTATAAAAAATATTTTACATATAATTCGTTTATTACTGTCGTTTCGTATTCTAGATGTAACGCTCTATTGGATTCAGCCCATATACCTATTGATTACGAAACGTGAGTTTACACTCATCCTAATGCTAATAAAATTACTATCAAGGTACAAATTGTCCTAGATTCCTTGGAAGGCATTCTTTTTTATTTATATTGATTAAGATTAATAAGCTGATATAGTAATAAATAAATCAACTATTTACAAATCATATTTATGATTTTCGCTTGTATAATCATTAAGAATACATATAATTAAAAACTAAGTAAAAATTTATGAAATTTACTCAAAATAATTTTATTTATAAATCCATATAATATCATACTTACTTAAACGGTTTCATTTCGGTATTCAAATCAAATGGCACATATTAACACTCCTTCCTTCGTTTTACCCAATCGTTCTATGCACATAACTTTTTGCAAATAATTATTATATGAGAATCATATGGCCGTCTGTCGTGAATCATGTAAACCAACTGTGGAACTATGAGTGATAAATACTATAGTATGCGTCCACATGGTTTTTGTAATACATTTCATAACAAACGAATTATTGTCTCACCTACGAGTTAAGGTCAAAAATATTTACAGATGATTTGTAAGATCGAAACATAAAGTTTATTACAGGTTAATGCTTATTTAGTTCATATAAATAAAAACAGCAATAATTTTTAAAGACGACCATTTATTTAAGTTATCATTATTATGATTACAATGTTTAGTAAATATAAGTATAATTTTATAAAAATAAATACAAAGATTGAAACATTTTAAACTAAATTCTTCTTCTTCTTTTTGTTATAGGCTTCCCATCAAAGATGTTAAATTAAATTATAAAAATATCTAATTCAGGACGTCTACTGAAAAACTTGAATAAAAAATTATAGTTAAGTATCACAGACAAACGAAACCAGTATTCGTTAATTTAGTTATTTTAATTTAACCTTAAATTATATTATAAACAACAGTATAGACTTACAAAGTTAAAAGGAGATTCGAAACGTTACATATTGGGAGGTATCGTTAAGGAACTAAAATTAAGCCTAACAATCATTCTTACAGACACAAAAAATGCGATCTTTGTGACGTAGAGCACAAGAACCGAGACCCTTGTAAACTGTTATAATATTGATAGGTCCCACAATCTCCATTTCAGATTCTTGGCGTTTAACAGTTGCTTCATAGATGAGATCTCCTGGAATAGTTTTAATTGCGACAACGTAATACAGATTAACCTTATCACTATCATAGTAAAAGTGTACGCGCTCAACTTCATCGAGCCTCATATATTTGCATGCTGTACAGGGCTTAGTAACAACCGATAGAGATTTGTTCTGGATGTGATCAAAGGCAAATTGAACCGCCTTTGTTCCTTCCGTATCGTGTTCGTCGAGGGGATACAATTTGTGACAACTACACCACTTATCGTGAATGCGTGCATCTCGACAAGTGCGATTTCCGCTTATTACATTAAAAATACTTTGATGTTTATGAAAAATTTTTGCAACGGTCACAGCACGCGAAGTTTTACACAGACCCATTCGGAAAATTTCCAACATTGTGTAGTATAAATCGTACGGTGTCATAAGTCTAAATTGATTTATTGCCATAGCTTTATATTGTTCAGGATATTTTGATTTAAACATTGTTGGCGGTAAAATGAACAAAAATGGCATTCGGTCGTCGTAGTAACCTTCCACTTTATAGCGTTTTGGTCCAAAGCGCAGTCCATGATCACTAAAGAATATTATAAAGGTATTGGATAGAGTCCCAGTATAAAAGAGTCGATTGAAAAAATTTTCAAACATTTTATCTGCATCTTCGGGTCGGTTCATTGGATTATGGCTGAAAGAGTTCATCCAAAACAATCCGAAAAATGAATCGTTTCTATAGGTCGTTACGAAGTCATAAGCATAGTCCAATAACTGTTGTCCCGAAGATGCTTTTCCTGAGCACATGTATGGATTTCCTTCAACATTTTTCGTTTTCTCAGCTAATTGAAAGAATGGCCGCATATAATGGTCAGTTGGAGATGCTTTAAACGTGTAGTTCTTGCTGAAAGTATCGGGTAGTGTTAAATGGTCTTCGCCATACGCTGTTATGTAACCTAACTCTTTAAATGTATTCCAAATCATAAGGTCATTGCATCCATCCATGCGTCCATAGCACTTCTCAGAAATGAGTGACAGGTTCAAACCAGTCATTGCAGCCATCAAATTAGGAAAGGTATTATCGCCCACCTGAAAAAATGTATGGTAACTATCGGATATGTTTTTGTTTATAATTATAATTTGTTGACAAAAAACCGTAGGTTATATTTTATCTTAATTGTGTTTTATGTAATATGATCTGAAATAAAATAAGTAAGAAATTTCTTTACCTTATGGTAACCTCTGAAACTTAACCAAAAGTTATTTTTCATGAATAGAACCGTATCGGTCATAGTTTGCACAAATCTAGGTAATGACATGGAATCCATTCCCAACATCAATATATTGTATTTTTCATCACATTTCTTTTTAATTATCGGTGGAGGTTTTTGTTTACAAAAAGCATACATATCCTCATAAATCATATGCGATTCATTCTGGTCATCATAGCCGAAACATTGCACATTAATAAAATCGCTTTCCAAAGCGAATGTGTCGCCTTCCTCACATTTATAACAGCTCGAGAATCTATAATAGACAAAACTAAGATACATGAGTGTTAGATTATCTGCCATTTAAAATAATTATATTTTTTAAAGAATACTTATCCTACTAAATACCTACTTCCTTTTTATGTTGTCGTTTTCACCTTCTGTTTTGATGTAGAATCGTAAGCAGCAACGATAGTTACTGTAGCTCATGTTTTTCTTAAGAATATGTTCATTGATTGTAACACGGACGCGATTCAAGTCGATTTTAGTTAAAAAGACAGCTCGTTGTCCACACACATCCGGCTTAGGCTTTTGTTCGCGTTTTTCATACGATACCATCATAAGTGGAATTTTGCATCCTGCTGTGTTTATCATTTGCGCTAAAAGTAAAACAACATTAAAAAATAAGTAGAATTATTGAGGTGTGATTATCGAATAGTTGGTTACCTTTTGCGTATTCATCTCGTTCCATAGAATATTCGGTATCATTTTCCCATGGATTTTTATACATTTCGTCGAGAGGTATGTGTTTCATGGGCCTATAGTCGGCATCGTTTTCATCAATGCTTGCTGAATTTCTTTCGCTGGAAGTAGTGACGGTTGTAGCTGTATGAGGTTCGGAGCGGAGAGCTAGAGGAGTGCGGTAAAGATGGTATATCACAAAAGTGATCAGAATTGAACCGCTCGTTGCTATCCAAAGACTCGCTTTGAACTGCCTCATGTTTTTGAATTTTCTCAACGTGAGCTTTGAACTGAAAGAAATGTACAATGTTATTTGCTATAGAGAGAACGATAACAAAAGCATATATGGAAGAATGAAATAGCAACTAAACTCGATATATTTGTTGCATTTTTACTTATAGAGCTATTTTAATGTTAGAAGGGTATACGAGAGACGTTTCGGAATTTCGTAGGTTGTCACAAATTATTTTCCGACTATGATGTGATGTGGCTCACAGAATAATCAACGCCGAAAAAAATAAAAATAATGTATAATATAAAAAATAAATGTAAGATTGTATTTAACAGTTTTTTGTGTTCGTTCAAAATAAAATGAAATACCCAATAGGTTAGACTATAGAGAAGTAGAGAAAGAGAGAGAAGCGATGAACATATGTTTCAAAATCATGCAAGTTATGATTAATCGATGATGAAAATGAGTTAAGTCACCCTTCAAATTACTTCCATATATTTATTTCAATTTAAATATATATATACGCCATTGAAGTATAATACTGACGTACGTGGTAATAATAACTCAATGAACATGGGCACATAAAATGATCATTTTGGAAAAAAATACTATTTAAGGGACACTCAGTCAGGCGTGACCAGTGACCACACTCGCTGTAAAGTGTTCGAATCTTCAAGTTCAATAATAATGTATAGCAATACGCATTTAAAATCCCTTAAAATGTATTTTTATTAAATATGGAAAAAGTACTCGCATTAAAACAAACAAGAATACTAAAATGATCATATTTTTTTTCTATTTCAAAGTCGAATTGAAAAAATAAACAAAGACTGTTCGATGGATGGACCTATTTATTTTTAGCGAATGCAGCAAATACACGAGTTTTTGCTACTTTAGTCTTACTTCCATGCTTTACTTATTATTATATGTAGGTAGTAGGTTTATGTATTTCTAGTAAGACGAATATTCCTAGAGCTACAACCATTTTTGGGGAGGTTTTTGAGGAAAACTAAAAACATGTTTCATGCCTCTTGGCTCTCCTATTATATTCCGACATGAAACTGCAGCCTTGGCTGGTGAGCATTCAACACTTTAATTCAACACTTATAATTCAAGTCAATTATAAACAAAATGTGTTGTACACACACCATATTTAGAATCTGTTTTGGATAAAATACAAAAAACATCTAACCTTGATATTGCCGAAGAGAGAGCGCGCCTTAATATTTTGTACAAACATTTGAGACATTGTGGTATGTACGAACCCATTTAACTTTTGAACACACATATATATCAATTTTCTTGTTCTTAACACTCTCAACTGACTGCATGACTTGGTTAATCAAAATTGGATTCATTCAACAAGCATTTGTAAACAATAACACATAGCATACGTTACTATGCAATGTCAGTTGCCGCTATTGGTAATTTTAAATGGTTTTTACAAATCACATGTATGTATGTAAGTTGAAAATAACTCAAAGACTGAGTTTTCGGCACAGCTTCATTGTAATATTAATAAGGAAAATTGCCTTAGCTAATTCTATAATTAGCCATCCAATCTTCATTTAAATACATCTGACATCCTATGGTTATTTTAAAAGAATAAAGATTTTCGTTTTAATTATGAGTGTCATTTCACATCTATTTACAATTTGTTCGCAATATAAGTCCATAATTTTTTGAACAACGAATATTCTTTACTATACACACAAAAAATTTTACAGATGAATACAGTAAATAACTTAAAAGTATAATTGGCGGCCGTATGTCTATTATGTTACGTTTATTTATGTTTAAGGTCAGCTTACAGCGTAAAGATGTTTTTATTATGCTATATTTTCTAAGTATTCGCATCTCTTGTAATTAAATAATATGATTTAAGTCACGAATTTTATACGTTTGAAGGTTCCTAGTGGCAAGGTTATTTTTAATAGTTTTAACTCAATAGAGTCTGAGTAATTGATGTAAGTATGTATTTACAAAATATTATATCTTATAATATTTCCTCAATATACCTTGGTGATCCAAGAAGCAGCGATGTGAATATTTAGCATTAATTTTAAATAATAAGTATGTTTCGTTTAACCGTCCCCACCCTTCTGGATTTCATAGGATCATATAAACGTATATCCAACTCAATTTATTTTTTAGCTAAATAAGGTGATGAATATACAATCCAGAAAATGATAAAAATGTAGTTAAACCAAAATACAAGTCATTTTTAATGTTTTTGGGATTTGTTGATGAAAAATAAACTTCATTACAAACACTGAAATAACTAATAACTATATATCTTTATTATTATTATTTACTTTATCTTTATTATTTGAAAAAATAAGAAATTGTCTTTATGCGATAACATAACGTCCGTAAATGCGAGTTTACTTTTCTAGTCCTATTACATAGATGTATAGTGATTTTGTGTCAATATAGACTTGCAAATTAATCGAACTATGATGGGCAGGGCGCGGCGTGGACATGCGCGGTCTTGAGTGTTGCGTACTGAAGAGGCACGCTTGCATACATATGTAGGTCACTAAGGAATTTTCATCACCCTGAGAATATCCAAAGTAGCAGCGCACGCGTCTTATCCTGTGTATCATATCGAAATTCACTAAACTTTTTGAAACATATCTTTTAACTACAAACACAATGAACAAAAAACTTAAAATTTTAAATTCCGCTGTCTGGCTGTAATACGTTCGAACCTATCTTGTTTTGGTAACGAAATTAAACTTTGCTTAATGTTGCGTTACCACTAGTAACCGATTTTATCGATTGCCCTATATACCAAGAATGGGCGGCTCGTATATCGCGCATACAGCAAACTAAAATATTCGCACTAGACAAAAACAAGCTACGGGTTATTTTCAGACGAGAATTAACATACATAATATATCAAGTGATCTTCTTCGCAGACGAAAGATAGCTTATATGGATGATAAAACGATCAAGTTCCTGCAATTATGTGGGGAAACGCGTTTGGGGAAACTTAATAACGAACATTTTTTCTAACATGGTAACAAAGAAGACCCTTAGTAGGGTTTTCAGTACAAAAGAGTCAACGCGTACGATGGACGTCCGGCATCTCCGAAAATATTGTTTTGATATAATATATTGTTAACTATTTATATTCCTTTTATTTTCCAGGAAAACCATTTATTTTAATTATTAAATTAAAATTGTCTTACCAATTCCAGAAATTTACTCGACTTAAATCACATTATGAAAAGTAAAATCGCGATCATTAAATCGTTCTAGAAATAGCAATCAAAAGGTGAGTTATAATTACGTGAAACGATACGAAGTCTAGACTTGGGAATGGTACAGCTACTGAAGCTGGACCTGAATTTTAGCACCGGGAAGATGCAAGACACGCATGCGTCACCGACCTCGTCAATATCTGTTGCATATGCAACTTCGTCCTAATTCATTCTGATAGGGATGTAGGACAGGTATATAAATCGAAAGCTATTGAAAGGTTCTATCAAATTCAATGTGATGAACCTTTCTATTAACTATCAACTGATATATTATGTAGGTAAATGATCGAAATACATATATATCATATTTAAAGTATGCTCTCCTTAGTTGAAAGCCTTCCTTACTATAAAAATAAATACAATTTGTTTATTGCTATCTTAACAAATTTTAAACCATTTGGAGGTTCAGTTAAGAGGCCTTCAGTTAAGTGATATATATTTATTGTACTTACTTATATGAAAGTAACTCTGTCTGTATGTCTATCTTTTTTTCACACCTAAACCACTAAACCGATTTGGATGAAATTTTGTACAGATATTGATTGAAACCTAAGAATAGCTTTTATCTCCGAAATCCCACGGGAACAGGAGATATACGCGGGTGTAACCGCGGGACACAGCTAGTTTATTCAATTCAATAGATTAATTGTCCTATTTTATATTAAAAATCATTTGCGATCATATTGGTACTTTTGATTAGACTATGCTATTCGCTCAATTACTAAGAATGAGATAACGAAACATATCATGAAAAACATTCCCCGACAAACACAGAAACATCTGATTCAGTTCACATCACATTCATCCAAATCTACACCCAGTCGCCTCTTGCTGAGTTACCGAACGCAATACAGAGGATGAACTCAGACCTAA
>LQNK01000129.1:818797-835404 GCA_001586405.1 Phoebis sennae
GGTTGTCTGGTAGAGATCGCTACCGAGCGATAAGACCGCCTTTTGCTTGTTCTGTTTTTCTAGTTTTTTTATTGTTTTGTACTTTTAATAAGCAATAAAGTGTTTTCATTTCATTTCATTTCATTTTTCATTCATTTCATTCATTTCATTTCATTTCATTCAGTATATTGGTTTACATCTTATGTGATACTATTAATAAGACGTAAGGGACATCAGAAAAAAGGATTTTATAAGCTTTCATTTATCTGTCAGGCTAAGAATTACAAAAAAAAATATGGAAAAATACTTGATGACGGGGCTTTCTTAAATGTACGGTCAGTCCCACAATGTATTTTTATAACAACATTCCGTTTCAGGGCAATTCATGATAACAGTAAATTTTTAGATATCGCAATTTTTAATGGTCATTATAATCAATATATAATGTACGGATAATGTTGTTAAAGATTGGAGATATATCGGTAATAGAGTTGTGGATAAATAAAAAACACAGTTAATATTTACTTTAAAATATAATTATCACATTCACACAAACACATTATAATACAATAAGTTACATACTTAAATTGAGAAAATAATTTACCATTTATACTACGCTTACGATCTAAGAACAAAAATTATTACTTTAAACTAAAATTTCAAGAAGGCGGGTTAGTTTTTTAAGAATAGCTTCGTTGTAAATTTTGAAATAAAAATATTGAACGGCCAAAAATAACATAAAATTGTTTTATGAAATACAGTGCAAATAATTTTTATGATTTTCTAAAATTTTTAATTATCCATTGAGATAAGTAAAAAGTGTTAAGTCTTGTACATTTTTACAATGTGTTATCCATAACACAAAAGGTTGATGCTGTAGAAACAAAACGAAGAAGAATATAATGGTGGTACCGAGTTAAATAAAATATTTCACAGTTGATGTTATCATTTAATCACTATTCTTATCTATTATAGTGTATTTACAAACATTATTTATCTATCAAGTGAAATGCAAGTAATAGAGTATCACTCCTCAGTCTTTTGAGTGGGGTTTTTATAATCTGTATGGATGAAAACATCAAAATTAAAAAAAAGTCATCGACTATAATTTAACGCTTGATCATTGCCAGAGAAAAAAATGTGGAACTAACTGTACAAAGGGAAACCCATATTAATTATTAATTTATTATTATTATAGTGATATTTAAATCGTGCCTTAATCTATTTTATTTAATTAAAACTTTTTGAAATGAGCCCATGTATCTGATTATTATGAATTGGTCCTTATTGTTTGGTTGTAATTAAGTCTAAATATCCACTCATTTATAATTTCATTTGATTATCATCTAAGTTTTTCGGCGTGCGTTGGGTTAGATGACACTTTTTGAGATCTTTTCATCAATGAGTCGCTTTCGCAGATTTTCTAGTACGTTCTATAGTTATGTATTCTTCAAGGTGATTGCGGTGAAGCTGGACATCCTAAAAATGAAAAAACTTTGTTTTATTATTTCAACATTGAATCATTTATTTTAGACGTTGTAATCACTAACGAACAAATATTATTCGTAAGAGTTCTCCCTCTACAACAAAATAAATATAATTACAATTTTCCACATACAATTATCTTTAAACAAACATGCTCAAGTTGCAAACATAACACGGTATTCGATAAATTGATAGATAACTAAGACGAGATTAGAACTTATATTCGTATTGAAAAAAAAAATAATTGTAACAGAATATTCTTATTACCAAAATTTGTTAGATATACATAGAGTTACTGTTGCTTAAAACATCTGTACTAATAAAAAAAATATTGTTCTAGTTACGTTTCAAATATTTTTGAAGAATCAAGAGTTCGGGTGTGCTATGTATTTAGCAAGTGTTATATTTATACAAGTGAACTGAAATTGCCAGGCGCAAACATTTTACGAACAAATATTTTTAAATGCTAACATTTACAGATGAAAAAAAAACGTTAACTTTCGTATAAGTTGTAAATAACGATTCCTGTTTAAATACTCATCTTGACATCTATTAAATCTGAAATTGAACAACAGAAGTTCTAATTGCGTTAAATAAAATTAAACAATTTGTAATGTACACTTTATTATTTTTTTAAGGTCAAAATGATGTTATTGCCATAAAATAAAGTAATATTCATCCTGTTACATTGAAATAAATGGTCTGTATTAATAGGCTGAGCCACATGATACATTTTAAATTCTGTAACCTAGGTGGTTAAATGTGTTATGTAATATGTTATGAGTGATTAGCAGATGTTGAGTGTGTTGTGATTGGTCTCATGATCAGATGACGATTCAGAAGTAAGCAGGGCATACAATCGCAAGGTTTCTTTTGCTATTTTTAATTTGATCTTTATAAGACATACAAATTTTGCCGACCATGTTGTCAGACAATGTGCCTTCATTGATCAGACTTACCCCTGACGCATAAACCAGATAATGGCTATTACTGTTCTATTCATCATTTATAACATTTTAATACTTGTCTCTATTCAAATAAATATTTTAACGTATTCTAATGAATGTCGTCCCATATGATTATGAGAGTCAAGAATTAGAAGGTATATTGTATATTGTGTGTTCGCTCACTACACGTTGCTGTTGTCGCGGCCGGAACACGCCACGACGTTCCACCGCAACATCTGTTCACTCACCATATTGGACAAAAGTCTACTGACGCCCTCTGCCTGGACATGAATAGATATAGATATTTAGGGTGTACTCACGGCACACGCTGCAGGCGATCTCGTCGCTGTTGTCGCCGCAGCCGTCGCGGCCGGAGCACGCCACGGCGGTGGAACGGCAGCGCCCGTTGCCGCACCGCAGTGGGCAGAAGTCAGCTGCTCGCCATCTGCGTGAGCACATGATATCGTCTATAAATATTCTATAAACTTATTATTATCAAGAATGATAGAATTGCACATTTTTTATTTGAAGAAATTTGATTATATTACGACTTTTATAAGAATTATTACATTTAGCTTTGACTAATGTAATAAGCTAAAAATGTGTTCTTTTTTAAATAAAACCAAAAATTCTATGAACGGACTATGATATGAGGAGATAGAATATATTATGTGGCCACTATCAAACATTGTTGTCTAGCACCTTTAACCTTATTTTAAGTTATGAAATAAGAGGGCTTTTTAAAATGAAATGAATATGGGCTTTGTTGTTGTCTGAATTTTTTTTTATTTACATATTTAGAGGCCAAATCTGTCATTGAAATCAAAAGGGTCACAGCTAATCATAGATTTGTAATATTTCTAAGTAGAACATTTATGACATTGTTTTATGACGTGGTTTTATAGTGTATAAAATTTAATTCGTGCTTTCCAAAGTTCAAATAAATGTAACGTAGGAAGGAAAAGTTAAGCAGTGAAATGGGGTTGAATGTAACAATAAACGTAATACCTACCGTTACAAGTAAATACGCTTACCTTGACTGTTCGTTACATAGATGTGGCGGTTCATCGGATGCATCCTTGCATGAAATTATCGCATTGCAGAACTCGTACTCCGGGAGACATTCGCCTGATCCGCAACGGAACGTGTGTCGTGGACAACTAGAATTACAAGTAATTAGTTTATTAATATTTCTCTATATTCAGAAATAATATTAAATCTAAATCACTACATAGTATAAAAAGTCGCTTCCCGCTGTCTGTCCCTATTTATGCTAAGATCTTTAAAACTACTTGACTGATTTTGATGCACTTTTTTTAATAGAAAGAGTAACTCAAAAGGAAGCTGAATATGCATATAACATGTATACTATAGTAAGTGAAGCGGAGCGAGTCGCTTGTTTACGATAATTTCCAGTTTGACGGAAAAAATTGCAAAACTTAAGCAAAATACATAAATTAGGATGGACGCATTTTATATAACTGCTACGTCGTAAGGAAAAAAATGTATAGATCAATATGTAGTAGAAGATGAATGGTGTTTAAAGAATTTCCTCTCAGTTAGTTATGGTTACTGGCTCGGCTGTCGGAATGTAACCAATAACCATACAGTTAAACCCGTTGTGTTGCGTGTATGTACCGGCGTGGGAGTATTTGTGTACGAATGAATATTAAACGTTATTAAACTATTACTGTTTAGTAAACATATATGATTTTGTAGCAATTAAGCGCTTTTGTCCTTATATTAATGTTGAAAAGGATAGAATGGTATAATATGTATATTTTTAACGGTACTATTGCTTAATTGGTATGTATTATTGCTTAATTAATCATCTTAATTTGTTATATTGTCAAAACGGAACGGTTTGACAAATAATTATTTAGTACAGGTGAAAACCTGACTTACTTAGACCCTGTTTTGTAATAAGACCGAATATGTTTATATTATGTTGATTTGGAGTTTAAGTAATGTGAAATGTATTATTTCACTATTAAAGGCTCTTATAAGCTAGTATATACCATTATAAACCAATTTTGTATTGTTGTATTGAATTCTGACTTACCGTTCAATTGTTTGTTCAAATTAATAAAATTTATATTAATAAAGTAAACCTATTTTTTTTTTCTATTCCAATTGTTTGGGTACTGCCTGTGAATATCCAGTTATAACTTATAACTTGCTCAATACAAATCAATCAACGTATGTACGGTATAACCGAATTATTGATTTTCATTCGTTCCGCTGTTCCGGATCCATTAGTGATTTTGTAACCTTCTTCTTATATAATCCAAATGTAAAAACATGTTTCTAAATATTTTGTATCTTAGAAATCAAAAATTTGAGCTAGACCAATCAGATAGACAAGATGCTAAAGACATTTGAGCCGCGTCAACCTTTGCGTCATGTCGCATCAAGCATAGTCTAAACTCTAAACGGAAATAAATGTCATTTTTTGCCGTATCAAAGTGCTGGTTATCATATTGATAGATATCCCTTCATATCCCTCGTCTATCGCCTTTCGCAGAATTTAAGTCGGTGAAAAACGACTGGCCTGGTGAAAAACTCTACGACTTTCTATAGTTCCGCAGGTCCAATAAGACACTACGATACATTCGAAGTTCACCTTTGACTCATACCTCCTCTATTTATCATCTACAATTGATATGATCCTACATCCAATTTAACTTTCAGTTGTTTTTTATTTCGCTGCCAGGGCCTCTGTCTATAGACTACCCTTCTAAATCATTTACGAAGTCTCATTGAATATCTTACCCTTTGCGATGCAATGCTCTACTAAAACTCAGAAGCGCCCGCGACACTACTCTATAATCCATTTACAATTAATTAAATGGCTCACCCCTTGCGCCGTGTGGCCCTACAATTCCTCTCATCCTCGCCACCAGGACACTGCGGTGTACCATCGCACCTGGAAGCACGGGACACGCACGGTGACCCAGGGCCCCCACAGCGGAAGGCGTGCATGGGACACCGCTCTCCTGTACCATCTGGAACGTGAAACCTTTAATCAGTCTTGTGTAAATGATGGAGGCTGTTGCTTACAAATGAAAATTTCGAAAATTTCAGAGAAGAAATATCCTTCCTATAAAGATTGTTAAACATGAATTACTTATGTTTTTGTTTTTATCACATTGATTTAATTAATTAAACCGTGCATGCGTTCAATGTTAGTTGATTAAAACGGTTATGGTAATTTAGTAGCTGTACAGTTATTTTAGAATAAGTAGATCCAAAAGGGCCATTACCAAGTGGAGATGTATAAAAATTGTAAGGTTGAAAATTAGTCACGAGAGAGAGTCAAACTGTGCGAGGAAATGAGGAAACGTGCAAAAGACAGTTACCTTTACCAGTACCTAGGCATTTTTCGTCGGAACCATCCGGGCAGTCTTTGCGCCCGTCGCACACGAAGTACCAGCTTATGCAGGATCCTGTCGATCGGCACTGGAAAATATAACAAATACATTGAAGGCAGTTCCGCGCGGCTTCACTCCCGTATCCTAATGTTATCACTCCCGTATCCTAATGTTATGGGGCCTATGTCACTCAGTGTATATGCTTTCTTATGGTAAATTAATTTTTGAGAACGGTCCTGTGGCCCTTGAGTAAAAAGTGAAAACGGTACAAGTATTAATACAAAAAAACAAAAGTTTCTTCTATAATATTAGTTCGTATTGTATTGCTCACTTTGATCATAACCTACGATACTAACTTCGTAGATTTTTTGTGTTCAAAAGCTATTTTTAAGATGGAAATTTGGTAGTCTTTCTTCTTCTATAAATAAAAATTATGCTTGATTATTACTTTTCCCTTTTTATTACACACAAGGTCATAAAATATTTAAGTATATAAATGATGATTTATTTCATGAGTACAAAATATCTTTAAGAGTGAGTGTATTCAATAATAATAGATTCCTAAGAGAACAATGTAGCAATAATATTATCAACATTGTATTACCCATAGCATCATGTACACCAATGTTCAAACCGCTCGAGAGATAAAATTTTAATTGCCGTATTGAGTTACTAAGTCATTAACTCATCCCAACGTGCAAAGATAAAGCTATTGTGGACCATAAAACAGAAACGTACTTGGAATGTACCGGGCAGGCAGCCTCGATTTCTCGCTGAGCAAGCCGATGTGGAATTAGTGCGATAGGAACAGTCACACCGTTTGTTAACACACTTCGTGTTAGGGTCCACCTTCTGGCACTGACTGTCAATGTAACAGGGCATTCCTAGTGACACAGGTCCAAGATCTACGTCGGGTATTATATCCGCTCTTATACGATGCTTATCTGAAAGTTAAAATTTTAAATTCAAAACATTAGAATCTTTTTGCCCAAAACAATACGAATAATTGAAAATATGCTTAAATGTAGAGTTCAAAATGAAAATATCGCCATAAAGAAATTGCCTCACCTTTGAGCGAAGATTTCTTTTGATGACCACCTTTGTGTTTCCCACCAGTTTGCTCTTTTGAGGTACCACTTTTCTTATTAGATTTCTTATCAATCGATGGTTGAGTCACGACTCTGTATACAGGTTGGTCGTTGGCATGTAAATTAGCTGTCATTTCATCGGATCTGATGAGTTCATTTGGTTCACCATCTTTTCTTGTAGAAACCGATAGCCGTTTAGTTTGCTCGACTGAAGGTACTTTCATTACGGCTTGCATTAACGGACTATCTTCTTGAGTGCTAAGTACGTCATTTTTACTTGTAAACATTGGTAATTTACTCGGTTTTATATCTTCAGAATCGATAACCAAATTGGGTTGAGTAGAAGGATCTTTTAGACTGGCTGCTTCGTACGTTTCGTTTGATGAATCGTTGATGGTTTCTTGTTCAGCAATTACTGCTTCCGTCGCGTAGACTGGCAATTTTACGGGAAGACATCTATCTCCAGATTGCTTGAAGAAGGAGTTACAAGAACATCTTCCAAAGAGATTAGGTATGACGAATTCACAGTGGCTGTCTTTATCCCATAAACGACAATGTTCGTTACTATAGCAGACGTGGTTGGGCGGTGCAGCTGAAATCAGAAAACAGCAAGTATAAGAAAACCCTATAATAATATAATCCATTAACTCAATGCCCATATAACCATGAAGACTAATAAATAGTAATCAAGCTCAGTTAGCAGTTTTCCGATCAACGGAACCCATCACTATTTCATGCCCTAGTAATTCCCTTATTGCAAGGACATTTGCAATGAACCGTACTTATTAAGCCATGGTGATTTAACATCTGTCATTATTTACAAGCGTTCTAGCGTATACAAGAAAGTTTTCCCATGCCAGACTATTGTAATGCTAGTAGCTTGTTTAAATATTATGACCGTTGATATATATTTTATTCTTTAATTGTTACACGTACAACTTCATTGAGTACTTACATTTTAATTAATACGCGACCCCGTTAGGTCACGGCAAGTTTAAAAATACGATGAATTTGATTTTAATAAATTACAATTTTTTATTATCTTCAAAAGTACGTGAACTCATTATTTTTAGTTTATTAAGTGGATGATTTAAAAAAAATGTTTGTTCCCATAACAATTAAGTCTGGGACCAACTAACGCATAATAGATGTTTTCTTTTCAAATATGTAGTCCTAAAAAATGTCAGATAACTTTTCAGAAGACTGAATGGGATGAAAATGATCGCTATTGCGTATTGTTTACTTTTTGCAGTTATTAAGATTTCAATAATTTTCTTAATAAAATGGAATGTTTATCCCGTGCGGCATTCGTTCTATTTTACCATTGTACTGTTTCTTATATTAATGATTATCCATACAATGGTTGGTGGCAAATTGAGACAATTGCAATCTGAGCGAATGTCACTCACCATAACAATCTCATGTGACTCTGCGTTCCCACAATAAGATCGCATTACATCGTATTACGGAAACAAATGTTGTTCACAGAAAGTGCATTCTTTCAAGGCGTGCCCACTTTTTCTCACAGATTCAAGATTCACAGTAATAGCAACCATTTATGGAAGTGTATTTAGGATAATGCGAGGGGCGATTTAACGTAACCGCCGTAAAAGCGTGCATCTTGAAATCGCAATTTTAAATTCTATCATCCGGCCCATTTGTTGAGTTATCTGAACTTTCATCAGTTAGAGAATTACATGGTGATTTATCGCAGTTTAAGCCGTGACGTTTTTGTGCGTGACGCTGACGATTTGGCGGAAGTCAGGGACTGACCCGTGATCGTGAAAATGAAAGTAACGCATGAGATATATGCCACACGACTTTTTAATATAATTTATACTATACAGTTAGCATAATGTATAGCGTACGTTTAAATTGCCAGTGTAAAAAAGTAAAAGTTTAAAATAGTCATTTTTGTTTTTAAGTAAATTTTAACTTTATAATCAACAACTCTCAATCATTACATTATCTATTGCTTGAATTTTAATCAAGGAAATACTGTGTATCTGGGAAATAGATTGTGGTCCCGTGCTTACGAAATGTCGAATTTTAAACGAAGTAATGACAATTTTATTTAAAATCCGAGGAATGAACGAGTTGTTTATAAGATGCACATATTTTATATCATCTTATAAAATAATTGTTATTAAAACCGGTACATTAATTAATTACGCATAGAAGTCTTTGTTCTGATACTTACGTGAGAGGCACGTGTGTTTTCTGAATTGCAAATGACCGTCGGTGCAACGGCAGACACCTTCCAGGCAGGCGCTGTACGCAACTTTGAGGGTACATTGTTCCGACACCACGCATTCCGATCCCAGCAGTGTAGCTGAAATAGTTAATGTGAATTTTTTATAAAACAAATGTATTAAAAAACATTATTTGGTTTCGAAAATAGGTTGTAATACGAGTTGTATAAATATTATTGGAATAAACATCTAAAATATGAATAAAAGGAGTAAATTGAATCAAATATTGGATTCTGAGATACTGCAAAAATAAAAAGTATTACGGACTTATATTTAAAAAAAACTTTCATTGATATATTTTAAACAATTAAAGATTACTGTTATAAAGCCGCTGGCTAAAATTTTTTTCTGGTTAAAAGGTTTTTATAGCGCTCTATAAAACCCATTGTTATGAATCTTAATACCCTCATAAAACACTTTTTTAAAAAATAATATAATAAATAAATATTACTTATAATCAATAATTAACACAACGTGGAATCAACTATGTAAAAAATATATATATCTCTACATCTCTTATCTAGTGTCAATAGCAGTTTGATGATGTACCAGTTTGATCAATATCTTTAAAAAAATAATAAGCTTCATTGACATTCAGGGCCTTAATTTTTTACCAGTATCTAGTGTCTATTCATTAATATAATAAAATATAATTAAATAAATGTATAATTCAAAGATCAATTGGCAGATTACCTGATTCGCTCTTTACTTATATGGCAGGCAAATTATTTGCACGATCCAATCTTGATGTTTATCAATTATATAAATGCATTAAACTACATACAAAACCCGTTAAGTTACAGTACCAAGTGCCTACTCACATTTACTTAGAGTAAAAAGTGTTATGGGAACCGACAATAGAATTAAACATGCTTGTCATGTGCAGTTATATTATACATCAAAATGAATCTTGGAGCCTTCCTGCTAACCTATCTATACTTATAAAAAAACAGTAACAAGATAATTTCTGTACATATATTTTTTTAAAAGATCATGTGTTTTTATAAAACATCCATATTGCACAGCAATTACGCTGTGCAATATGGATGTTTTATAAAAACACAAAAAATACTTTTTTTCCTATTGTCTGTTTGCATGTGAGTCAACCACATAAAAACAACTTAGGATATTATGACATTTGATGAATCAATATAACGTTCAACTAATAAGCAATATTTTATTTGAAAATAATATTTAGGAGTGACTCTCCATACATGCGCCTGAGAGTTTCTGCAACATTAGTTGAAGGGGTGTCGTTGAATTGTGGTCTGGAATGACTTTTTAGTTAACATAAAAAATCACGAATTACGACATAGTACGCTTGTAAAGTCTTAAAAAACTTTTTCATTGAGTCATTTCGCTTTATCGCAAAAAAACGCTGTACAATTTTGTAAACCACACGAGCGACGCCGCTGACGGAAAGCTAGTATTCTTCAAAATACTTTCACGGGCTTATTACCTAGATTAATGTGCGTTTTAATTTTGGGCGTTCTGTCAATTACAGTGTTCCCCGAAGAGCATGAATGAAGGCCGTGTGAGTGACGGGTTCGTGACCCGAGGCGTGTGTGACCCTATTTTGCTTTCAAGTTCACTGGTGCCTTGGGTAACATCAATTTACATCCAATGGACATCCTTTCGGCACCATGTCATGTAATTTAGTCTAATTCAGCGAGGTTAAGTCAATAGTCGTGTTATTTTAATTTTGAAATAAATTTTAGTTAATTTTATCTTAAAGTTTTATATTTTTGTTTAAAACGTATATAATAGTTATAATGTCCCCTATGTAACTTCTTTCATTAATAAAATATGGAACTCCATTTCTTCATGTCTATGGTCGCCTAATGAATGTTCCATATTATTAAAATCTATGAAAGACAAATAACTATTGTAACAGTATTCAAAGGATGTTTTGCATTGTTTGCCTGAGCGGCTGCTTTTATTACCCTATAAATAAATAAAAGTACGCACGTGAACACGCACGTTGTTTATTTAATCACTATTTAATGTAAATATTGTAACAATATTTAAGCAACATAGCGGCTATGTTAATTGTTCAATTATTTCCAGTAGCCCTGTCAAACTGATTTATATCCACATTTTTCTAATTCAATCGATACAATTTAATGAGTCGGTATGTATAAACACTTTCCGTACAGGAAAATTAATAGAAACAAACGCCAAAGTAATTAACGACTTCGGCGGCTCACAAGGAAGAAGTGTTGTGCTTGAATTGATGTCTTTATGATAATACTAAAAGATAGACATGCGATTTACGACTGAGTAAATATAATCCGTTTGTTGGACCGACGAAAGCATCATGCCATGTCTTAATTAATCTCGACACTCGTAAAACGCTCCTCAAAAGGGGACAAGATGTTAATACGATAATATTTTTCATAATTTGCATATCAAGGCTGTATTGGTTTAAAATGGGATGCATTCACAATAATGTACGTTATTTTATGCTTTTGTCCCACAAATTTTTTATTCAATTGCCTTGTTTGACTCCTTATTTCCCATCTCCAAAAAGTACAACTTTTTAAAGTACCTTAAACTAACGGAAATGTTAGGACATTTGTGTTTATCAAATGTAAACGATGCCAACCCTGAAATAAAATAATTTGCGTGACTTCTCGGTTTCCAATCGTAAGATTTTATCTGCAGTCTAATTTTTTGGTGTCGGATGCCTTAGTGACCGCTTTTAGCTTAATCTACATTCGATAACTCGGACGCAAAATACGTTAACAATTAAAGATGACGGTACTGTCACGAACTGTATTCAACGATTTTATTATTTTTTACGGTAAAATATTTTTAGTTTAAGCTTTTTTGCATGAAATTGAGCCTTATCCAAGATTTCTAATAATTCATTTAATGAACCATATCCATCTCTTAACTTTTTGACTTGTTGGATGTACACAGGTCATTGACAATTTTAGTTACATTTTACAATTTTTCTATGCTCTAACATAAAATATGTATTTAGAAATCCTCCATAGGTTTGTTTTTCTATAAACTTTACTCGGTGTTGTGTGATGATTGGAAATATAATATTGTAAAAAACTTATATTGGATAAAAAATCGTCACAAATCTTTACTATACATTCTGTCTTATACAAAACAAACAAAAGCGCGTGTCGAGGACAAGAACAACACGTTTTACATTTTTACAAAGCTTTTATTAAGCCCTATTAAAAGTTAAAGTTTTATTAAAGTTATTAAGTTACCAACATCACGTTTAATGATTAAAATTCCAAAGTTTTACTAAAATAGCCGCAGTGATTCAAGATATTCTATTTAAAACTTTAACGACTTGTTTCTTTAGGAATAATTAAGATTTAAGGAATGTAGAGTCGGCATAAAACAATTTACTAGAAGCGGGTGAGAATAGCTCGGAAATTTATTGCATTTTAATTTAACATGACAAGATAAGTTCGATAATGATATAGAACCGGTAGCTCTAAGACGTGTTGTCCATGTTACTTAATGGCTATTTTGTATCTGTAGTCTTTTTATTACGGTGTGTTTAATAGATAATGACGTGTGGCATTTTACCAATTAAATAAATGTTTCTGTCCAATCGATTAATTTGCATGTACTTCTCATTATTTGTAATAAGCTTGCCATATAAAAAATACGGCGCTTAATTTTTTGTATCTACGATCTTTAAAAGATAGAAATGTAGGTAATATGTTTTGAATTATTTGGTTTGAAAAACTATAATACATTAAAAAATACTATGATCAAATGGAGTAGGTTCAATCAAATTTATTTAAATTAATATTGGCTAAGTATTTAGATAATAATATACTCGATTAATAGCTATTAGTTATAAGCTGTTAAACTTTATTTTCATCTTAGCGTCAAGTGCTACGTAAACCGTTAATCTTAACTATGAACGCATTTTAACCGTTGACCGCCTCGTCAGACCTTAATCCAAGATATCATCATATTAATTTACATGAAGATTTAGCTGTATATAATGGCCTTTGTAATGATATACTTGTACTAATATTAATTGACATGCAACATATAAAATTTATGTAAATTACTTAGGATAATATTTTTGTAGCTTGGAATAAAGATGATCGTAAAAAATATTTTTACCTAACTAACCTAACCCCACTAAAATAATGCTTGACCAAATTAAATTCATATTTCGTATTGTTACCTCTTGATGGAACTGCATCTTGATTGATTAGTTAACTGAATATAATCAACTATGAAGTCAAATTCCATGTTATAAATATATTATCTATCTATAATGTATTATGCATTTTGCATTCTACGCAATAAAGAATGATACTTCTTGCCCTTATCGATTTAGTTAGTAACAAAATTTAATTAGACTTCACACTTTATTTTTGAATCGATTCATTAACTCTGATCGATTAGAAAAAAAGTTTATCCATCATAGGAATAATTGATCTTCACACACTTTTGTTTCTATTAGCATTTTATCACAGATTAGAGAATAAAGGCAGATTATTTTCTAATCTGGGTATTTCATAAACATGTTAAGCTTAATTGATTTATCGCTGAATGCAACAACAGTGGTGTTAAACAAACGAATGAATGAGGATTTATTGGTATCGTACTGCACTAAATTGAGATAGCGGAAATGATCGAGCGTGTTTCTTATCGCTGCATCTGTGTTTCGATCGACTTGGTGGTAGAATATCTTAGTTACTAGGCAAGATGTGGAGAAAAGATGTTATTGAAATAGTAATTTGAAAATGTCAAGTCGTTTTTTAATAAATGCGATCTCTTTATTTATTTATTCTTTAAGAAACACAGTGGCTTACAGTCATGCCAAAGCGCCACAATGCTATGCAGCACTTATAAAAAACAAAAAATAATAATTGTCTCTTATATGTCATTGGTATTTATTTATACATGGACATATCTAATATAAATTAATTTAGCTATATTTCGGCAATTATCTAAGACAAGCATAATTTTATAATACAGCCTATATCCTATAACTATAAATAAACTAAGTATTCAACTCAAGAATAATTTTTCAATTTGAACCAACAGTTCCTGAGATGAGCGCGTTCAAACAATTACACAAACTCGTCAGATTAATATTATTGGTATAGATTTCGGAAAAGTAACAAGATATGCAATATATATGTTGCATTGTGTGACAAGTTGCATTAAGTTTTCTTGCGTTCCTTCTGCATAATTTATAACAACGGATGCATAATCTTTATACGTGAGATGTCTCATACATGTTAATTACAAATAATTTTAATAAGACAGTACGTAGAAAGTGACCACCATAGAATAATGTAATTAAGCAATTTAAAATCACTGGATGTATCGAGTTGTCATGTGGTCACGATCATGGCATATTTAAACACGATCTTTTACCACACCGCAAGGTAGGTATGTATAGAAATATTCTCACAATTTTAATTATCTGAAGAGAGACAGTGACATTTATAATATATATGCTTCCGCATAAACAAGTTTTTGTCCAATATCGAACACATGTTTTCTGCTCTTATGATCTTGTCTTTTTTATTAGGCCTAAAAGTCACTACTTAAAAGTGCTCATAGAGATGAATATGCTGATTTTACTCAGAAGTAGACAGTGACGAAGAGAAAGACTTAAAATAAAAAAATAGCCAGTAATGTATCTTTTTCTTAAGCTACTAATTTCTGAAAACTATAGTATGTCATTATTGTTTGACATTCAGATTTTAAAATGTTATTGTACTTGACCTCGAAATAAAAAAAGAATGCGGAATTGTAAAAGTCTATTTACTTATTTTGGGAGAACGATGCCTTTTTAGATGAACTGGGTCTTGGCTATCGAAAGTGTCGTGGGTGGGATATGGAAAACTTCGATCAGCAAAATGTTTTCACAACAACAATAAATATACGATTTGTTTGATACAAGTATATGTGTCACATTTATGTGTGAATTCATAATGCTCTAGAATGATGTTGACGTTTTGATGAATAGTGAATACAATTTTTATTATGGAGAGAGATACTAATAAGATACTTAATATAAAATATTGAAGCCTGTGCCAATAATGTGATTTGAAAATAGAAAAGTATTGTTAACAATAATCATAAAAAAACATTAAAAAGGTTGATCAGTAAATATCTATGTGCGTTTGCCCCACTTTCACAGTTATAATAAAAATTTGTAATATAAAAGTAGAATTAAAGGGTAAATCTTCTTTGTCATAATTCCATTATACATTAACCTTATTACAATAATATCGCATTAAAGCCTCAGTTATCGAACTGTTCGTATAATTTTTATTATCAATGATGAAAAACACCGCAACTCTAAGTGAAAGTAATAACGAAGCCACAAATATTGTACGATACTTATTATAGAAAATACATATAATAAAGCAGTAACCCAACCATTTCTGTACATTGAATATTTTTCAAAAAGAGTAATTGGTATGCAATATGTATGTTCTATAGATACCAAAACCATGGTTAAAAAAATTTTTTTCTGTTTGTCTGTTTGTCTGTTTGTCTGTTTGTCTGTTTATCTGTTTGTATGTGCGTCAATCACGTAATAACCACTGGGCAGATTTTTATAAAATTTCACATGCTGATAGACCAATATTAGGTGCTACTTATAGGCTACATTTTATTTAAAAAAATATATTTTTGGGGTGGCTCTCCATACATGTAAACGGAGTGTAAAAAAACAAATTCGCGAATACAACTTTGAGTGAGGTTTCATTAGAAAGGTCTTTAAAAATGATATCGAGGTTTCTAAATGCGTTTTCTGCTAAAATAAATATTTTTTGAGATATACGCTTCTAAAGTCGTAAAATGTCATACCACGTGACAATGTGAGATTTTGGTTGAGTTGCGAACATGCCTTTTTATACTCTTAACGTATAGATTAAGACATTAAAACACTCAATGAATCCTCAAAAACCTTAAAAAAATAACTAACTCTCTGCCCGCGGCTTCGCTCGCGTGGCTCCTATTTTCTGTATTTTTAAAGAGGCGCGCGCTCTGTGAGATTTTGGTCAAACCTATTTCCATAGAAAATTATTAAAAAAACTATAGACATGCGCATATATCACTGGTTCTGCGATCGTATTTTTTTTAATTTTAGTGGTGCTGCTCTAAAAATACAGAAATTAGTAGCCCACGCGTGCGAAGCCGCGGGCGGAAAGCTAGTAGAAAATAAAAGGAAAGTTTAACAAAATGAAAAAATATTAACAGTGATTGTATTCGGACCATCGATTAGATAATGCGTTGCAAATCATACCGTTATTAAGAATATTGACCATCTAATCTAATAATAACAAATCTCTTGTACTTACAACCCACAATTGGGAAGTTATAACTTTTTTAACTTACCTTAATTTCACTCTTATATTTTTATTTGTATTATATTTTTGAAGAAAAACAGTCATAACAAACATTCTCTAATATGTTTTTTTTAATTCTTAGACAATGTTACAATATAACTTGAAGTTATCTAATTCTTCT
>LQNK01000129.1:837416-848035 GCA_001586405.1 Phoebis sennae
GGGCTAGCCGTAATACATAATCGAAAACCGTATTATAATCGGTTAAGCGGTTTCGAAGTTCACTGCGTACAAACGCCCGACAAACAGACAAACAGACAAACCGATAAACAGACGAACAGACAAACAGACAAACAGACAAAAATTCTAAAAATCATTGTTTTGAGTTCAGAATCATAAATGAAACATGAAACACTATTTTTTTCTTGAAAATATTAAATGTACAGACACGGCTAGTCTACGATTTTATTATATGTATAGATTGTGTGACAAATTGCATTAAGTTTTCTTGCGTTCCTTCTGCATAATTTATAACAACGGATGCATAATCTTTATACGTGAGATGTCTCATACATGTTAATTACAAATAATTTTAATAAGACAGTACGTAGAAAGTGACCACCATAGAATAATGTAATTAAGCAATTTAAAATCACTGGATGTATCGAGTTGTCATGTGGTCACGATCATGGCATATTTAAACACGATCTTTTACCACACCGCAAGGTAGGTATGTATAGAAATATTCTCACAATTTTAAGTATCTGAAGAAAGACAGTGACATTTATAAGATATATGCTTCCTTATAAACAAGTTTTTGTCCAATATCGAACACATGTTTTCTGTTCTTATGATCTTATCTTTTTTATTAGGCCTAAAAGTGCACATATAGATGAATATGCTGATATTTTACTGAGAAGAGGACAGTGACAAAAAGAAAGACTTAAAATAAAAAACAAGCATGTAACTTTTTGTTACTAATTTCTGGAAACTATAGTATCTCATTATTATTTGACATTCAGATTTTAAAATGCTATCATAGGTACTTGACCTCGAAATAAAAAATAAATGCGGAATTGTAAAAGTAACCTACAAGTCTATTTACTCATTTTGGGAGAACGATGCCTTTTTAGATGAACTGGGACTTGGCTATCGAAAGTGTTGTGGGTGGGATATGGAAAAGTTCGATCAGCAAAATGTTTTCACAACAACAATAAATATACCAATTTTGTCTGATACAAGTATTTGTGTCACATTTATGTGTGAATTCATAATGCTCTAGAATGATGTTGACGTTTTAATTAATCTCATATATAAAAATGAATCGCAAATTGTGTTGGTAAGCACATAACTCAACAATGCCTGGACCAATTTGGATTATTCTTTTTCTAAACGTTCGTTGTAGTTCAAGGATGGTTTTACGGCGAGGAAAATTCAAATAACGCTAAGAAAGGATTTTGTTCAAATCCTACGGGAACGGGGAAAACAGATATTCGCGGGTGAAACCGCGAGGCACAGCTAGTAGTGAATACAATTTTTTATTATGGAGAGATATTAATAAAATACTTAATATTAAAGCCCTTGAACAATAATGTGATTTAAAAATAGAAAAGTAATGTAACAATCATAAAAAACATTAAGTGTATACCTATGTGCCTTTGCCCTACTTTCACAGTAATAATAAAAATTCGTAATATAAAAGTAGAATTAAAGGGTAAATCTTCTTTGTCATAATTCCATTATACATTAACCTTATTACAATAATATCGTATTAAAGGCTCAGTTATCGAACTGTTCGTATAATTTTTATTATCAATGATGAAAAACACCGCAACTCTAAGTGAAAGTAATAACGAAGCCACAAATATTGTACGATACTTATTATAGAAAATAAAAGGAAAGTTTAACAAAATGAAAAAATATTAACAGTGATTGTATTCGGACCATCGATTAGATAATGCGTTGCAAATCATACCGTTATTAAGAATATTGACCATCTAATCTAATAATAACAAATCTCTTGTACTTACAAGTTTACAACCCACAATTGGGAAGTTATCATTTTTTACTTTACTTTAATTGCGACCAATATGACAATTTTGGAGAAAAACTTTCTTAAACAATGTTACATAACTTGAAGTTATCTAATTCTTATATTGAAATCATTTGTTTCTATTCGCTTCTTTTAGGTACTTCAAGATAAAGTAATTCCACGTAAGATTGAAAAATTTCTTCCTTTTTTTTAATTCGTTATAATTATAAAAAAATAAATAAAAATATTTATTGATAGGTAAAGATATTACAAACATTGAAAAAATTACAAAGAGTAGAAATACATACAATGACTAAAAAAATTCAGTGATGCCCAAACTAGGCTGTTGTCTGCCATAATATTATAGTTATATATATTTTGCCATATAACACGATAAACAGTAAAATACTCACACTCGAGGCACGTGGCGTTGTCAACTTGTGCGAAGTAAGGCTGACAGGTGCAGGCTCCCCTCGCGCACCGGGAGCCCGCCGCGGTGCAGTCTGCGTTGCTCCGACATTGCGAACCGAGATCTGCGTTCACTATCTGCAAAGATATTTATTTATTTATTCATTTATTTATTTATTTATTTATTTATTTATTTATGTATTTATTCATTTATTTATTTATTTATTTGTAATTTTCACACGCCATTACAAGTTATTTACCCAATGCGACAGTGACTTAAAGGCTACCAATTAAAACTAGGTGGTAATTACACTATTTTAGAATAAAATGCAATAAATAAGAGAACTGTTGCCACTTCACTCAATGGACTGCAAAATATAACAATAAAACGGATATATTTTGCAGTCCATATATCAGCAGTATATTTTGCAGTATATATGTCGCAGTAAGATAGATAAAGCCGTAACATAGTTATATCCCTAGGGATATAATTATATGCCGGAACATAGTTATACGAAAGCGATTCATTACTATCTTACTAGGAATATAGTTATAAAACGGTCCAAGTTTAGTGATATACTTAGCCTAACTGTATGAGAAATACTTGATTTTCGTTAAATTCATTGTTTTAAAACGTTTTGAATAGAGCAACTAATCGAGTTTCTTGCCGGTTCTTTTCGGTAGAGACAATCGATGGTAAATAAAAATATTAATTATCTAAATGTAAATGACGTTCTATATGAGTCTCGAAGGACTTGGAAAAACGTTTGAATTTCACTTTCAGATTTCATTAAAATCCGTTTAGTAGTTCGGACAGAGTTGAGCGAAGTTAACAATTTTACTACACAGTCTTATTCATCTACCTACTGATTTGTTTTACTGGAGGTACGGCGTAAATTATATTTGCTAAGGATTATAGTTTACTAAGTACGTCTACACTATAAAATAAAACAGATATAATCGCGAAGTTCATTACCAGCTAAGCTATCAATAATTACGACCGGCATAATTCAAAGTCTGTTTTTAACGAGGTGAGCTCGTAAAGTCTCACCGAATTAGCGAGGGAAGGTTCCCCCGGGGTTGTCTGTAAATGCCTGCTAATAATGACGTCATTAATCTCTTGAGTGTTAACGTTTTGTACGACTAACGTATTACTAGCCAGTATATGTAGACGTAGTGGAATATTTGATATGTGGTTGATAAAGGTCGGTAAAAGCTAGGTCGGTAACCAAAGTTATGTGGAATTGTGAGTTTGGACAAGGAAACTATATATATTAGTATTATTAAGAACTAGTATTTTATTAGATACATGAGTTGATGTAATTTCTAACATTAATAAGGGTCAATCTAATAAGAGGGAATTATCCGGTGCGAGCTTTTCTGAACCTGGATCTACCCAATTAACGCCGATTTAAATGCTTCGTTCCAAATTTTACAAAATTTTTTATTTAATTTTTAATCACGCAAATTTTCAGGATTCGAATAAACTGGGCATATCATTTTATGGGTGCTTGTAGACTTATTGATTGGTTAAAGTAAGCGTAAATATAAGACGAAAAAAATAAAGATTTATCGTAAAAAGACTCGAGGCTTAAACTGTTTTGTTGGTTTATTACCCGTATCGATCGATTCTCACTGGCTTATTCCTTTATCGCGTATTTTTAGCCACTGCTGACGATATATCTACACGTCGCGACGTCAAGTCTTCTATTTTTGCGCAAAAATGAGATTGTTGTCTTTTCCAACGACAATGATCTAGTGTCTCCTGAGCGCGTCGACCTTGGCAGGGTGGGTATGAGGCACAATCGGATATTTCACATAGGTGTATTTTCTTAGCGACTCCTATTTTGCATTGTGTCATTGTTGCAAATTGCTATAACAATCTTAGTTAACACGTCTACGCGAATATTAGGATATCCTTTTTGCCTACGCTGGTAATCTATCAATCTCGCGGTCAACAATTATTTCATAATGTAACCTAAAACTTCGGACGATACATACAGTAAATTTGCTATTTTGATATGATTAATTTCAAGTTTTCATTGAAAACATCCCGGGTTTTCTTAACGTGTTATTGAAACTGTATTTTCACCGTATGACGTTACATCAAGAACTCTTGCTTTACTTAAATAACCCAAAGAAAGTTACTCTTCTAAAGTATTGAAGATACAGTAATAGGTCCTTGAATCCTTCATGCAATTAATATCTTACACCTTATCGATTGAAATTAAATTTTAATGGAATGTTTCGAAAGTGTAGCATTAAATTATTCAAGATCGGAAACATGAAATTATTCAGGAGGGAAGGAGGGTCTAGCGTGTATTTTATATTTCACGAGTAGGATCCCCATTTCATCGTAAACTTCATTTTATGCTCCATAATACACAACGATTTTATATCTAAAGTATCCTTTATGATGCATCGATTAAGAGCAATAATTTGTAAAAGTTTTGTATTTGATTAATCTTTATAAGTATTTAGACTAACAAGTTTCTTGTTTATGTTTGTCGGAATTCAAATGGTGATCGACAAAAAAGCGTCCGTTATTGTATCGCGTATGCGGCCGCTTTGATTGTACGTAATCACTCTCAATATCTAAGCAGATTCCAATCTTTCTATACAGAATAAGTTGGTGTGAACAAATTATCGTAGCACGAACTGTTTCCTGGTTTAACCACAACTATTCATAGCGTTCATCGTGACTTTCATCTACATGGTCAGTAAATATTTGAAGCATCTTTCTCTGTATGCTTCAACGGCTCCATTACTGATTATATTTGTCGCGTCTTATTTAAGCATTTATGAAATTTTATCGAATGATGTTTGTACAACGCTATGGTGTATGCCCATAATATTTATTCTTACATAAAATATGAATTCTATAGTCTTGTTAGTAGGAAAATTGTTTCAGAAATTGTCTTGTTTACACGCGTACCCCGTAGGTTGTACGCACAATTTGCTATTTTCTCCAAATGGTAATTGCATGTCGTGATGACACCAACGACCAGCCTAATTGTTTTGTAGTTAGTAATTAAGTAACCTGACGGTTAAATTATCTACCAATTAATAAGATTATAGTCCTCCTTTAATGTGCTCATGAGAGCGTTAAAAGTTGTACTATCACATGAAACTTCGGTCTTTCTTATTACAGAGTGCTCACTATCATAGTAAAATATTGTCCAATATAACGGTAACTTTTTTCTTGTCGTGTCCTGTCTTGATAAGTTCTTTGTCATTTTTGACCATAAAAAGCTTCATAGAGCACGTTTTTATGCGTTTATGATTAGTTTTATGTGGACGTCTAGCTGCTGATGCTCAATTTTGGCTAAGATATAGGCACTTACACAAAACATTTTTTACTCAGTTCGAAAAAGAGGATATTTCAATTTAAAACGTGGCGTTTCTGCAATGAGTGGTATCCTAATATTTCTAGATTAAAATTGTAGTTTATAACAATTCAAAAACTACAATATTTATATTCATTTCTCAAATTCTTCAATGTCATTAAAAGGGAATGAGGATGCAATTTCATAATTGCATATTGTTTGACTGTTTGTAGCTAACCGTACATTCTTGTGGGAACAATAGAAAACCACGAGTGAAGATTCACGATTGTGGTCAACATTGATAACAAGATACATCGCATCGCATAAAACGCATAAATCTACGTAGGGCGCTTGTTTTTATTGCCGTTGAACTATAGCTGAGCCCACAGAAAGACAGGACATAAAATGAATACGTGGCAGAATAGAAAGGGATGAAGAAAATAAGATGGTTGTAAAAAATAATGAACGGCATAAAGTTTTTTTTTGAAAAAAATATTTAGATTTACTCGCAAATTCTTTTTCATACACAAATAAAAACGTTTTAATGGAAAAGTATGCATATCATAGGTCACCCCTTTAGACCTACGTGCAATGTTTGTTCCCTTTTAAAATTCTATAAGTGCGTTATTTGCCATTAAGAGTTAAGACTTGTTCTGGACGAGTGTATACAAATATTATGAATCAACATAGATTATTCACAGCTCGTTGTTCTGAAATAATTTCTATGTCTTTATTATAAAGTCCATTTTCATTTAATGGGACAAAGCTGCATACGAAGCACCGGAAGCTTACAAAGCGCGAACGTTCTGAGCTTCAATAATGAAACGACTCATTTGATTTTGTTTTATTAACAAACATTCCTGATTCCTGTGTAATTTAACGTAATATGGAAAGCGATATTCGCCTCTCTCTGTTAAGTTTGTTAAAATAAAACCGCTACGCTAAAAATGTCGAAGAATTTCATTGTATGTTTATGATGTTTTTTTAAGAATTACTATTTAATTTATACTATTTTAATTGTTACAGATCAAAAAAAAAAATAAAAATCTTTATTGTTATAAAAGCATATACATAAATAAGACAGTACACTAATCTCCACACTAGGATTCCCTGTGTTGTGGAAAATGATCATTTTGGAGTTATCATTTAATTAATGTTTTGACTTATGAAAGAATGAAGATAAATTAATATTAATTCAAATCATCAGTATAGATTTCCCTTTTATTTATGATTCCCATTAATTCAATACAAATTATGAAAATTAAACTACTTTTTAATATCGATGATGCAATATTTTTACACACATTAACGTGTGGTTTACAAGATCGATACCATATATCGTTAAAATCGTCTTTTAAATAAATTTTAGACTATTTTTTCAATCTCCAATTTCCCATTTATTCAAGCTGAGTATTAACTCCAACGGATGTGTAGAAAATTACTATGTTTACAAGATGTCTTTTTATAAAGAATCGTAAGGTTTCGTTAGATTTAACCTTTACTTTTTCCTTTTCATCCAAGCATCGTACTATCCGCAAGAACTATAAAAAATTCAATTACTATTTGTATTCAAGGATGCGCTTTTCTTCAAGCATTTACGAGAAATACGCAATATTTAAAACCGTCAAACCAAGTAAAACTCATTTTATCCTTATAGGTACATATTCCGAGAACTAAGACCATTTTTTGAAAATATTTTGCAAACACATAAACAAGTTTTCAGCTTGCCTCAAACACCTCCTCAAAAAATGGTCCTAGCTTTCGGAATATTACTACTCTCTATTTCCGATTGGTTCGGGCTTCGAATGAACGCCAAAGGATATAAAAAATGCAATCACTAAGAGTAATCAAAGATGTTATTTCACAAGTATTTACGCACGTTTCGCAGTATCGCCATTGACACTTTCAATCGAGTCCAACCTAATCAAGTTTAGTTTATTTTTCCTCACAATTTCCCTTTCCTCCAAGTTACAAATTATCCTCAAAGGATGTATAAAAATGCATTTACTCTTTGTAATCAAAGATGCATTATTCTTTACATTTACCCGTGATCTTCTATCTTTTGCATTGGCAGTTTCAACCAACTATTCAATTTCTTTTGCATTTTACATCCGTTGGGGTTACAAATAATATATAAAAAATGCATTACTATTTCTAATCAAACATGCGTTATTCTACGCATACAATGCGCAATATCGTTACCGTTAGCACTAACCGTCGATGAAATCAAAGGCTTATTTAATAATTCCTTCTAAAGTACCATCTAAGTACGAATCATCTAATATAATTTTGTTCATAAAAATGCAATTGTTATCAAGGATGCGTTGTTCGCATTTACGCGTGATTCGCCATATCGTTAGCATTGACACCGCGCTGTGCGTCGGAGTCACGAGCACACAGTTCTTCCGAGCGTGGTCGTTGACCGCACGAGCCCTATGCAACGTTTAGACCTTGTACTTGGACGTTTGAAGCGTGGTGGACGGTGGTACTTCGTAATTATGTTCTAAGCCAGTTTTGTTAACACCGATAAATGCTAGTGATAACAATTTTATGTTTAACAAACTCATTATATTATGTAATGTTTCTCTAATATTATACACTAGCTGCGCACCAGGGCTTCGCTCCCGTGGGAATATCGGGATGATATATAGCCTATAGCCTTCATCGATAAATAGGCTATCTAACACTAAAAGAATTTTTCAAATCGGACCAGTAGTTTCTGAGATTAGCGCGTTCAAATAAACAAACATACAAACAAACTCTTCAGCTTTATAATATTAGTATAGATGTGAAGTAATAAAACTAAGGCTTTATATCTCTTGGACATCCTTTAAAAAAACAATTCTTAGCAATCTTTATAGTTTATTGTTTGTACTTCTGCAACTGTGCAAGTACTGACAATTCTTTAAATAGCAGTAACCCAGTTCCTATTGTATTTGCTTTTTGTTCACCTTAAGTACATGCTATTGTTAACCAATTTTTATGTGAACATCATCGCTTTCATATCAAATTGAAACCGTTATAAGACAGTAGGAGAGCATACCTTGAGAAAGTGAAGGTAAAACTATTCAATAAACATAAGGACTGCAGTAATTCTTAAATACATCAATTATTTATATTTATTTATTAATTTATATAGGTACATATAACGTGAGTCCTCAAGTTGTCTTCCATTGAAGAATAAAAATATTCTCAACAAAACGAAAGACTTCTTATTTCTTTTTGATTAAAAATATTCCTTTGTTTTATTTAATATCCCATTCGATATGTAGGCCACAACGATGAATTCTTACAAAATACTGTAATATCATGCAACGCGAATTGTTATCAAGTTTTTATATTTTTTACGCAGTTTCATTTTCTTATTCAGTTTCGTGGAACTCACTGCTAACTTGTATTGAATTAAACGACATTAGTTACGATAGGTTTTATACAAATTCATTTCACTTTTAATAGACCGTAACCTTTATCAATTTACTTTTCTCTCGGTACCGTCACGACGCAGTCACGGCTAAAGCAACGAGGGGTGAAAATGAAAATGTTTTAACTTTCCATAATAAGTGCTTAATCGACCATGAGATCTAACGCATAAATTGTGTAATAAATCTACATTCATATCTATCAATCCCAAAAACTCAAACATTGTAGTCGAAATTATCACATATTTTTTTAAGAAGTATGCTGTTGTGCAAAAGAAGTTTTAGAAGCGTCTGATAGTACACAATAGACACAGTAAAAATAACAATTGAAAATCGTTATACTAAAATATTGTTAGAAAGTAATGCAAACGCAATACGCAATTTAAATTGTCAAGGTCATTATAACATCTCAAAGAAACGTCTTTGAAAGGCGACCCCAAGGACTGCGTCGTTCGCTCGTTACGTCAGTTTGTTCAGCAACTGAAAGCTAATACGCGATCATGTCGAATATCACGTCAAGTATATTGAATATTATGTCGAGCCTCCCCAAGGAGCGCCCTCCTGTGACCCGTCTAGACTGACTCGATGGAATTTGTAACAACATTTAACCTTTGCAAATACGAGAACGTTTTTTTACCTTCTTCACTTTCTCTGCGATAAATGTCAACTAAAGTAAAGGTATATTGAGGGAAAAGTGACCCACATTGTTCTCGTAATATTATAATAACGTGTGAACGTGAAAATTAAACGCCTGGATAAGTCACATTCATTAAAGTTAATTGTGTAATATATTAATTATTCGAGGAGAATGAACTTCATTGTCACGTGATAATCTGTGTTGATATTTGTTAATCTCGCGAATCAACAAAAGCGAAATTAAATTTGACAGAAAATATATTTTGTTTTAAATGAAGATAGAAATTATTGTTAAATATATATGATATTGGAGAATTAATAATTTAGTATATATAGTCAATTTATTTAGCACCCTACCCGATGTGAACTAATCTCATGCGCAATCGGAGGTCCAACCCGCTGTGAAGATTATAATTGAGTATTTACGTTAATACCATACAAGAAATATTAATAAGGTCTAAAGCTAAAAATAAAAATCGTTATCCTTTTTGATACTATAAATACTAAAGTAACTTTTTGTGTCTGTCTGTTTGTCTGTATCTTCTTCACGCCTAAACCACTGAACCGATTTGAATGAAATTTTGAACAAAGATTGTTGGAAGTCGAGAAATAGGATAGTTTTATCCAGGTTTACAAGAGTGAAACTGCGTGGCACAGCTAGTAACTATACTTGTAAACTTACATAATTATGTCCTTGCTAGTGTTTACTAATCCACTGTATCCGCCTTAAAAGCAACTACAATAAAATATTCAACTATTCAACCAATTAAAGATGCCTTAACACAAAAATCACCAACAAAAAAGCATGTAGGTAGTAAAAAACCGAATTCTAATTCTTATTCGTAGAAAAAAAATCGATAAAGAAGTGTTAATTGATTTAAACGAATGTCAAGAATTTATTAATAGCGATCAATTATTTTTTTAATTCCAAGAATTTTGTTTTTGTAGTAATATTAGAGGCATCCATCAGTATTTGTTAGTGCCTAGAATAAAAAGTAAACGAAACATCACTATGAAACC